>JABMIG010000287.1:155117-175534 GCA_013187285.1 Cyclotella cryptica | reverse complement strand
TTGAGAGGTAGTAAAGGACTTTCGGAGTTAATTGGGCGAATAACATTTGGTTCGATCGTGATATCTGCCAAGTCCTAAATTCAAGTCCTGTTTCCAGTCACTGTGCAACGCGATTATGGCAACGCGAAGAATAGAGAACAATACAAAGGAGTCAGTATTGCTTTGTTCACATTGGAGAACTGCTTCCGAAACAACTTTATGTCTCCTGTCTCTAGTCGTATTGTAAAATGACTCCCAATCTCGCGATCGTGATCTGCATCTTGACAGTTTTGTCCAAGTATCTGGCACTTGATTCCACCGTCATTATGCATAGCTTTGGCACGATTAAGGATATGGCAGATATCACGATCGAACCAAATGTTATTCGCCCAATTAACTCCGAAAGTCCTTTACTACCTCTCAAGATCCATCAAGTTTGGTCACTATTGCACGTCGGAAGACGTTTGAGCCAACGTAGCAATCCACTTTGTTCGAGTGCCACAGGCGGCACCGGCGCAGGATATTGTAACCTGATGGCAAATCACGATCAAGGAGGCGGCAGAGCTTCTTTGCCACGACTAGAAGGTGTAAAGTGGCTTGCAGGATAGTTCGCCGATCTGAACCAAACTATGAACTGTGCCGTCGGACAGGATCTAGTAAGATTTCACGATCGAATGCTACGTGTGCCTACCTTTTGCCAAATAATAACGAGTCCAAGTTATGTTGGCAAGAAACACAATGTTTTCACATCAGCGTTCTCTCACGCCATTAAGAGTCACATAATTTTAACTTCACCCCATGCCCATATATCATTAAAGCCGCCGAACACATATCCATCCAACTCATCCAGCATTACGATGTGCCACGCTTCTTCTGTTTTCGTTCGTACCTTTACACAGCAAACGGCTACGTCCCAAGAGTCCGCAAAGGAACTGCCCCTTCAAGATTTAGCTCTTCTTAAGAAGGAGGACCCGTTCCTGTACTACTCCATCCCCTATGTGAGGAATGCCGTTTTACTCGACAAGGATGTCGAGCTGTCCTCTGCAACCTCGCGATATAGCAACTCGGAGTTGACTGGTATCATCAATCAGCATTTTACAGCGACACGACAGAGTTGCCTCACATTTGAGTTCCACAGCAGTAAGCTAATGGAGGACCTCATTGACTTAAACTCTGATGACTTTGAGTTTGACGAGGATGATGAACAGGAGGACGACTTGTACTCTTACCTCGCGCAGCTCGATAGTAATCCCCAGAGCCCATCAAACCCCTCTAGGATCACAACGGATACATTCCCAACATTAATCGAGAAGACACACAAGGATCAGAAACTATGCGCAAAATGTCTGTCAACTTAACACTTAAGTTACTCAAGATGATCGACCCCTTCCGACAGTTTACCATTCCAGCCATTGAAAATGCTGTTGGCTTGTCAAGTGTGAGAATTCGTTTTCTTAACTTACCAATCAGAGGAAGCAAAAAAATTTTGCTACCAAACTCATCAAGGACTCGACAAACATCAAGATCTCATCCAATGAAATGGAAGCTATGGAGTTTCATGAGGATTTTTTGGATTTTCTTTGGAAGAAGAGATTTCAGTGCAGTAAATGCTTTGTCTTCGAAACAGAGGATGAACCTGTACATATAGTATCATCTTTAAGTTCTGACCCATTCATTAATTCAGAAAGTAACCTCAAAAGAAACAACAAAAACCAATACACTAGATGCAACATGCAGGTCTATCAAACTTGTTTCGTTTGATGGTATAGTACAGCTTGAAAACTCACACAGACTTCAATCTCAGTCATCAAGGACAATTTCAGACTGAATAGCTTTCCTTTCCCCCTGTTCATTCTTTGAGAGTGGCAATTTTGAGCAGGAGGAGTAGGTCAAAATTCATGTTTAGCCACTATTTGTCAAATATGTTTGCTCATTTATGTGGCCGTGATACCTAACCTTTGAGGCCCGCTCACATCTTTCAAGTTTCTCAAGAGCTTAAGTCCGAGTCCAGCTTCACATGTCATCATGACTTCAAGATGACCACTACAAATTATCTGCCCTGATTAGGCTAAGATGAGTCAGTTCAAGGTCCAATTGCATGGAACTTGTATATTTTCTACATTGATGTAGATATCAGATAGCAAGATTGTTGAAATGTGTGGACCAACAAAGTACTCTTCATGATCATGCACTGACACACAATAAGAGGGCTTGATGGTCATTTAGATTTAAATGTTAACCATGACATACTATCCAGCAACATGCCACAAGTAATTACTATTACTAGATTGCAATACAATGTGATGGTGCTTCATTACACATGCTATTTGAAATGCAACTTGTTTCAAGATAATATGAAGGCCAATTGTTTGCATTTGCCCGTGGACTCATGTCATTTAGTTTGACATTACAATGGCATGAAAGAGTGGAGATGCCATGTTTAATATTTGTGTGAATGGAACATGGGCTTGCAATATTTTATAGTATCAAATTAAAGCGTTTTGTCAATGATTATGGAAATGATGAGGCTATATGAATTTTTCAACTAGAACAGGTTTAATGAATTTTTAGTGATATATGTATGATGATATCATTAGTTGATTTTTATATTCCGTTCTTGTTGCATTGACCACCAATGAAAGCAAATGTGGGGGGGGGATGATTCATCCTTTTCCTTGAGTAAATTCTTTCATTTTGACTTACATTATGTTTCTTTTCTGATTGCCCACCCATACATCCTCCCTCAATGGAGTCGATTCTTTCTTTTGATCTATTGTTCATCCCACTTAAAATATTCTTCCTCAATTTTGTCTTTTGATATAAGCTGCTACTATATTTACAATAGCATGCAGGCATAACAGATTGGGTTATTAATGAATAATATATGAATAAAGCATTTCAAATTGTGGTAAGCACCAATGGACTTTAATTCAAAGTTGCTGAGCAGAATCGATTGCTATTTAATTTGCTTACAACAGATGCTCATTAATTTAGCTTCTAAACAAAGAAGAACTTCCATACGAAACAATTTGAGATAAAAATGCAACAATAAATTGATATTTAATAGTGACCATCAAAAGATATTTGATCAACTTACCATTTTTATCACATAATATGCCAAAGAAGTTCATATGATTTGGGATTCGGGGTCCTTCCATTTTGGGTTTCAACTGTTTTTGATTTGGAACATGGAGGGTGATGGATCACCGAGTGACAAGATATCCAGCATGGCAAAAGGTGGAGTAGCAAATGATATTCTACCTTTGAGCAGATATACGTACTAACAAATCACGACTCTTGTCAATGCAATGATTCAAAATGAATTATTTGACTGGTACCAGAAGGTACCTTATCTCAACACCAATTGGATGTTTGATTTGTGTGGTTATCTCGTTGTGTGGTTATCTTCTTTTGTACAGCAATAGCAATGGGTGGATGATTTGGGTGGTTACCTTGTTTTGCTGTGTATTCAGGGGCTGACTTTGTGTTGGGAGAACGAGCATCATTGGTCAATTGATGATCTTCAGGACTTGTTGTCGTTTCTTTGTTGCAAGAGTTTGTGCCTTCCACTTCGTCCAAACCCAAGTTATTGTTCAAAGTCATGGAAGAAGATACATGAAGTAAGACGGCTACATACAACAGAAGCCACAACGCTCTGTCTGTCAACCGAGTAGCGGATCATTGGCAGTGGACAACGACATGATTGTGGTGTGCGGCATGAATGTGAGTTGGTTGATTGTCTGGTGGAGGTAGAAAACGGGAGGTTGGGTTTTTAATTGGTTAAAAAATTAGTTATCACTGCTGAGCACAGCGAGATGCATCGATCTTTGTTAATTAGGTGATAACTTATTTATGAGAGCTATTTATTAGTCAATACAGTCCTGCGTATTGTCGATGCATTTGGGTGGCTCTTAGATCAGGAGTTTTTGGGTTAATGACCTGAGAGTATACTTAGGTGCTACTCATGTATTGATATGTAAGTACATGTTAGCACATGGAGAAAAGGATGTGTGTTTTGACTGGTTTTGGCGAGTATAGCAAATCCAGAATGGCAAAAGGTGGAGTAGCACATGATATTGTACCTTTGAGCAGATATACATACTAACAAATCACAACTCTCATCAATGCAATGATTTAAAATGAATTATTCGACTGGTAGCAGAATGGTACCTAAACGTAATAATGCAAAAGTTGTCAAGATACTAATTTTTGCCTTTTCAGAAAGGCTAGCATTAGATGGTGTGTCAGTAATATTCAAATGAATTTTTTGGCATTTGCATTACTTGAAATATAATACGTTTATCAATAAATATTCTGTTAAAAAGAATTGCTAGTAATTTTTTCCAAGAAAGCATAATTATTGCAATGTGGCTGCCTACAGAATTTCCAAAACCCCTATGCATCACTTATTTCTATCAAAGCTAGTGAAATGTCTGCCAACTAAAAATATTGTGCATGATACTCAGGTATCATTTTGTAGGCACAACAGAAGAAATATATCTTTTATCACTGTCATGATTACACAGCTAAGGCAACTTTTGTTGGGTGGAAGTTTTGGCAATTCAAATGGACAACAAGTGGCAACTTTGCATTTTTGACTCTCATGACTAGCTTTCACAACCTTCTAATGACCCTGACAACCATTTGTGATGACATTTTGATGACCTTGATGACCCATGGTGAAGACCTCTTGAGGGCCCTGATGATGCTTGGTGAAGACCATCTGATGACCCTGACAACCAGTGGTGAAGATCTTTTGAGTACCCTTCATGTCATCACTGGCAACCCTTGTGATGACATTGACATCCTTGAGCTAATAACTGTCAAGTAAGCAGTCACACTTTTAGAAACACTTATGGTACCAGGCGACTAAAAGGACAACAAGCGAATGGCCAACAACCCCAACTGATGACATGGCAAATCTTTTGTGACAAATGAAGTGACTACGCCAGATGACATGTCAATGACCTAAGTAATAACCAAAGTATCATCAAGACAATACCAATGACAAGTGATTACCACCCGTAGCAAATGATGTAGCTACCTTGTGAGGACTATATGTGCTGAATTTAAAAGACCTACTTCTCTTTGTATCCATCCTAATGAGCAATTGGCAATTCATGACCCATTTTATCATGTCTGCATGATGATAAAAATCAATCAAACTTATACATTACAAAATCTGCATATCTCCTCTTTTGCAGTAATGGGTGGAACAGCCTTCTATAGTGATAGTCAAAAAATTGAACTATGAGTTTAGAAAGGTTTCATGCCATGTTTTCATCCCTTCCATACATGTAGTGGTCATGGAAAACATCACAGTGAAACAAGCAAAGAAGAGAGGGAGTCAGTTATAACCCATTGTTCTTAAGTTGTGTGATTGTGCCCTTGAACTAATCAATCAGATTCAGGACAACTTGGAATGTAACAAACAATAATCATCAAAAAAGTCATTATCATTGTGAAGAAATAATTTATGTTATTTGGAGTAGGGACACTGCCAGGCAATTGTTATAAACTTTGTTTCAGCTTTTTATGCCAGAGCCTGCATGTCACACTTGTTCAGAGTCAAAAGGGGGGGAAAGTAATGCTTACACAAGTCACAAGTCAGTATGAACTAACATATTTAGTAATATTTGGAAGATGCTCCCAATAGCCACTCTCAAAGAATGAACAGGGGAAAGGAAAGCTATTCAGTCTGACATTGTCCTTGCTGACTGAGATTGAAGTTTGTGTGAGTTTTCAAGCTGTACCATACCATCAAATAAAACAAGTTTGATAGACCTGCATGTTGCATCTAGTGTATTGGTTTTGTTGTTTCTTTTGAGGTTACTTTCTGAATTAATGAATGGGTCAGAACTTAAAGATGATACTATATGTACAGGTTCATCCTCTGTTTCAAGACAAAGCATTTACTGCACTGAAATCTCTTCTTCCAAAGAAAATCCAAAATCCTCATGAAACTCCATAGCCATTTCATTGGATGAGATCTTGATGTTTGTCGAGTCCTTGATGAGTTTGGAAGCAAAAATTTCTGCTTCCTCTGATTGGTAAGTTAAGAAAACGAATTCTCACACTTGACAAGCCAACAGCATTTTCAATGGCTGGAATGGTAAACTGTCGGAAGGGGTCGATCATCTTGAGTAACTTAAGTGTTAAGTTGACAGACATTTTGCGCATAGTTTCTGATCCTTGTGTGTCTTCTCGATTAATGTTGGGAATGTATCCGTTGTGATCCTAGAGGGGTTTGATGGGCTCTGGGGATTACTATCGAGCTGCGCAGGTAAGAGTACAAGTCGCCCTCCTCATCATCCTCGCCAAACTCAAAGTCATCAGAGTTTAAGTCAATGAGGTCCTCCATTAGCTTACTGCTGTGGAACTCAAATGTGAGGCAACTCTGTCGTGTCGCTGTAAAATGCTGATTGATGATACCAGTCAACTCCGAGTTGCTATATCGCGAGGTTGCAGAGGACAGCTCGACATCCTTGTCAAGTAAAACGGCATTCCTCACATAGGGATGGAGTAGTACAGGAACGGGTCCTCCTTCTAAGAAGAGCTAAATCGGGCAGTTCCTTTGCGGACTCTTGGGACGTAGCCGCTTGCTGTGTAAAGGTACAAAACAGAAGAAGCGTACATCGTAATGCTGGATGAGTTGGATGGATATGTGTTCGCGGCTTTAATGATATGGGCATGGGGCGGTTAAAATTATGTGACTCTTAATGGCGTGAGAGAACGCTGATGTGAAAACATTGTGTTTCTTGCCAACATAACTTGGACTCGTTATTATTTGGCAAAAGGTAGGCACACGTAGCATCGATCGTGAAATCTTACTAGATCCTGTCCGACGGCACAGTTCATAGTTTGGTTCAGATCGCGAACTATCCTGCAAGCCACTTTACACCTTCTAGTCGTGGCAAAGAAGCTCCGCCTCCTTGATCGTGATTTGCCATCAGGTTACAATATCCCGCGGTGCCGCCTGTGGCACTCGAACAAAGTGGATTGCTACTGGCTCAAACGCCTTCCGACGCAATAGTGACCAAACTTGATGGATCTTGAGAGGTAGTAAAGGACTTTCGGAGTTAATTGGGCGAATAACATTTGGTTCGATCGTGATATCCAACGCGAAGAATAGAGAACAATACAAAGGAGTCAGTATTGCTTTGTTCACATTGGAGAACTGCTTCCGAAACAACTTTATGTCTCCTGTCTCTAGTCGTATTGTAAAATGACTCCCAATCTCGCGATCGTGATCTGCATCTTGACAGTTTTGTCCAAGTATCTGGCACTTGATTCCACCGTCATTATGCATAGCTTTGGCACGATTAAGGATATGGCAGATATCACGATCGAACCAAATGTTATTCGCCCAATTAACTCCGAAAGTCCTTTACTACCTCTCAAGATCCATCAAGTTTGGTCACTATTGCACGCCGGAAGACGCTTGAGCCAACGTAGCAATCCACTTTGTTCGAGTGCCACAGGCGGCACCGGCGCAGGATATTGTAACCTGATGGCAAATCACGATCAAGGAGGCGGCAGAGCTTCTTTGCCACGCAGAAGGTGTAAAGTGGCTTGCAGGATAGTTCGCCGATCTGAACCAAACTATGAACTGTGCCGCCGGACAGGATCTAGTAAGATTTCACGATCGAATGCTACGGTGCCTACCTTTTGCCAAATAATAACGAGTCCAAGTTATGTTGGCAAGAAACACAATGTTTTCACATCAGCGCTCTCACGCCATTAAGAGTCACATAATTTTAACTTCACCCCATGCCCATATATCATAAAGCCGCCAACACATATCCATCCAACTCATCCAGCATTACGATGTGCCACGCTTCTTCTGTTTTCGTCGCACTTTACACAGCAAACGGCTACGCCCCAAGAGTCCGCAAAGGAACTGCCCCTTCAAGATTTAGCTCTTCTTAAGAAGGAGGACCCGTTCTTGTACTACTCCATCCCCTATGTGAGGAATGCCGTTTTACTCGACAAGGATGTCGAGCTGTCCTCTGCAACCTCGCGATATAGCAACTCGGAGTTGACTGGTATCATCAATCAGCATTTTACAGCGACACGACAGAGTTGCCTCACATTTGAGTTCCACAGCAGTAAGCTAATGGAGGACCTCATTGACTTAAACTCTGATGACTTTGAGTTTGACGAGGATGATGAACAGGAGGACGACTTGTACTCTTACCTCGCAAGCAGCTCGATAGTAATCCCCAGAGCCCATCAAACCCCTCTAGGATCACAACGGATACATTCCCAACATTAATCGAGAAGACACACAAGGATAAGAAACTATGCTAAAATGTCTGTCAACTTAACACTTAAGTTACTCAAGATGATCGACCCTTCCGACAGTTTACCATTCCAGCCATTGAAAATGCTGTTGGCTTGTCAAGTGTGAGAATTCGTTTTCTTAACTTACCAATCAGAGGAAGCAAAAATTTTGCTACCAAACTCATCAAGGACTCGACAAACATCAAGATCTCATCCAATGAAATGGAAGCTATGGAGTTTCATGAGGATTTTTGGATTTTCTTTGAAGAAGAGATTTCAGTGCAGTAAATGCTTTGTCTTCAAACAGAGGATGAACCTGTACATATAGTATCATCTTTAAGTTCTGACCCATTCATTAATTCAGAAAGTAACCTCAAAAGAAACAACAAAACCAATACACTAGATGCAACATGCAGGTCTATCAAACTTGTTTCGTTTGATGGTATAGTACAGCTTGAAAACTCACACAGACTTCAATCTCAGTCATCAAGGACAATTTCAGACTGAATAGCTTTCCTTTCCCCTGTTCATTCTTTGAGAGTGGCAATTTTGAGCAGGAGGAGTAGGTCAAAATTCATGTTTAGCCACTATTTGTCAAATATGTTTGCTCATTTATGTGGCCGTGATACCTAACCTTTGAGGCCCGCTCACATCTTTCAAGTTTCTCAAGAGCTTAAGTCCGAGTCCAGCTTCACATGTCATCATGACTTCAAGATGACCACTACAAATTATCTGCCCTGATTAGGCTAAGATGAGTCAGTTCAAGGTCCAATTGCATGGAACTTGTATATTTTCTACATTGATGTAGATATCAGATAGCAAGATTGTTGAAATGTGTGGACCAACAAAGTACTCTTCATGATCATGCACTGACACACAATAAGAGGGCTTGATGGTCATTTAGATTTAAATGTTAACCATGACATACTATCCAGCAACATGCCACAAGTAATTACTATTACTAGATTGCAATACAATGTGATGGTGCTTCATTACACATGCTATTTGAAATGCAACTTGTTTCAAGATAATATGAAGGCCAATTGTTTGCATTTGCCTGTGGACTCATGTCATTTAGTTTGACATTACAATGGCATGAAAGAGTGGAGATGCCATGTTTAATATTTGTGTGAATGGAACATGGGCTTGCAATATTTTATATAGTATTAAAAGCGTTTTGTCAATGATTATGGAAATGATGAGGCTATATGAATTTTTCAACTAGAACAGGTTTAATGAATTTTTAGTGATATATGTATGATGATATCATTAGTTGATTTTTATATTCCGTTCTTGTTGCATTGACCACCAATGAAAGCAAATGTGGGGATGATTCATCCTTTTCCTTGAGTAAATTCTTTCATTTTGACTTACATTATGTTTCTTTTCTGATTGCCCACCCATACATCCTCCCTCAATGGAGTCGATTCTTTCTTTTGATCTATTGTTCATCCCACTTAAAATATTCTTCCTCAATTTTGTCTTTTGATATAAGCTGCTACTATATTTACAATAGCATGCAGGCATAACAGATTGGGTTATTAATGAATAATATATGAATAAAGAATTTCAAATTGTGGTAAGCACCAATGGACTTTAATTCAAAGTTGCTGAGCAGAATCGATTGCTATTTAATTTGCTTACAACAGATGCTCATTAATTTAGCTTAAACAAAGAAGAACTTCCATACGAAACAATTTGAGATAAAAATGCAACAATAAATTGATATTTAATAGTGACCATCAAAAGATATTTGATCAACTTACCATTTTTATCACATAATATGCCAAAGAAGTTCATATGATTTGGGATTCGGGTCCTTCCATTTTGGGTTTCAACTGTTTTTGATTTGGAACATGGAGGGTGATGGATCACCGAGTGACAAGATATCCAGCATGGCAAAAGGTGGAGTAGCAAATGATATTCTACCTTTGAGCAGATATACGCACTAACAAATCACGACTCTTGTCAATGCAATGATTCAAAATGAATTATTTGACTGGTACCAGAAGGTACCTTGTCTCATTACCAATTGGATGTTTGATTTGTGTGGTTATCTCGTTGTGTGGTTATCTTCTTTGTACAGCAATAGCAATGGGTGGATGATTTGGGTGGTTACCTTGTTTTGCTGTGTATTCAGGGGCTGACTTTGTGTTGGGAGAACGAGCATCATTGGTCAATTGATGATCTTCAGGACTTGTTGTCGTTTCTTTGTTGCAAGAGTTTGTGCCTTCCACTTCGTCCAAACCCAAGTTATTGTTCAAAGTCATGGAAGATATACCCGTCGGTCCAGTGTCATTCATTTGAGCCTCCCAAAGAGGTGATTTTGGAGCAAGCACATTTCCCCCTTGAGCACACTATCAGCAACTATGGATGCTGGTGTTGGTGACTCAACAGCATGGTTCAATGAGTTGTTACCATGAGTATTACTCTAATGTTAAAAACCACGGGTTGTTGATTATTATGCTGAGAAATCATTTTGGGAAGAAGAAGTTTTGTGGCTGGTCATGGAAAATGATGTCAACCAACTGCAGGGCTGAAAATTGGCCATGTGTGGCCACAGATACATTAAGTAAGACGGCTACATACAACAGAAGCCACAACGCTCTGTCTGTCAACCGAGTAGCGGATGAAAATGATGTCACAGTCGGAGTAGAAAAATATTAACAATCATACATTGATTGATAGACCTTTTTAAATGTTTTCAAATGGTGTTCTTATTTTGTGCATTCGTTATGTGATTTATAAGTTATAATTTGTTGAAGGTGATAGACCAAAAAACAGGGATCAATTAGCTCTTGTAGAAATTTGGTATGTTTCTATATAGAGACACTTATGAAACTCTTATTGTACCAAATTCTTTTCTTTTAATTTACTTGCCAGCAGTTTTTTGTATCCACAATCTGGCCAGTTGGGTATCATGATACCCCCAAAATAAATGTGGCTTCTTTTATATTTAGCCATCTTAAGTAGGATCTAATACTTAAAGAAGCAACGGTCAAATGAATGATGGCGCGTGGCCCTTTGATCCTACATAGGAAACTGGTAGGAATTGGTGTTGGGTAATGTTGCTCCTTCCAATCTTCATCAACTCTGCATTGCTTAATCATTTATCATCATATAGCTTCCTAACCCCACTAGGATTGCTTTGAACTGTGAATTAAAACAGAAAGAAAATGAATTCGAACTGTAAAGTTTGCAAGCATGTATCCATTTATGATGCTCCTAAAGAGGGTCTGAATTATATTCACTTCAGCTGCAAGGGACATAAAAGAGATTTTCTCTGCTGCACCAATTGTGATTTGCTAGTTGATCTGGGACATAGAACATTTGTGAGATTTGGATGTACTCCTGCCTCACATATGAGACAGTATTTCAAGGTTGCCCACATCCATGCGTTAAATGATGAAGAGATCCCTAAACAAGAATGTCGAAAAGGCAAATGGCATCAAATAGATGAAAGAGTTTTTAGTATTGAAAATGACAAAAGAGATGTTGTGACTTCTTAAACTATTGCATGTCCTGGCTAGATTTCCCAAGGCACTGTACGCATAACTCACTTGCGAAGTCATTTTGAGATACTCATGAAAACCATGATCAGCGGGTGGAAGACAATCGCTTCAGATTAAGTGGAGTTCTGAGTTGACTGCAATGCCATGGGTGATTTTAATGAAGATGATGCTGATGATAGTCAATGAACAGAAGAAGATTGTCTAGATGACAAAAACTTATTCAATCCATTAGTCATAAAGAATGCAATGACAGACCAGTTGACATCATTGGATGAGATAGAAAACAAAATATTTGAATGTTATCACGATTACATAATGTGTGACCTGGATCCAAGTTATCCACCTATGGAAGAAGTATCCAGTTGGATAATGATGAAGATGCTCCTGATAATGCTGACATGATTGCTGCCACCACATATGAGGATGGCAATCATTATTACAGCTACCATGATTTTTTTCTTATTACACACATGGGAAGAACATGATAAGTGCCCAAGAAAGAAGAGTGTTTGGAAGATTCTTCCTTGTTATATCAAGCAGCTTTGGAGGAAATCAGATCATAAACTGAGGGCGATAATTCGCTTTGTCATTTCTCTTGACTTTGAATCCATCAAGAACCAATTCATTCATCAAATCTTGGGGTGTGTTTGTTTCTATTTGCAGCTCTAGCATTATTGGTTGAGTTGCAGATTTGACATAGGATGGAACAGGGAAAGTACAAGAGAATAATTCTCAGGATGACTCAGACACAATGTTTTGAAGAAAATAAAATAACATTTTGGTATGGCAATAAGGACAATGGGGGATGGAGAAAGGACTTTATGCTGTGTTTCCCTATAGATGAGATGGTGTCATGTGGGGAAAGGGATGAAAAATATGGTGGGGGTGATTGCAAAGCTAAGGGAGCATTCTCCTTTTGTTGTGCTCAAAGAAATTTGTATTAAAAGGGATGAATGTGATTTTGTTGGGAGCCAAAGTGTCCTATATGATTGTGCAGCAATTGCCGGGTTTTATTTCATTTAAGGGTAAAGAATATGTCAGGCTAAAATGGCCAAACAAGAAGCAAGAGGAATTGGTGAAAAAGTGCATACATACAAGAAAGACCATCATCTGAATGGAAATACCAAAAGCCTGAAGTTTTGACTTCATCCAAGATTGGGGAATTGATGAACAACCCATCTGAAAGAAGGGATGATGTCAGTAGCACAGTGCTGTCAGACAAGCAGCAGGCATTGTTCATGGAAATTTTCCCTAGGATGCTGAATGAGGCCGGGAAATTGGTGGAGAGATGGCGTCATGAGGCATTAGATGTTGTGCACCACACAAAATTTGTTTTGAATGATCAGTGGATTATTGGACGAGGGACTTCATCAATGCAAATGAAACTGTGATAGGAATATTTCAATTTCCGAGGGAGATTTTGGTGGGAATGCCATCTATTTTTTGGAGAACATAGAAAGAGACGACACTTTGAAGGTCTATGAATGGTCCTCACAAAGAATGGCAAGGTAGTTCTTAATAAAGAACCTTCACCAACACTTTTGAGGCTAATTTGGAAAGAACTCAGCGTAACTTTTTTGCCTTGGTGCAGATAATGCAGAAACTACGACATGAAATGGTTTTGACAAGAATGAATGAAGGCATATCATTTTATGAGGATCATGGAAGAAACTCAAGCGTGACTTTGAGAATGATGACACCCAAAAGTTAGCAGATCTTTCTCTCATGTGGGAAAAGATGGTTGGTTATAGTAGAGTAAAAATTTTGGAATGCAATGGCCAAGAACACAATGCAATGGTAAAAGGTGCATTGATCTCTGGGAAAGCAAAACCTATCACAACAATCAGTGCCAAGAAAAGGGAGCACATGAAGTGTTGCTCTGAATCATGTAGCAGTTATACCCATGCCATCTGTAAGCATATAAAATGTTTTGCTACAAACATGCCATAAACCAGGGAACAAGAAAAAATGTGTTGATTGTCATGAGAAGTATGCCCAAGTGGGTGGCCGGTTATGCAGAGGTTGTTTTGGTGGCAAATCAAAAGCAAAAGAGTAGTTACAATGCAAAATTTGTAAACTGAGCACAACTAGCCTTATGGGCAGGAAGCGTACAAGTTGCCTTGATGTTAAGTGCTTTGATGTGAAAAGGAAGTGTATCAGGAAAATAAAATCAAAGAAGCGTCTTGGTGCCGAAAGGAAGAGAAAGAGGACATGAAAATCTCAATAATTGGTACGGAAGAGAAGAGGCAGAGGACATGAAAAACTCAATACTAAATTGAGATAATGATTTATTATTACTTCAAGCTAAAATGAAGCGTTCTCTTTACTTTGTCTTGATCGTGTGAATCCTCTTCTCTGTCTCATCCAATTTTGCTTTTGCCTCATACAGTGCAATTTTAAGGTGTTCAAAAAGTTGTCGGTTGGTTTCACAAGGAGGCATTTTAAGCTTGGATATCCAGTTTGTTGACAGTAATAATTGCCTCCTGATTGATCTGGCAGATTATGGCAAGGTGTCCAGCATAACTCACCCCACTGGCCAAGTTATGTTCAGCCTTTTGTGTAATTGTTTAATGGTATATCATCTCCCATTTGACCTCTGTCGCCACCAGTGAATAAGAGGCATGACACTCATCTCAGTGTTGACTGCACTGACTGTAGGATCCAACAAAAAGGTCCTGCTTTTTTCCTCTTACCAATTCAAGGCCAAGTCAGCATCGCATTATGAGGTGGCATTAGGCATTTTGTCAAGATCGAATGGTTGAATGGGCCATATCCATGCAATTACTGGCCTGATATTAACATTTTTGTGATGGGCTGATTAAGGAACTCGATCTTGGCAAGAAGGTGGAGGCATATGAAGGGTATGTGGGAGAGAGTTCTTACATAACAAAAGTGTCTTCTCTGGTGTTGAGTCATTCTTCGGAGGAGGACGTTGCTATGCAGAAGAGGGTGCAGGGGCGGGGCACAAGACTGTGAATGCTTGTCTCAAGAGTTTCCAGGTTCTGGATCAAGTCTACTGACATGATCCAACACAGCATAGACATGTTTTCCGGGCAGTTGCTGTACTTGTACAGCTATTCATAAAAACCGAGACCCCAATATTTGGTGTATTATTAAGTAGTCTTCTAATGTAAATGATTTCTTTGACAGATTATTACAGCTTTCTATAGTTTCAATTGAATTTAGCTGTTAGTTTCCTTCAACCTCATTAGAAAGTATGTACACTGAATACAATTTCCGAAAAAATAAGACTATCGCAGAGAAATAAGACTATTTCCTTTTCGGCAGGAGTCTTATTTTTTGGAAGTAAGGCTTATTTTTTGGAAATAAGACACATCTCTACGTAGGATAGTAAATTTTCATGTAGCTCTTGGATATAGGCTTATTTCTGGGCAAAAGTCTTATTTGATGGAGAAGGCTTAATTCTCAGAAATAGTCTTACTTATAATGCTATTTCCAAGAAATAAGCCTCCCCCAAGAAATAAGACAATTTTCAAGAATGAGATGATTGACATTAAGTTTCCTGGATCAATCAATTGAATTACAACTAGGAAGGTATTGTATATTTTTTATAAATAGACCAGTTCCATATACCTCAGTCTTATAAATAAGACTTTTTTAAGAAATAAGGCTTCTGCAAGAAATAAGGCTATCAGCGAGAAATAGTACTATAATCGAGACACATACAAAAACTAACACTATTTCTCTGTACATGAAAGTCATATTTTTGATAAATAAGCCTTTTGTAAAAAACAAGACTATCAGCAAGAAATTAGACTATTTTTGAGTTTTGAAAATAGTCCTATTTCTTGCAAAAGGCTTATTCTTGAATATAAATCAATTCCATTGGATAGTAATTCTTGTTTGAGCGAAGCGTAAAAATTATCATTACTATATATAATACATGCATTGATTTGTGAATATGGATTCTCTCCGGCAGAGGCTTTTACAAACGAGGTGTTAAAATTCTTGAGAATAATGATAATAATAAAATTCTAAGATCCCCACAACCTCATTTGGCTTCTGTCACCACCCAATCTAGCAACCCTCGTATCTCTTATAGCTTAGTTAGAGGGAAATGAGTTATCAGCATAGCATTCATACACTAGTGCTAAACAATTATACAATTGTGCTGCAAGCTTGTGAAACTCCCACCACATGTTTCAATGTTGATACTCAAGGCTTGGTAGTATTCTTCAAGGGCAGGTGCCATAAAACTATTGAATGATTGATTTCGACCTAAATTTTGGTGGATTGTGTCAAAATCATGTTTAATTCTGTTTTACTGTTCATCTGTCTGTCAATGGAGAGGATATCTGTACACCTCACAACTCTACATAACTGCTGATAAGGTAGGCAATCCCAGGATACGTAAGTATCCTCTACCTACCTTAGCATGTGTTCCACATGGAACCGACCACATGCCAGTCATTGGCAGTGGACAACATGATTGTGGTGTGCGGCATGAATGTGAGTTGGTTGATTGTTGGGTGGAGGTAGAAAACGGGAGGTTGGGTTTTAATTGGTTAAAAATTAGTTATCACTGCTGAGCACAGCAAGATGCATCGATCTTTGTTAATTAGGTGATAACTTATTTATGAGAGCTATTTATTAGTCAATACAGTCCTGCGTATTGTCGATGCATTTGGGTGGCTCTTAGATCAGGAGTTTTTGGGTTAATGACCTGAGAGTATACTTAGGTGCTACTCATGTATTGATATGTAAGTACATGTTAGCACATGGAGAAAAGGATGTGTGTTTTGACTGGTTTTGGCGAGTATAGCAAATCCAGAATGGCAAAAGGTGGAGTAGCACATGATATTGTACCTTTGAGCAGATATACATACTAACAAATCACAACTCTCATCAATGCAATGATTTAAAATGAATTATTCGACTGGTAGCAGAATGGTACCTAAACGTAATAATGCAAAAGTTGTCAAGATACTAAATTTTTTGCCTTTTCAGAAAGGCTAGCATTAGATGGTGTGTCAGTAATATTCAAATGAATTTTTTGGCATTTGCATTACTTGAAATATAATACGTTTATCAATAAATATTCTGTTAAAAAGAATTGCTAGTAATTTTTCCAAGAAAGCATAATTATCGCAATGTGGCTGCCTACAGAATTTCCAAAACCCCTACGCATCACTTATTTCTATCAAAGCTAGTGAAATGTCTGCCAACTAAAAATATTGTGCATGATACTCAGGTATCATTTTGTAGGCACAACAGAAGAAATATATCTTTTATCACTGTCATGATTACACAGCTAAGGCAACTTTTGTTGGGTGGAAGTTTTGGCAATTCAAATGGACAACAAGTGGCAACTTTGCATTTTTGACTCTCATGACTAGCTTTCACAACCTTCTAATGACCCTGACAACCATTTGTGATGACATTTTGATGACCTTGATGACCCATGGTGAAGACCTCTTGAGGGCCCTGATGATGCTTGGTGAAGACCATCTGATGACCCTGACAACCAGTGGTGAAGATCTTTTGAGTACCCTTCATGTCATCACTGGCAACCCTTGTGATGACATTGACATCCTTGAGCTAATAACTGTCAAGTAAGCAGTCACACTTTTAGAAACACTTATGGTACCAGGCGACTAAAAGGACAACAAGCAAATGGCCAACAACCCCAACTGATGACATGGCAAATCTTTTGTGACAAATGAAGTGACTACGCCAGATGACATGTCAATGACCTAAGTAATAACCAAAGTATCATCAAGACAATACCAATGACAAGTGATTACCACCGTAGCAAATGATGTAGCTACCTTGTGAGGACTATATGTGCTGAATTTAAAAGACCTACTTCTCTTTGTATCCATCCTAATGAGCAATTGGCAATTCATGACCCATTTTATCATGTCTGCATGATGATAAAAATCAATCAAACTTATACATTACAAAATCTGCATATCTCCTCTTTTGCAGTAATGGGTGGAACAGCCTTCTATAGTGATAGTCAAAAATTGAACTATGAGTTTAGAAAGGTTTCATGCCATGTTTTCATCCCTTCCATACATGTAGTGGTCATGGAAAACATCACAGTGAAACAAGCAAGAAGAGAGGGAGTCAGTTATAACCCATTGTTCTTAAGTTGTGTGATTGTGCCCTTGAACTAATCAATCAGATTCAGGACAACTTGGAATGTAACAAACAATAATCATCAAAAAGTCATTATCATTGTGAAGAAATAATTTATGTTATTTGGAGTAGGGACACTGCCAGGCAATTGTTATAAACTTTGTTTCAGCTTTTTATGCCAGAGCCTGCATGTCACACTTGTTCAGAGTCAAAAGGGAAAGTAATGCTTACACAAGTCACAAGTCAGTATGAACTAACATATTTAGTAATATTTGGAAGATGCTCCCAATAGCCACTCTCAAAGAATGAACAGGGGAAAGGAAAGCTATTCAGTCTGACATTGTCCTTGCTGACTGAGATTGAAGTTTGTGTGAGTTTTCAAGCTGCTTATCAAATAGCCTCATCATTTCCATAATCATTGACAAAACGCTTTAATTTTATACTATAAAATATTGCAAGCCCATGTTCCATTCACACAAATATTAAACATGGCATCTCCACTCTTTCATGCCATTGTAATGTCAAACTAAATGACATGAGTCCACAGGCAAATGCAAACAATTGGCCTTCATATTATCTTGAAACAAGTTGCATTTCAAATAGCATGTGTAATGAAGCACCATCACATTGTATTGCAATCTAGTAATAGTAATTACTTGTGGCATGTTGCTGGATAGTATGTCATGGTTAACATTTAAATCTAAATGACCATCAAGCCCTCTTATTGTGTGTCAGTGCATGATCATGAAGAGTACTTTGTTGGTCCACACATTTCAACAATCTTGCTATCTGATATCTACATCAATGTAGAAAATATACAAGTTCCATGCAATTGGACCTTGAACTGACTCATCTTAGCCTAATCAGGGCAGATAATTTGTAGTGGTCATCTTGAAGTCATGATGACATGTGAAGCTGGACTCGGACTTAAGCTCTTGAGAAACTTGAAAGATGAGCGGGCCTCAAAGGTTAGGTATCACGCCACATAAATGAGCAAACATATTTGACAAATAGTGGCTAAACATGAATTTTGACCTACTCCTCCTGCTCAAAATTGCCACTCTCAAAGAATGAACGGAAAGCTATTCAGTCTGAAATTGTCCTTGATGACTGAGATTGAAGTCTGTGTGAGTTTTCAAGCTGTACTATACCATCAAGTTTGATAGACCTGCATGTTGCATCTAGTGTATTGGTTTTTGTTGCTTTTGAGGTTACTTTCTGAATTAATGAATGGGTCAGAACTTAAAGATGATACTATATGTACAGGTTCATCCTCTGTTTCGAAGACAAAGCATTTACTGCACTGAAATCTTCCAAAGAAAATCCAAAATCCTCATGAAACTCCATAGCTTCCATTTCATTGGATGAGATCTTGATGTTTGTCGAGTCCTTGATGAGTTTGGAAGCAAAAAATTTCTGCTTCCTCTGATTGGTAAGTTAAGAAAACGAATTCTCACACTTGACAAGCCAACAGCATTTTCAATGGCTGGAATGGTAAACTGTCGGAAGGGGTCGATCATCTTGAGTAACTTAAGTGTTAAGTTGACAGACATTTTGCGCATAGTTTCTGATCCTTGTGTGTCTTCTCGATTAATGTTGGGAATGTATCCGTTGTGATCCTAGAGGGGTTTGATGGGCTCTGGGGATTACTATCGAGCTGCGCGAGGTAAGAGTACAAGTCGTCCTCCTGTTCATCATCCTCGTCAAACTCAAAGTCATCAGAGTTTAAGTCAATGAGGTCCTCCATTAGCTTACTGCTGTGGAACTCAAATGTGAGGCAACTCTGTCGTGTCGCTGTAAAATGCAGATTGATGATACCAGTCAACTCCGAGTTGCTATATCGCGAGGTTGCAGAGGACAGCTCGACATCCTTGTCAAGTAAAACGGCATTCCTCACATAGGGGATGGAGTAGTACAGGAACGGGTCCTCCTTCTTAAGAAGAGCTAAATCTTGAAGGGGCAGTTCCTTTGCGGACTCTTGGGACGTAGCCGTTTGCTGTGTAAAGGTACGAACGAAAACAGAAGAAGCGTGGCACATCGTAATGCTGGATGAGTTGGATGGATATGTGTTCGGCGGCTTTAATGATATATGGGCATGGGGCGAAGTTAAAATTATGTGACTCTTAATGGCGTGAGAGAACGCTGATGTGAAAACATTGTGTTTCTTGCCAACATAACTTGGACTCGTTATTATTTGGCAAAAGGTAGGCACACGTAGCATTCGATCGTGAAATCTTACTAGATCCTGTCCGACGGCACAGTTCATAGTTTGGTTCAGATCGGCGAACTATCCTGCAAGCCACTTTACACCTTCTAGTCGTGGCAAAGAAGCTCTGCCGCCTCCTTGATCGTGATTTGCCATCAGGTTACAATATCCTGCGCCGGTGCCGCCTGTGGCACTCGAACAAAGTGGATTGCTACGTTGGCTCAAACGTCTTCCGACGTGCAATAGTGACCAAACTTGATGGATCTTGAGAGGTAGTAAAGGACTTTCGGAGTTAATTGGGCGAATAACATTTGGTTCGATCGTGATATCTGCCA
>JABMIG010000287.1:0-147559 GCA_013187285.1 Cyclotella cryptica | reverse complement strand
CGATCAAGGAGGCGGCAGAGCTTCTTTGCCACGACTAGAAGGTGTAAAGTGGCTTGCAGGATAGTTCGCCGATCTGAACCAAACTATGAACTGTGCCGTCGGACAGGATCTAGTAAGATTTCACGATCGAATGCTACGTGTGCCTACCTTTTGCCAAATAATAACGAGTCCAAGTTATGTTGGCAAGAAACACAATGTTTTCACATCAGCGTTCTCTCACGCCATTAAGAGTCACATAATTTTAACTTCGCCCCATGCCCATATATCATTAAAGCCGCCGAACACATATCCATCCAACTCATCCAGCATTACGATGTGCCACGCTTCTTCTGTTTTCGTTCGTACCTTTACACAGCAAACGGCTACGTCCCAAGAGTCCGCAAAGGAACTGCCCCTTCAAGATTTAGCTCTTCTTAAGAAGGAGGACCCGTTCCTGTACTACTCCATCCCCTATGTGAGGAATGCCGTTTTACTTGACAAGGATGTCGAGCTGTCCTCTGCAACCTCGCGATATAGCAACTCGGAGTTGACTGGTATCATCAATCTGCATTTTACAGCGACACGACAGAGTTGCCTCACATTTGAGTTCCACAGCAGTAAGCTAATGGAGGACCTCATTGACTTAAACTCTGATGACTTTGAGTTTGACGAGGATGATGAACAGGAGGACGACTTGTACTCTTACCTCGCGCAGCTCGATAGTAATCCCCAGAGCCCATCAAACCCCTCTAGGATCACAACGGATACATTCCCAACATTAATCGAGAAGACACACAAGGATCAGAAACTATGCGCAAAATGTCTGTCAACTTAACACTTAAGTTACTCAAGATGATCGACCCCTTCCGACAGTTTACCATTCCAGCCATTGAAAATGCTGTTGGCTTGTCAAGTGTGAGAATTCGTTTTCTTAACTTACCAATCAGAGGAAGCAGAAATTTTTTGCTTCCAAACTCATCAAGGACTCGACAAACATCAAGATCTCATCCAATGAAATGGAAGCTATGGAGTTTCATGAGGATTTTTTGGATTTTCTTTGGAAGAAGAGATTTCAGTGCAGTAAATGCTTTGTCTTCGAAACAGAGGATGAACCTGTACATATAGTATCATCTTTAAGTTCTGACCCATTCATTAATTCAGAAAGTAACCTCAAAAGAAACAACAAAAACCAATACACTAGATGCAACATGCAGGTCTATCAAACTTGTTTTATTTGATGGTATGGTACAGCTTGAAAACTCACACAAACTTCAATCTCAGTCAGCAAGGACAATGTCAGACTGAATAGCTTTCCTTTCCCCCTGTTCATTCTTTGAGAGTGGCTATTGGGAGCATCTTCCAAATATTACTAAATATGTTAGTTCATACTGACTTGTGACTTGTGTAAGCATTACTTTCCCCCCCTTTTGACTCTGAACAAGTGTGACATGCAGGCTCTGGCATAAAAAGCTGAAACAAAGTTTATAACAATTGCCTGGCAGTGTCCCTACTCCAAATAACATAAATTATTTCTTCACAATGATAATGACTTTTTTGATGATTATTGTTTGTTACATTCCAAGTTGTCCTGAATCTGATTGATTAGTTCAAGGGCACAATCACACAACTTAAGAACAATGGGTTATAACTGACTCCCCTCTCTTCTTTGCTTGTTTCACTGTGATGTTTTCCATGACCACTACATGTATGGAAGGGATGAAAACATGGCATGAAACCTTTCTAAACTCATAGTTCAATTTTTTGACTATCACTATAGAAGGCTGTTCCACCCATTACTGCAAAAGAGGAGATATGCAGATTTTGTAATGTATAAGTTTGATTGATTTTTATCATCATGCAGACATGATAAAATGGGTCATGAATTGCCAATTGCTCATTAGGATGGATACAAAGAGAAGTAGGTCTTTTAAATTCAGCACATATAGTCCTCACAAGGTAGCTACATCATTTGCTACGGGTGGTAATCACTTGTCATTGGTATTGTCTTGATGATACTTTGGTTATTACTTAGGTCATTGACATGTCATCTGGCGTAGTCACTTCATTTGTCACAAAAGATTTGCCATGTCATCAGTTGGGGTTGTTGGCCATTTGCTTGTTGTCCTTTTAGTCGCCTGGTACCATAAGTGTTTCTAAAAGTGTGACTGCTTACTTGACAGTTATTAGCTCAAGGATGTCAATGTCATCACAAGGGTTGCCAGTGATGACATGAAGGGTACTCAAAAGATCTTCACCACTGGTTGTCAGGGTCATCAGATGGTCTTCACCAAGCATCATCAGGGCCCTCAAGAGGTCTTCACCATGGGTCATCAAGGTCATCAAAATGTCATCACAAATGGTTGTCAGGGTCATTAGAAGGTTGTGAAAGCTAGTCATGAGAGTCAAAAATGCAAAGTTGCCACTTGTTGTCCATTTGAATTGCCAAAAACTTCCACCCAACAAAAGTTGCCTTAGCTGTGTAATCATGACAGTGATAAAAGATATATTTCTTCTGTTGTGCCTACAAAATGATACCTGAGTATCATGCACAATATTTTTAGTTGGCAGACATTTCACTAGCTTTGATAGAAATAAGTGATGCATAGGGGTTTTGGAAATTCTGTAGGCAGCCACATTGCGATAATTATGCTTTCTTGGAAAAAATTACTAGCAATTCTTTTTAACAGAATATTTATTGATAAACGTATTATATTTCAAGTAATGCAAATGCCAAAAAATTCATTTGAATATTACTGACACACCATCTAATGCTAGCCTTTCTGAAAAGGCAAAAATTAGTATCTTGACAACTTTTGCATTATTACGTTTAGGTACCATTCTGCTACCAGTCGAATAATTCATTTTAAATCATTGCATTGATGAGAGTTGTGATTTGTTAGTATGTATATCTGCTCAAAGGTACAATATCATGTGCTACTCCACCTTTTGCCATTCTGGATTTGCTATACTCGCCAAAACCAGTCAAAACACACATCCTTTTCTCCATGTGCTAACATGTACTTACATATCAATACATGAGTAGCACCTAAGTATACTCTCAGGTCATTAACCCAAAAACTCCTGATCTAAGAGCCACCCAAATGCATCGACAATACGCAGGACTGTATTGACTAATAAATAGCTCTCATAAATAAGTTATCACCTAATTAACAAAGATCGATGCATCTTGCTGTGCTCAGCAGTGATAACTAATTTTTTAACCAATTAAAAACCCAACCTCCCGTTTTCTACCTCCACCCAACAATCAACCAACTCACATTCATGCCGCACACCACAATCATGTCGTTGTCCACTGCCAATGACTGGCATGTGGTCGGTTCCATGTGGAACACATGCTAAGGTAGGTAGAGGATACTTACGTATCCTGGGATTGCCTACCTTATCAGCAGTTATGTAGAGTTGTGAGGTGTACAGATATCCTCTCCATTGACAGACAGATGAACAGTAAAACAGAATTAAACATGATTTTGACACAATCCACCAAAATTTAGGTCGAAATCAATCATTCAATAGTTTTATGGCACCTGCCCTTGAAGAATACTACCAAGCCTTGAGTATCAACATTGAAACATGTGGTGGGGAGTTTCACAAGCTTGCAGCACAATTGTATAATTGTTTAGCACTAGTGTATGAATGCTATGCTGATAACTCATTTCCCTCTAACTAAGCTATAAGAGATACGAGGGTTGCTAGATTGGGTGGTGACAGAAGCCAAATGAGGTTGTGGGGATCTTAGAATTTTATTATTATCATTATTCTCAAGAATTTTAACACCTCGATTGTAAAAGCCTCTGCCGGAGAGAATCCATATTCACAAATCAATGCATGTATTATCTATAGTAATGATAATTTTTACGCTTCGCTCAAACAAGAATTACTATCCAATGGAATTGATTTATATTCAAGAATAAGCCTTTTGCAAGAAATAGGACTATTTTCAAAACTCAAAAATAGTCTAATTTCTTGCTGATAGTCTTGTTTTTTACAAAAGGCTTATTTATCAAAAATATGACTTTCATGTACAGAGAAATAGTGTTAGTTTTTGTATGTGTCTCGATTATAGTACTATTTCTCGCTGATAGCCTTATTTCTTGCAGAAGCCTTATTTCTTAAAAAAGTTTTATTTATAAGACTGAGGTATATGGAACTGGTCTATTTATAAAAAATATAAAATACCTTCCTAGTTGTAATTCAATTGATTGATCCAGGAAACGTAATGTCAATCATCTCATTCTTGAAAATTGTCTTATTTCTTGGGGGAGGCTTATTTCTTGGAAATAGCATTATAAGTAAGACTATTTCTGAGAATTAAGCCTTCTCCATCAAATAAGACTTTTGCCCAGAGATAAGCCTATATCCAAGAGCTACATGAAAATTTACTATCCTATGTAGAGATGTGTCTTATTTCCAAAAAATAAGCCTTACTTCCAAAAAATAAGACTCCTGCCGAAAAGGAAATAGTCTTATTTCTCTGCGATAGTCTTATTTTTTCGGAAATTGTATTCAGTGTACATACTTTCTAATGAGGTTGAAGGAAACTAACAGCTAAATTCAATTGAAACTATAGAAAGCTGTAATAATCTGTCAAAGAAATCATTTACATTAGAAGACTACTTAATAATACACCAAATATTGGGGTCTCGGTTTTTTATGAATAGCTGTACAAGTACAGCAACTGCCCGGAAAACATGTCTATGCTGTGTTGGATCATGTCAGTAGACTTGATCCAGAACCTGGAAACTCTTGAGACAAGCATTCACAGTCTTGTGCCCCGCCCCTGCACCCTCTTCTGCATAGCAACGTCCTCCTCCGAAGAATGACTCAACACCAGAGAAGACACTTTTGTTATGTAAGAACTCTCTCCCACATACCCTTCATATGCCTCCACCTTCTTGCCAAGATTGAGTTCCTTCATCAACCCATCACAAAAAATGTTAATATCAGGCCAGTAATTGCATGGATATGGCCCATTCAACCATTCGATCTTGACAAAATGCCTAATGCCACCTCATAATGCGATGCTGACTTGGCCTTGAATTGGTAAGAGGAAAAAAGCAGGACCTTTTTGTTGGATCCTACAGTCAGTGCAGTCAACACTGAGATGAGTGTCATGCCTCTTATTCACTGGTGGCGACAGAGGTCAAACGGGAGATGATATACCATTAAACAATTACACAAAAAGGCTGAACATAACTTGGCCAGTGGGGTGAGTTATGCTGGACACCTTGCCATAATCTGCCAGATCAATCAGGAGGCAATTATTACTGTCAACAAACTGGATACCCAAGCTTAAAATGCCTCCTTGTGAAACCGACCGACAACTTTTTGAACACCTTAAAATTGCACTGTATGAGGCAAAAGCAAAATTGGATGAGACATAGAAGAGGATTCACACAATCAAGACAAAGTAAAGAGAACGCTTCATTTTAGCTTGAAGTAATAATAAATCATTATCTCAATTTAGTATTGAGTTTTTCATGTCCTCTGCCTCTTCTCTTCCGTACCAATTATTGAGATTTTCATGTCCTCTTTCTCTTCCCTTCGGCACCAAGACGCTTCTTTGATTTTATTTTCCTGATACACTTCCTTTTCACATCAAAGCACTTAACATCAAGGCAACTTGTACGCTTCCTGCCCATAAGGCTAGTTGTGCTCAGTTTACAAGTTTTGCAGTGTAACTACTCCTTTGCTTTTGATTTGCCACCAAAACAACCTCTGCATAACCGGCCACCCACTTGGGCATACTTCTCATGACAATCAACACATTTTTTCTTGTTCCCTGGTTTATGGCATGTTTGTAGCAAAACATTTTATATGCTTACAGATGGCATGGGTATAACTGCTACATGATTCAGAGCAACACTTCATGTGCTCCCTTTTCTTGGCACTGATTGTTGTGGTAGGTTTTGCTTTCCCTGAGATCAATGCACCTTTTACCATTGTATTGGGTTCTTGGCCATTGCATTCCAAAATTTTTACTCTACTATAACCAACCATCTTTTCCCACATGTGAGAAAGATCTGCTAACTTTTGGGTGTCATCACTCTCAAAGTCACGCTTGAGTTTCTTCCATGATCCTCGTAAAATGATATACCTTCATTCATTCTTGTCAAAACCATTTCATGTCGTAGTTTCTGCATTATCTGTACCAAGGCAAAAAAGTTACACTGAGTTCTTTCCAGATTAGCCTCAAAAGTGTTGGTGAAGGTTCTTTATTAAGAACTACCTTGCCATTCTTAGTGTTCAAAACATACCTGCTGCTGCCAATTGTTGTTGGCTACATGGCAGTGCCAGGAGGGGTGCCAAACTCAGTCTGTGGGCTGAGTTTCAGCCGTTCCCCCAGTAGGTCAGTAAAAAATTAATTGAAAAAAATTCATGCATTGTGAGTGTATTGTTTGAAAACAGGGCAAATTTAGAAGAACGTATCACCGTTTTGCATCTGTCCCTTCAAAATTATGTTGGCTACATTGCGGTGCCAGGCGGGATGTCAGACTTAGTCTGTTGGCTGAGTTTCTGCCATTTCTGTGGTAGTCCTGTCGCAAATGACTTGAAAAAAATTATGTGCGCTGTGTAATAAAACTGTAGAAGCGAGCGAGCAGATAAGAAGTCACTTTAAAAACTGACCAGCTGCTGCCAAATGTTCTTGGCTACATGGTGGTTCCAGTCGGGATGCCAAACTCAGTCTGTGGGCTGAGTTTCGGCCATTCCCATGGTGGGCATGTAAATATTTAATTGGAAAAGAAATGATGTGTGCTGAGTTGAATAATTGAAAACGGGGCGGGTTTAGAAGAATTTACCTTCATATTGCACCCACCGCTGCCAATTGTTGTGGGCTACATGGTGGTTCCAGGCGGGACGCCAAACGTAGTCTGTGAGCTGAGCTTCAGCCTTTCCCGTGATGGGATGGCGGGGTATCAATGTAAATGAAAAAAATGGCATGCAGAGAGAGAAGTGAGAGAGAAGTGAGAGGGCACCCTCCCTACAGTTGCTGCTGGTTCAAGCACCTGTCTTGTAGGTATGGGACTGGTACTGTATTGTATCATACGCTATACTGTGGTACCGGTCAATATCATAAAGACCTCTGAGAGGTAGAGTGAGGTACAGCAATACAAAGGAATAAGTATCAATTATGTAGCCACACGGTACCAAATTTTGGCTGTGTTATTCTTGTGTTCAGAGTTTTTGGCGTAGTCACTTCTGATAGTACTTATACTTCCTAGGCCTACACAGTGAAGACATAAATCTGGTACGGGAATTCTCTAAATTTTCACTTAATTCCCATTTGGACACCTAGCCAGTGAATGTCGTACTTGTGGGACAAGAATTCTCAACATTCATATTTAATTCCTATATGGAGGGTGTTCAAAAAAGTGGCAGAGCATATAATAGGAAAGCAACCGATTCGAAAATATAAATAGGACCAATAAGCCATTACCAAAACAATCCAAAGACCAAGCATAGAATTGTCACCAAAACTAGACCCAACAGGTGATCTTCCTGTTTGTAACTCGTGATTCGCAAAATTTCAGTCATGAACCACAAGAGCACTCCAAAGTTTTTTTTTGCTTCAAAGCTTAGAATGATAAATGAAACTATGGCTTATACAATGTATAAAAAAACGGGTAACTCACCCGTACACTCTTGAAACTTCCAGTAACCTCCCTGTACACTCTGACGTTTTGAGAGTGTACCGGAAGGATACTGGTGCTTTTTGTTTGCAGTGAACTACATCAGCTATGGCGCCCAAACCATCAAGTCAATCCGCTAGTATCTGTGCACCAAGTGGTGCATCGTGACTACACTCAAGAAAAACAGGCCGCCGCCTTCCATGTCCAATGGGATTTCTCGTCCCACATCATGAAGTTTGCCCGAGAACTCAACAAGCAACAAAAGCTATGTCAAGAGATTGGCATACCTGCTCCCAACATCACCAAAGTCCAACACTACATCAAAAACATGTACTCATCCAACATGTTCAACAACAAAGAAATGAAGGCATGGGAACTCAAGCCCTCTGCTGACAAAACATTGTACTCCGCCAAGTCTCATTTTGTCACTCTGTACAAAAGGCAAGGAGAAATGCACAGGCAGGTATGAGAGTGCACACGGCAGCATTGGCACCACCTCCCTCGGAACCCTCTCACATGTCATCCACCAATCATTTGTCCAGTACACGAACAGTCTCAAAAGCATTCTCGAGCACACCCAGGAGCACCCCGTCACACTCACCACCCCACAAGACCATTGCCTCAAGCAACTCAAATCCCAGCAACAAGAATGCCTTGCCCAAACAACAAAGTTCATGGTACTTCTCACAGCCAACCAACAAATCCCTACAACTGGCAACACCAGTAGCCGTCATCCGTGCAAACCAAGATGCAATACATGCAAAACATCCACGAAAAGTCCATGCTACTGCAACTCATGCAAGAGAAGAGGTGTCTACCATGAGCCATGATAATGGTGCATGTTACGCTTTTGAGAAAAACACGGACAAACGTTCACAATTGTACCTTGTCAAGTAGGATATTGTGGGGCCTAGTTTCAACAGTATTTGAAACAATGTGTATCCCAAACACAGGTTTGAAACTCTAAAGTACTGGCAGGTTTGATACTCTAAAGTACTGGGCTCCACTAGCTACACCTTCACACAACACATGCTGTGTCAGATTTACTCAACCTCCACAACACCGCAAGACTTACAGCAAACACTGGCATCTTAAATTCACACACAAATCCACTCAGACACTTCACCCATGAAAACAGACATAAAACAACAACATCCACCACAAACCAACCCACCTGTCACCCGCAACCATCAAACAAGGTATCATCAATGGCTCCATTTCATCGGCAGTAAGTGACACTGGTGCCACATACACTGCAGGCACCCTCCAAGACCTGTTCATACACTCAGATATCCAATCCACCAAAACATTCATGCTACCCATGGGCACTACCACCACCGTCACAACCCAGGCACAACTCTTCCTCAATGTACGTACACCCGTCAAACACTACTCACTGGCAGCAAGTTTGCCGATGCTAATTACACAGCTGTGTACGACAAACACAAAGTAAATTTCTACGATGCCAACACTATCAACATAACCAAGCATACTGTCCTCACCAGATGTTGATGCCCATGCACTGGCCTATGGTGAGACCCACTCTGTCCGATCACAGTCAACAAAACCATTGACACTCTCATCCTTGACTCCAACTGCGGATTACAATCCACCTGTCCCCGATATCATGTACCAACAACTACACACATACGCAAACACCTCCAGGCCTCCCTAGAATGCAACACAGACTATATACTCAATGTATACAAACTCCCCAGCATTGCACAGTCCATACGATACCTCTATACCACAGCCGGTTTCCCCACCAAATCCACATGGTTATCGGCCATTCGCAAAAAAAACTACAGCACATGGCCCCTCATCAATGTCAAAAATGTCCATAAATATTTTCCACAATCAGAGGAAACACAACAGGGACACATGAGAAAGTAACGACAAGGAATTTGTTCTACCAAATGGGTACTTCCCCCAGATGTACCTCCTGCACCCCTCCCACAACTACAAGACATCTCATCCAGACCTATGACACTCATAACACCCTGTACACAGATCAGACTTGTAAGTTCCCACATTTATCCAGCCTAGGCAACCAGTATCAAATGATCCTTTACCATGTTGACAGCAATTCCATCTGGTCTGAACCAACCAAGAATAAAACCAAAGGTGAACTTGTCCTTGCATGCAACTGGGCACTCCAACGCATGAAAGCCTGTGGGATCCATCCCACCAGACAAGTCCTCAATAACAAAATATCTGCAGCATACAAAACGGCCATCACCGACTCCAGCATGTCATACCAACTGGTTCCTCAACGGAACATTGCCGAAAAATCCATGCAAACCTGGAAGGATCTTTTCATTGTTGTCATCAGCGGCATGGACAACAAATTTCCCCTCTACCTCTGGTGCCAACAACCGCCCAAAATAGAAAATCAACTCTGTCTCCTGCATCCTCCTATAGACATCTCCTCAGTCATCATGACTACAACACTCATCCGTTTGTACCCATCGGCATGGAAGCACTTGTCCACAATAAACCTCATCGCCGCAAAACATTTGCCCAACACTGCACAAAAGGTTGTTATCAGTGCATCCTACTAGCATTATTGCTGCTGAAAAGTGTGGACACCAGCATCACACACCACATGTATCTCCGCCACAGTTTTCTTTAAACACAAGTATATCACTAACCCCTTGGTCACACCTGCAGATTCTATAATAACAGCCACCGCTAACCTATCACATCTTCTCACCAAAATCTTGCTGCCCAACACAACAACAACTTGCAACAAACTGACCTCACATGACTACAAATCCTCACACAACCACCCCCTCTCCCTCCACATTGGAAACCCATAACCCAGAACACACCATCTTCACCCCACCCCTCCACACCACCACTAGTATCAGACTAGGACAGTGACTCCATTGCAAGCAATGATGAGTCCATTACCGCCCCACCACTGGTGTTGCAGTCACCTCCAAGGGTGATGCCACTATAAACCATGACACCACATCCAAGGGTGTCCACACCACCCCCCACCCTGGCATGTAACACGCGCAGTCAAATCCAATCCATCACGCAAGAAACCATCCTACTTCTCTTACACAACACCAGGACACATCTCATGGCAGAGCAAGCTGCAACCCAGATTTTCCCCATGATGTACTCAGCCATCCTCGACACAAACACCGGTGAGCTCCTGGAGATCGTCACCTCATTAAAAACCCAAAAACTGCACCATATGGAAGAACACTTATGGCAAAGAACTTGGCCATCTAGCCAAAGGCATCCCTGGTACAGTACAGGGAACCAAAACTATAGTCTTGATTGCACCCAACCAAGTACCTCATGACCACTGAAAAGACGCCACGTATGGAAGAATCTGTGCAAACTACCAACCTGAGAAAGATGACCCATATTGCATTCACCTTATGGTTGGCAGCAACAGAATTTCTTATCCCTGTGATTGCGGCACACCCACAGCTGACATGCTGACCACGAAAGTTCTCCTCAACATTGTCGTCTCCACAAAAGGCACACGATTCATGACCATTGACATCAATGACTTCTACCTCAACACACAAATGGCTTGCACAGAGTACATGCACCTCAAGTTGTCGGACATACCAGACCACATCTACAACCTTAACAAACTTACTACCACCAATGGATACGTCTATTCCCTAATCCAAAAAGGTATGTACGGTCTCCCACAAGCAAGAATAATCTCACAACAACTACTCCAAAAGCGCTTGGCCATCAAAGGCTACAGACAGAGCACCATAAAATCAGGTTTCTGGAAACAAGACTGGCGCCCTATCTCCTTCACCCCCTGTGTCGACAATTTTGGAGTAAAGTATGTCTGCATCAAACACGCACACATCACCTACTTCAAATGATAAATGAACACTACCAAACATCACAAGACTGGCAAGGTGAATGTTACCTTGGTCTAACTATCACATGGGATTATGCTCTACAGCAAGTTAATCTCTCCATGCCAGGCTACGGTCAAAAAGCTGGTCACCGGTTCCACCATCCTGCTCCCACCAAACAACAACACCAACCATATCCCCATACAGTCCGGTCCGCACCTATGGGGCCAAACAATAATTTGTCGAGACTGAAGATAACTCACCTTTACTCAACAGAACTGACAAAACCTTTGTCCAAGAGGTCATAGGGGAATTCCTGTACTATGCGCATGCAGTCGACTGTACCATGCTCCCAGCTCTTGGATCCCTTGCCACTCAACAAACCGCACCAACTCAAAATACCTTGTCAAAAATCCACCAGTTCCTAGACTATGCAATGTCTCAACAAGATGACATGATAACTAATTGTGCCAGCGACATGATCCTTGCCATCTGCAGTGACGCATCCTACCTTTCTGAAACAAAATCACACAGTAGGGCTTGTGGAAATTTCTCTCTGGTTGTGAGTAGATAGATGGAGTCTTCTTCGTTTTGATTTGAAAACACCTGGTTCTTGGATTGTACCGTGTTGGCAAGGGATGCTTTGTGTTCACTGCAAATGAAGAACATCGGTAACCTCCCCATACACTCGCAAAACGTCAGAGTGTACGGGGAGGTTACCGGAATTTCAAGAGTGTACGGGTGGGTTACCGGTTTTTTATACATTACTTAAGCCGCATTTTTGTTTATCACGCTAAGCTTTGAAGCAAAAAAAATCTTCCGAGTGGTTGTTTGTTTCATGACTCACATTTTGCAAATCACGAGTTGAAAACAGCAAGATCACCTGTTGGGTCTAGTTTTGGTTTCAATTCTAGGCTTGATCATGACTTCATTTGGTGAGTGTGCTTTGGGCCTATTCATATTTTCAAAATAATATGGTACTATCAGAAGTGACTGCGCCAAAAAATGAGAACACATAAGAATAATAAGTGGGGCTGAAAATTGGTGTAGTGTGTCTACGTTTTTATTACTTATTCCTTTGTATCACATCACCTAATTCTTGTGTGGCGTATTTGTATGATAATACAATTTTAGTACATCTACGTATGGTACCATACTACAACAATGGTGCTTGACCCAGACACAACAGTATGGTACGGTACAATACAATAGCAGTGCGCCCTCTCACTGCTTTCACATCAGACAATTATTTTTTTCAATTACATCACTGATACCCCACCGGCCCATCATGGGAATGGCCGAAACTCAGTCCACAGACTAAGTTATCCCTCCCGCTTTGCACCGCCATGTTGCCAACAACAATTGGCAGCGGCGGGTATATTTTGGGGGTGAGTAATCACGATTTCGTCTTGTTCTGCAATATTATACTCACCACACGGCCAATTTTTTTTCAATTAATTAGTTGCAGGCCTGCCGGCAAAATTGCCGAAACTCAGTCCACAGACTGAGTGAGGCATTCCGTCTTAGACCGCCTTGTTGCCAACAACAATTGGCAGTGGCGGGTATATTTTGGGGGTGAGTTGTGATGAACTCACCATTTTACGCACTATTTTACTCACCACTTGTCCATTTTTTCAATTAATTTGTTGCAGGCCTGCCGGCGAAATCGCCGAAACTCAGTCCACAGACTGAGTTAGGCATTCCGCCTTGGACCGCTGTGTTGCCAACAACAATTGGCAGCGGCGGGTATATTTTGGGGGTGAGTTGTGATGAACTCACCATTTTTCGCACTATAATACTCACCACTTGTCCATTTTTTTACCAATTAACTAGTTACAGGTGTACTGGCGAAATACCCGAAACTCAGTCCACAGACTGAGTTTTGCATTCCGTCTTGGACCGTCATGTTGCCAACAACAATTGGCAGTGGCGGGTATATTTTGGGGGTGAGTTGTGATGAACTCACCATTTTTCGCACTATTTTACTCACCACATGTCCATTTTTTCCAATTAACTAGTTACAGGTGTACTGGCGAAATACCCGAAACTCAGTCCACAGACTGAGTTTGGCATTCCACCTTGGACCGCTGTGTTGCCAACAACAATTGGCAGCGGCGGGTATATTTTGGGGGTGAGTTGTGATGAACTCACCATTTTTCGCACTATAATACTCACCAAACGTCCATTTTTTTTCAATTAACTAGTTACAGGTGTACTGGCGAAATCGCCGAAACTCAGTCCACAGACTGAGTTTGGCATTCCACCTTGGACCGCCATGTTGCCAACAACAATTGGCAGCGGCGGGTATATTTTGGGGGTGAGTTGTGATGAACTCACCATTTTTTTCACTATAATACTCACCACACGTCCATTTTTTTTCAAATAACTAGTTACAGGTGTACTGGCGAAATCGCCGAAACTCAGTCCACAGACTGAGTTTGGCATTCCACCTTGGACCGCCATGTTGCCAACAACAATTGGCAGCGGTGGGTATATTTTGGGGGTGAGTTGTGATGAACTCACCATTTTTTGCACTACAATACTCACCACACGTCCATTTTTTTTCAATTAACTAGTTACAGGTGTACTGGCGAAATTGCCGAAACTCAGTCCACAGACTGAGTGAGGCATTCCGCCTTGGACCGCCTTGTTGCCAACAACAATTGGCAGCGGCGGGTATATTTTGGGGGTGAGTTGTGATGAACTCACCATTTTACGCACTATTTTACTCACTACTTGTCCATTTTTTTCCAATTAATTAGTTACCGGTGTTCTGGCGAAATCGCCGAAACTCAGTCCACAGACTGAGTTTGGCATTCCGCCTTGGACCGCTGTGTTGCCAACAACAATTGGCAGCGGCGGGTATATTTTGGGGGTGAGTTTTGATTAACTCATCATTTTTGACCCTATTATACTCAACATATGTTAATTTTTTCAATTAAATAGTTACAGGCCCAGTTCTGAAATCCCCAAAACTCAGTCCATAGACTGAGTTTGAGATTTCGCTTTGCACCGCCATGTTGCCAACAACAATTGGCAGCGGCGGGTATATTAACAGAGGTGAGTTGAATAGAATACAATTATTTCTACACATGTCTTGACTACATCTAATTTTCAATTATTTTATTTCAGGCCAGGCACGGAACAGCGAAACTCAGTCCACAGACTGAGTTTGGCATTCGCCTGCACCGCCGTGTTGCCGACAACGGTTTGCAGAGGCATGTAAATTTTTATGGTGAGTTATTGAAGTCATACTATATTTCAATTGTTTTTATTTCAGCTTAGTTTCAATTAAATAATTAATTTTCTTCTACCTTGGTGATAATATTGTCCACAGTATCGTTTTTCATCTTGGAGCAGCTTGGGGCTGAAGCTTTGGCACATGTGTCCTTTTGGTGGGTGATGTGTTGGGGGGGCCCCTAAAATATGTTAATGTAGTATGTTTAATTATATTAGTGGAGATAAATTATTACACATACTCTATTATTGTAGTCCAACAGTAGGTAGCCCTCCCGGTAACCCTCCTGTAATGTTCCGGTAGCCCTCCCGTATGCTCTGGTAACCCTCCGGTACTCTCCGGTAGCCTTCCAGTAACCTTCCGGTTACCCTCCCGTACACTTCCGGTATATCACCGGTAAAAATTTTTTTAGCTACTAAGTAATGCAGTTATAGCCACTAATTTGATTGATATCGATTCTAAGACTTACTGAGAAGTCTGTTTTCCTGTAAAAACGAACCAATTCCTATCGTACGTAGAAAAAAATTGAAAAGCTCCTCTTGGTCTCAATTTTCCGGTAACCTCCCGGTAGACTCCGGTAACCCTCCCGTACACTAGTTTACCGGAGGGTTACAGAAGTGTACCGGGAGGTTACCGGAAGATACCATTCCGGGGGCTCCGGTAACCTCCCCGTACACTCGAGTGTACGGGGAGGTTACCGGTGTTTTTCGTTTGCAGTGTTTTTGTACTGTTTCGTGGTAACACCAGCATTGAGCACAAGTCATCCATGTTGACCTGTCATTTGTGACAGGTCCATAGTCCAGTCGGGAGATGGCACCCACAACTCAATTGAGGATGCCTTTGATGTACACGATGGTGGGGCCATACTCTTCTAAGAGTAATCTCCAGCGATACACTTGATCAGAGGTCAGACCTAGAGCGTCCTGCATTAGGTTTTTGTGGTCAGTGTAGACCATAAATTGTTGTCCCCAAAGCACGCCTTTGAACTCTATCAGTGTTTCTACTGCCAGTAGTTCTTGTTCGGTCACGCTATATTTTTGCTGCGGTGGACTCAGTTTCCTACTGAAAAACGCCAGTGGCCCATTATTTTGAGTTATCACAGCACCCAATTGAAACTTGGAACGATCTGTACAGATCTCAAAGCCCTGTGACATCGCGAGCGATTGTTGCCTTTACAGTGTTGAATGCTTGCTGGTGGATGTTGTCCCAATGCCATGGCCTGTTCTTGGTTTTATTAGACCTTAAGACTTTGGTGTGTCCACACTCACCAACCAAGTTGGTTAATGGTGCAAGTATTTCACTGCATCTTGCCCAAATGTCTCTGTGACATAGGCCAAGACTCTGGAGCTTCCAGGTGGAACTCAATAAGTCTCCTCACTTTGTGTAACACAGAGGAAGGACAAAAAGTCATAAGATATTAGTTTCTCAGAAACAATATCCAAATAGGGTGTTTCTTCTTAAGACACCACCATACACAATGTAGGTGTTTTCTTAAGTTAAATATCCAATTGAAGTTTTCCTTCTCAGGAACCTTCTCATGGCACAGTTCCTTTGGGCAGTTGATAATGGATCAGTCAAGCAACTGCCACAAATCCAAATCAATGCCAATCTCTCCCATGACCATTTGTGTTGTGTTGATGCATGATATAGCTAACATATCATGCATCCCTTTTGTACAGTAGTATTAAGCTCATATAAACAAAGAAGCACTAAGCGCCTTCCCTACTTGACTAGGCAGGTGCCAAAGTCTTGGCACACGTATAATGTGAGCTTCCAAACCAAAGGAAGAGGCGAAACCACTCTAAAATTCCTAGAGTACTCCGACAGCAAGGAATACACAGTAAAACCTGATGTTGTCGAGTATGATGAAAAAAATGACTAAGCCAGCGTTTGACCTTATCTTAGGTGTAAAAATACTAAGTGAGCTTGGAATTGTTCTGGATTTTTGAACAAAGGATATTACCATTTATGAGATCATTTTGCCAATGAGAGACATCAACAGTCTGACAACTAGCTCTAAGATTGAAAAAGCTTGGTCAGTTAACCACAGCATGATTCATGAACCACGTAGTACTGAGGAAGCCACTCAGTGTGCCGTTCACATCTTAGATGCAAAATATGAAAAAGCAGACCTCCAATCAGTTGTTGACACCAACTGACCTCGCCTCAGTTTACAAGATGAAAATAAGTTGTTGGAGCTCCTCTGTAAATACGAGGACCTCTTTGATGGTACACTAGGTGATTGGAATATTGAGCCTGTCTCCTTCAAACTGAAGGAAGGTGTAAAACCATACCATGGCAGAGCTCACCCAGTGCCACATTCGCTCAAAGAGACTTCATGAAAGAGCTCAAAAGACCATGTGACATGGGGGTACTACAGTGGCAGCCCACATCTGAATGGGCTTCACCATCGTTTATAGTGCCAAAAAAGATCAGACTGTATGTTTTCGAAGTGATTTTAGAGAAGTAAACAAAAGGATAGTTAGAAAACCATTCACGTTACCAAAAATTAGTACAGTCATGCAAGAATTAGAAGGTTTTATTTTTGCAACAGCCCTTGATTTAAACATGGGCTACTACACCATTAGGTTGGATCCAGATGCATCCAAAATCTGCACAATTATATTTCTGTGGGGTAAATACTCTTACCTTGGGTTACCAATGGGAATTGCTGGTTCTCCGTACATATTTCAATCAAAAATGATGGAACTAATGGCCACCCTTGAGTTTGTAAGGGCTTACCTTGATGATCTACTATGTATCACCAAGGGAACCTTGGAAGACCACCTGGCTAAATTGGAATCGGGGAAGACCACCTGGCTAAATTGGAATTGGTCCTTTCCAAACTGCAAGACATGAATTTAGAAGAAAACGCTTGCAAATCAAACTTCTGTGCCATTGAAACAGAATATCTTGGGTGCATCCTCTCACGAGATGGAATTAAACCACAACCCAAGAAGGTACAGTCAATACTTGCAATGTCACCACCCAACAATGTCAAAGACCTCCGTAGATTCCTTAGCATGGTCTAATACTATAGAGATCTTTGAGCAAGACACAGCAAAACGCTTAACCTACTCAAAAGGTCATACCAAACAATCCAAACTTCTCAAGGTTAGGAAAAAACCACAGAAATGGACCGAGGAGCATCAAAAAGCATTCTATGATGTAAAGGCCACTATCACAAAAGATATGTCCTTAGTCTACCCTGCAACTTCCTGGAAAACCACGGACTCGGTGTGACCCGGTGTCACGCTTCGGGTACCGGGATAAGGAAAATTTCAAAACTAGTCCGTTTCTCCGACTTGGCCTTACTTGTTGGCGTAACCGAGTGGCGTGGTTTCACTTGGTGTCACTCGGTTTCACTTGGTGTCACTTTCGGTTTCACTTGGTGTCACTTGGACTCGGTGTCCGTCACTTGGTGTCACTTCGGTTTCACTTTCGGTTTCACTTTCGGTGTCACTCGGTTTCACTTGGTGTCACTTTCGGTTTCACTTGGTGTCACGTGTTTCGTCTAAATTTGACTAATTTAGAAGAGAACGCCACATGTAACACGTAGGCTACAATTATTAAACCGTTAAAGAGGGCGCGCGGTGTCACTTTCGGTTTCACTTGGTGTCACTTTCGGTTTCACTCGGACTTGGTGTTCACGTCACTTGGTGTCGCTTGGTGTCACTTTCGGTTTCACTCGGTGTTACTTGGTGTCACTTTCGGTTACACTTCAACCTCACTTGGTTTCACTTGGTTTCACTCGGTGTCACTTCGAGTCACTTGGTTTCACTTGGTGTCACTCGGTTTCACGAAACCAGGTACTCGTGGATTCTCTGTTCATTCCCGCATGACATGAGGGTTGGGCGGAGTATTTTTCTACGTTCGAGAAAAAAAGACCACTTGGCGTTACTTGGATACATTTTATTGCCAAAAAACAGGTTTTCCAGGAAGTTGCAGATTGCTCAAAAGGGTTTGAGATTTATACTGACAGATCCAAGAGACAATTTGGAGCTGTCATTACTCAGAACAACCGGCCAAATGAATTTTCAACAGAAAACTCTCTCTCTCTTTCTCTCTCTTTCTCTCTCTTTCTCTCTCTTTCTCTCTCTTTCTCTCTCTTTCTCTCTCTTTCTCTCTCTCTTTCTCTCTCTTTCTCTCTCTTTCTCTCTCTCTCTCTCTCTCTCTCTCTTTCTCTCTCTTTCTCTCTCTTTCTCTCTCTCTCTCTCTCTCTCTCTCTCTCTTTCTCTCTCTCTCTCTCTCTCTCTCTCTTTCTCTCTCTTTCTCTCTCTTTCTCTCTCTCTCTCTCTCTCTCTCTCTCTTTCTTTCTCTCTCTCTCTCTCTCTCTATCTCTCTCTCTCTCTCTCTCTCTCTCTCTCTTCTCTCTCTCTCTCTCTCTCTCTCTCTCTCTCTCTCTCTCTCTCTCTCTCTCTCTCTCTCTCTCTCTCTCTCTCTCTCTCTCTCTCTCTCTCTCTCTCTCTCTCTCTCTCTCTCTCTCTCTCTCTCTCTCTCTCTCTCTCTCTCTCTCTCTCTCTCTCTCTCTCTCTCTCTCTCTCTCTCTCTCTCTCTCTCTCTCTCTCTCTCTCTCTCTCTCTCTCTCTCTCTCTCTCTCTCTCTCTATAGCTCTCTCTCTCTCTCAGTCTCTCAGTCTCTCTCAGTCTCTCAGTCTCTCTCAGTCTCTCAGTCTCAGTCTACACAGACCACAAGAATCTCATGCAAGACGCGCTTGGTTAAACCTGTGACAGGGTTTGCCATTGCCGTTTTTTGTGAGAAGAATATGGTCCTGAAATTGTGTACATCAAAGGAATCCACAACACAGGTTCGGATGCAATTTCACGCCTTGACTTTGGTCCAATCACGGACGTCAAGGAAAACTGGATGACCTTCACCAAATGCTGGTGCTATTACACCATACAAGCAGCAGAGGAAACATTCCCAGTCAAACACACAGACCTCATGAACTTTGTGTTTGCTAACTGCAGTGAAGAGAATGTGATCTATCCCCTGAGAGTTAGGTAGATTGCTGCAGCTCAACACATGGATAAAATGCTGGACAAACTCAGCCTGCTCGAGACATACAAACCTCAGCTGGTACAAAATGTTCAAGTACTGTGCAAAGATGGCAAGCTTGTCATCCCACAGGAACTCCAGCAGCAAGCAGTACAGTGGTACCACCACTACCTGCAGCATCCAGGGACAACCTGTCTCAAAGAGACTCTTTGCGCTGCAATGTATTGGAAAGGATAGCGTCGTTCTGCTTGAACCTTTGTCAAAAAAATGTCATAAATGCCAAGTCAACAAACAAGGCCAATGCAAGTACGGTAAATTACCTACAAAACTGGTTGTGCCAAACCCCTTGGAGGTACTATGTGTGGACCAAATAGGGCCATACACTCTCAAGGACAAAGATGACAATGTTATGTGTGTCACAATAATAGATCCAGCTACCAGTAACTGAATTCAATTCTGTTACTCCAACGGGTAAAAAGGGCCGCAAGGGTACTGGCACACATAATAAACATAAAGAAGCTTACTTTGATAAATCACCAGCACAAGTTGGCTCTTTTAGCGAACGAGATCTGGTTTAGCCTTTACCCAGGTTGTCAAGTTATCACTTACAACAATGGAAGCGAGTTCAAGCTCAATTTCGAAACCCTTTGTGATTCATACGGTATCAAGTGTAAGCCAACCAGCATCAAGAACCCCCAAGCAAGCGCAATACTAGAACAGATGCATCAAGTAATCATGACAATGCTCCGTACTGCGGAATTAGACATGACAAATACAGTGGCTCCAAGTGACATAGCAGACTTCCTCACAGATGCTGCATGGGCCGTTCGCTCCACATACCACACAGTACACAAAGCCTCTCCAGGCGCAGCAATATTTGGCAGGGACATGCTGTTTGACATTCCCTTCCTAGCTAACTGGAACAAAATAGGAGATCATAGGCAACGCCAAACCGATTGCAACACCAAACCTGAAAACAAGTCTCGTGTTGTTTGGGATTATGAAATTGGCAATAGAGTACTTCTTTGCAAAGAAGGTATCCTCCCCAAATCAGAAAGGAAATACCATAAAGATCCTTGGACTACATCGACAGTCCATACGAATAGTACAATCAGGGTTCACTGCTGAACAAAATCAGAATGATTAAACATTAGGAGAGTAACACCATACTTTGACACGACAGACACATAAAATTACAACTGTCAGTGAATCACTCTTACTCCTCTCTCCACTAACACTTACGCTTGAAATTATGCTTCATAGTCACTACTAAGCCAGAACAGTCTTGCATCACCAGTATAACTCGGTACACAAAAACAAGTGTCTTCCTCTCCAAAAAGGTCTACCCATTTTTCCTTTTCACACGAAAGGTTTTTTCACACACCTCACCCAATCCTCCATTCGTGGGGGCGAGTGACATAGGCCAAGACTCTGGAGCTTCCAGGTGGAACTCCATAAGTCTCCTCACTTTGTGTAACACAGAGGAAGGACAAAAAGTCATAAGATATTAGTTTCTCAGAAACAATATCCAAATAGGGTGTTTCTTCTTAAGACACCACCATACACAATGTAGGTGTTTTCTTAAGTTAAATATCCAATTGAAGTTTTCCTTCTCAGGAACCTTCTCATGGCACAGTTCCTTTGGGCAGTTGATAATGGATCAGTCAAGCAACTGCCACAAATCAATACCAATCTCTCCCATGGCCATTGTGTTATGTTGATGCATGATATAGCTAGCATATCATGCATCCCTTGTACAGTAGTATTAAGCTCATATAAACAAAGTCAGCAAAGTGTACAACAAGAATTTTTAAATACTTTTTGGTTTAGGTCACTCTGTAGTACTGGACCATGCCAAGAAATCTACGGAGTTGTTTAACATTTTGTGGTGGTGTTAATGAGAGGATTGACTGTAGCTTCTTTGGTTTTGGCTTTATACCATCTCTGGATAAAACATATTCTAGGTATTCTGTCTCCACGGCAAAGAACAATGACTTGTGTGCATTGAATGTCAAGCCTGCATCTCTCAACCTGATGAAGACCTGTCCTAGTTTATTAAGGTGGCCTTCCACAGGGGACCCTTGCTGATGCATAATAGTCACCAAGGTAAGTTTGGACGAACTCAAGGGTTGCCATTAGCTCCGAAATCTTAGCTTGGAAGATTTCAGAAGAACATGCAACACCCATTGGTAGCCGTAGGTAAGAGTACTTCCCTCAGGGAAAAATAATGGTGCATATTTTGGATGCATCTGGATTCAATCTAATGGTGTAATAGCCCATGATTAGATCAAGGGCTGTGGCATATATAAGGCCTTCTAATTCTTGTAGAACAGTGCTAATTTTGGGAATGGGAAACGGTTTTCTCACTACACGTTTATTTACTTCCCTAAAATTGCTGACAACCCGTACCGTGTTTTCTTTCTTTGGTATTATGAATGTTCGCAAAGCCCATTCAGAATTGCCTTGCCATTTGAGTACCCCTAAGTTACATAGTCTCTGTACCTCCCTCTTGGTGGTTTCTACATGTTTCGTGGGTATTGGAAACGGCTGGCGATGATATTGCTGGAGGGAGACCGGCTTACAATCCCAGTCACCTAGCTTCTTGTTAAATAGCTCCTCAAATTCTTGCAAGAGCTCCAGTAACTTTGTTTTTTCTGGGGTACTTAGGTGTGTGAAGTGGTCTTTCACAATTGCCCTGAGATTTGCTTTGTCATATTTAGCATCTATTATGTGTATGAGGCATTTTGTGTCCTCAAGCATACTCTGGGGTTCTTTGGACGTGTCTTGGTAGTTGCTATTATTCATAGTCCAAGCCCGTTCAACTGTTGCTCTTGTTTTTAGTTTGTTGATGTCTCTCATTGGCAGTGAGGTGTGGTCTAGTGTGATTTCTTTTATCCGAAAGTCTAGGACAATTCCTAACTCTTTCAAGGCATTACTACCTAGAATGAGGTCAAACCCTGGTTTGGTCATGCTATCCTCTTTGTATTCCACAACATCCGGTTATAGAAAATACTCCTTGCTACTGGAGTACTCAAAGAATTTAACCCTGATCTTTCCCCATCAAGTTGTCTGGAAGCTCCCATTTGACGTATGCCAAGACTTTGGCACCTGCCTAGTCAGGTAGGGAAAGGGTTTGTTTTTTTCCTTTTGGTTGGAAAATAAGATCTCCATCAGACCCTGAGTCCAGTAGGACTTTGATTTTGTTGCTGGGGCAACTCCTCAAAGGTTGTTTTTATGCTCTAGAGGATTGACTTTCAGTCACTGGTTCCATTATGGCTACTAGTGGTGTGACATCAAGGCTGTCCTTGGTGTTGGGATGCAACCACTTGTTTTTGTTGATTGAGACTATAGTTTACGCTGGAACAATTAGTACTGTCCTTAGTGGCCTCTGCTTCATTACTGACATTGTTTTTGTCGTAAGATTTTTTAAAATATTTGAGGTCGTTGTCTCAAAATTGTCTCCAATTTTTAATTCAGACTTTTTTGTGTTGGCACAAGATTTTTTGATGTCTTGTCTTTTGTGACGATCAATTTAATTTTTTTAATTTTTTTAATGTTATTAGTCTGGATAGCTTTACTCGGACTGGGGTTAGTATAACTGTCAACTGCAGTGTTTAGTTTGCGTTTCTTACAAGTATGTAATTCCCCAGTGCTATCTGACCTGCGCCTTCACGAACTGTCCTCGGAATCCCTAATACTTTCTGAGTCATTGGGGCGGTGTTTCTTGCGCTTGTTAGACTTCTTGTGCAGTGCTTTCTTCAACTCCGCCCGGACTGTCTGGGCAAAGTTCGCACCCTCCGGTTTCCTTTCTTTAGAGTGGGGCTTACCTGTGCTCCCATTCTTTTTGATCAGAGTACTGTCTTTGTTATAACGGCGGCAGTCACACGTGTTGTGACTTTTGTGCGGCCCCCATGTTTCTTGCATAGCACACAGTGCTTCTTGGTCCAGCCCACTTTCTTGGGTGTCTTGAGGATGCGGGAGTCCATCGACTCCATCTTACGCTTTCGATCAGCCCTCTTGCTTTGATCATGCTGGAGGGCTTCGTATCAAGTTCCGCATTGTTCTTGATATTCTCTAGGACCAAGAGGGTATTCTCTTTCAGATTGTACTGGGTCTGCCACTTGGCAGGACACATGTGCAACAAGTGAGTCGCTATTTTCTTAGTGGCCTAATTAGCCTTTGGGCTGTAATACAGGCAGGGTAATGTCTCAAGGTAGCTGTTGAGCTGTTCCACTCAGACAAAAAACTGACGTATCGAGACCCTGTTGGGCTTCTTCAACATGTTGGTGATGTAGTACTTGAGGGCTTCGCCTGTGTCATAATGGAACACCTGAAGCTGATGGAATGTGACCCTCTGATTAAACGAGTCCCAAATCTTAGTGGGATTCTCCATGTGTGACTCTTTTTATGTCTTCCCAAGGAGCGCTAGTCACTTGGGTCTTGAGAATCTTTTCCCAAGGCTACCGGGCCTCTTTGGAGAGGATGTTTCCATACAGCTTGAAGGGTTTCGCTCCTGCCATTGTGATGGCAAGCTTTGCAGCTTCTAAAGACTTCACGGCCTTTTTGTGTGTTGCCTTAGCGTCAGCTAGTGCAGGCGTTACAGCCTCAGGAGTCGTACCTGGCCCATCTCCTTAATTGCCCTTCTTTTTCTTCTCAGAGTTGTGCAGTTGAGTGTACTCCCCCTTTGCAATCTCGGCATTGAGTATTTCTGTCTCAACAGCCCTCTCCGCCTCGGCAAAGCTCGTGGCAAGTCCCATTTGCTTGTACATGTGAATCGCAGAGTGCACATGCAGTAGAAACTGCTCGGGAGTCCTGGACACCCATTCTGCCACCTTTAACTCATTTCCTGTGTTGGGAAGAGTCAAGTTGAAGTGGGTTGACTTTTTATTCTTCTCGAGGACATCCTGCACTGGATCCTGCTCGGGAATGTAGCGTACGGTGGAATTCTTTCCTCCAATGGCACGTTCACACTCAATCCACTTGAGCCCTTTGGGAAATGCCTTCACAGAGGAAATGGCCCGTAGCTTCTCTCCAAGACTAGTACCTCAAAAAAGTTTCTTGTAGGAACTCCTTGGAGGGCTAAGGAAGAAATCATTTGCACGGTGGTGCACGCTGAAAGTAGTACCATGTGTGGTAGAAATTTGTTTTCTTGACCGTCTGGGGATCGTTGGAAGAGTCTCTTGTGTGGTGGTGTGTCAAACTTACTGAGTTTGGCTGGAGTATAGTGACCTAAGCTGGAAGTAGTAAAAAATTAGTTGTAGATAAAGAAGTATAAAAAGGGTCTTCTAGCTGATTGGAAATGATTTTTATGAACTATTGTAATGATCAAAAATGAGGACTGCACGATGGTGGTCTTCTCAAGTTTATCATGTAGTTTGCATATAACTGAATTATGTTTGGTTTGCCTGTACCATGCTGGATTCTTGTGTGCCAATTAGGGTCTTAATGTACCTGATCAGTCTGTACATGTGATCTTGCCAGTGGGTCCTGCAGGACTCGCTGGTCTTGCAAAAGAGTTGGAAAGAATTTTATTTGTGTATACCCATGGCTTGATATTGGGGCCTGAATGGGTCAGAGGTACCAGTAGGTATCCTTGGCTCATGTCAGTACATAAAACAGCACTTAATTTGTTGGGCAAACATTCTGTTATACCCTCTCAAATTAAAAGTGGTAGTTTGTCGCACCTACCTTTTTGTAGTCATCGTTTTCTCAAAATTTATCCTTGTTGAATTGGTAATCTTGCTTGCCGATTACCCGATACCCATAGCCTGATATTGGGGCTTGAATGGGTCAGAGGTACCAGTAGGTATCCTTGGCTCATGTCAGTACGTAAAACAGCAGTTAATTTAATTTGTTGGGCAAAAATTCTGTTATACCCTCTCAAATTAAAAGTGGTAGTGGTTTCAGTGTCATTGTCACACCTACCTTTTTATAGTCATCATTTTCTCAAAATTTATCCTTGTTGAATTGGTAATCTTTTGTGCTGATTACCCGTGTTAGCAGCACAGTATGACAAGATGTGTTTCAGGCGCCCTTTCCCTTCTAAATAGTGGAAATACTCTATTAGCAACCTTTCATACTTTCCAGAAAATGTTCAAAAGAACAGTGCCAAGCACAGTGTTTGGACGTGCAACAAAAATGATCCAACTGTTTGTATCATCGGCACACTCATACATCCATACTTGATGCAACACAACACACATGTTACATTCAAATATACACTCATACATCCACACACTGTGTAACACAATACACATGCTAAAAAGATGTGTACATTTGTATATGATGTAATACGTAATGCGTTACACATGTGTTTAGTCATGCTATCAAGAGCCATCCTATCATGCTTGCATTTGTGTGTGATGTTTCACATTGGACATGTTTTCAATCAAGTGTAAGTTTGCATGGTTTGCAATTGTTTTGCGCAAAAGTAAAAGTAACAAAGACTGCACACTGGTCTTAAAATATAAGCACTGCCTGATCATTTCAACTCTCCTTTTCTCAAGCTAACAGTTTATAACATGACCTATTGGACTCAATGTCATGGGATATTGACAAAGCAGAACTATATTTTGCTTTTAGATGCATGGCACAGGCCCAACACAAGTCATTCTCTTGTCATTGGCAACTTTGGAGTAAAGTACACATCATCTGACATTTCTGACCATCTCATTAACACCCTCAAGAACTACTACAATGTTTCTGTGGATAAAAACTGGAGAGTATGTGTCAAAATCAACTTAGACTGACATTACAATATGGTCAAGTGCACCACAATAATGGTCAAGTAAACAACAAGAGTGGTCAAGTACACATCTCCATGAGCCATTCTCATGAGCACCCAAATGCTTCAATCACATCAACCTTCCAAAAACAACACAGTCCCTTTCCACACACACACTACCAAACATATGGGACAAAAATCTACGTGGCTGACTATGACACCTCCCCTACAGTTGGTAAAGAAGCACAGAAACACATAACAAGTAATTGGAACTTTCCATTGCAATAGGCACATCATTAACAAAACAATCCTTACTCAACCAACAGAAAACATACTGCCATGACTCTAAAAATTACTTCATTTTCTCTCAACCCAATTCCCCATAGTTCTCACCTACTGGAAGAGTAACATGATATATTATATTCACGATGGCACATGCTACCTTAACAAAGCCCATACCCACAGCCACACCAGAGGTCCCAGCACCTTTCTGAAGACATGCCCTACCACTGAATAATGGTAACATCATTCTGAAATAATCTAAGCTACCATTTTCTGTGCAGCCAAAGCTGAACTTAGTGCACTGTACATCGATGCAAAAAGAGACATCAAAACTTGGAACATCCTTAAAGAAATAGGACATCCACAACCCCTGATCTCTGATCAAGCTGACAAGCAACTGGCAAAAGTATCATAAACCAAAGAGTACAGCGCAGATGCACTAATGCTATGGAAATGAGATTCCATTGGAAATGTGACTGCCATGTCAACCAGAAACAGTTCAATTCCTTCTGGAGACAATGCACTAAGAACTTGGCAGATTACTTGACTAAACATCATTCAGCTGACCAACACAGCCAATTGTTGCAAAATGTTCTCATTCCATTTCAATCAATTCTAAACCTTCTCAAAGCTCAGCACATTATGCTCAAAGGAACAGCTTCATCATGTGTCACTAACGATAGAATAACTGTTAGGATATATCATCTGTACAATCACACATCTGTATGCAATTCAATACAATCCACATACAACATTAAATGTACACTATTACATCTGTATGCAATGTAAAGCAACATACATGCTACAATAATGCATAAAATTATACATGATGGAACATGTTCCACATGTTTTTAGTCATGCTCAAGTTTGCATTCTATCACACATGCATAGTATGCTATGAAGCGCATTAGACATGTTTTCAATCAAATGCAAGTTTGCATGATCTGCAATCATTGTGGTTGCAAAAATAAAAATACCAATGACCACATTGGTCTTAAAAATTAATCACCATCTGATCGTGTCAACTTCCCTTTTGCTGCTGTCTAGCACCAATCCCCAGGTGATTGTGTGTTTGGGAAAAGATAGGAATAAAATCCAGATTAAACAGCTACAAAATGCTGGCCTTGTTTCTTTATGAAACCAATTGAAACTTCAATCTAAGATCTAAGAGACAGAAAATGAACATAGCAGTGTGAATCATCAACAGGGTCAAAATCCTATTTCACCTGGAGACTTATTTCCATCAAGAATAACATCACAAAATTAGGTTCTATGAGCTAATCCAGAGAAATGCAAAGAGCAGTTTTGAACATTTACCTTTCCTACTCCATTGTGTGCCGAAACACTCCATTCAATCTCAAACTTTGCTGAATTTTACTGCCACCACTCTGAGTCCTCACAGCAAACAGTGCTACCTTGATGCATCTACTTTTGGCCAATAACAGGCACAATTCAATAATGACAGTGACTCCCAGATAGTTAAGGTTATGATTGTGGTTCTATTTCATTTGCTGGATGGTGCTTTTCCTTTCAGAATGTGTCTGTCCCCTAACATAATTGGTTCACAGTAGTTGGGTACATCGTTGATTAATAATCCTTCTTCTCACCATGCTTCCATATCAGGAAATGATGATTTTTAACCAAACAAGTAGTATACATTGCAAACAGCCATGTTGGATGGCTTTTTGCTAACATGACATTAAAATGATGGAGTTGTATGTCTGTAAATGCCAACCACTGCCCAAGATCGATGGGAGCACAAGTGACTCAAGCCCAAGTTTTGGGCACTTCAACTTCAGCAGATGCTCTTGAGTTCCCATACGAAGTTCCTCTTGAAGTTATCCAGTTTTTGGAATCAAACCATAGTCAGAGAAAAATGAAAAAACCATGCTTTAGATTGGGCAGTGAAGCTTGTCTTGAAGATATCCAGTGGTTCTTAGAAATCAAGACACAGCAAGAAGAAAAGAATAGGTTTCACTACAGATACGACATGTACTGATTGAATGTGCTCGGTTGATGGATTTGTAACAGAGCAAAGAGTGATACGAAGCAGTGCACTGAAGCTCGAAAGTAATGATTATATTCCCTGTGGTTGACAAAAATATTCATCGTTGAACTTATCGGTAGTTTGCTCGGGTGTATTACTTTAATAGATCATTGTTATCAAAAATATGTGCATGAAGTGCCGCATATTCGTCATTGCACAAATCCCGTACCATCCCACGGCGTCCATCCATCGCTCACATCTTGTTGCAACGTCCCCGAATGATTCAACAACTCCACCAAAGCTCCATCCGCATCATACAAAAACGCCATTTCGTAAACTTCCCTCCCAATGATACGCTTTGTGGGAGGCAAGGCAACGCGTAGTGATTTTCCAAATTTGGCAATCGATGCTTCGTTTAAATCATCCATCCATTGTTGAAGTTGATAGAGTTCACATGATCTCCCCTCCTGCGAGTTAGAATCATCCATCGAGCGCGGTATATGTTTTGTAACATCCAACGCGAAATGGTTCCATCCCAACAATTCTTCACGCTTTGTGAAATCCACCGCTCGGCGTTTCATCCCCTCCGGTTCATTAAGCATGTACGATGGTACTTCAATAAGTTCCATTCTTGACTTGGTGGTGTTTGGATCTTGATCGTCGTTATGGCTTTCGTGAATGAGCCATGCGCATCGGGCAGGCCCACTGACAAATTTCGATTCTACGCGAAAGCCGAGGAGGGAATAAAAGTTTATGGCGTTTTCAATGTTGCGTGTTTTCAGGGCGATGTGATGGGAGTAAATGTTTGTTGTTAGAGATTTGGTAACGGTGTTGTCGTTGTTGTTGTCGCTGTTGCTGGTGGCTTTGCATAATGTTCGAGCCGATGGTTGTATGAAATGTCGAGAGGTATGAGCGCTACAGCCATACTGTTGTTGAAACGCTAGTGGTGAGTGTCCTTTGTGATTGTACGTGGCCCTTGCGAAGGGGTTGGGGTTGGCTAAGAGTCGTCTGTTCCGTCTAATGCACAGAATTTTCGCTTTGGGCATAGCGAATGCACATGTTGTTGGTATGCTATTCGTGATCGACAACGAAGTAAAGATTAGAAACACTCGAGCCATGAAGATATTGGAGATCATTTTCATGTCTCTCGTTTCGAGATCAACCGTATGATTATAATGTAAACTGCGAGGAGCACGCTGAACTGTGAGCTACGACGTGCTACGACCCTCTGAGCATTGAGCAGAGACTGTGAAGGAATGTGATATTTTTTGTTGGCGTTTCATAATGACGAGATAATGACGCGTCACGAATGATGAACTCGTTTTTTCCCTTCTTTCTCCAAAACTCATCTTGTAGAAAAAATGATTTATTCTCTGCGGAATACATAGAAAGTTCTTGCTTGGTACAAGAAAAAAATCTATTTACAAATTTTATACCCAATTTTTTAGCTGATTTCGTTGTAAAAGTTCAATTTTAATTATTCTCGTCCTCGTTAAAACCTTGAAAGATACGCCTCAAATTGCTTCAAATCAATTTACACACACATCATTATTATTTTGACAACGACGATCAACCCAGCATCAACTGTCTTCGTACCGTGTCATTACATGAAGAGGTGGGAGATCGAACGCAGCCGTCTCTCCTCGCTTCATCGCCATTGAATCGCCGACCGTAGATAATCGCTTCGACGCATAGAACTCAGATCGTATCCCACCATGAAACAGACACCACCACTCATCACGCTGCTCCTAGCACTTACCGGCATTTCGGCCTTCCAAACCCCTCCATCACCCGTCCTGCGCCTCACACCGACGTCTCCACGCGGCAGCCTCACGCTCCTAGAAATGTCCGACGGCAAAAAGCGAAGACGCAAGCGCAAAGTCGACTCTTCGACCGCTCCCTCCACCGCGGCTACGGAAGACTCGTCCACGTCGTCACCGCCACAAACGACGACGACAATCACCACCGCGCAAACACAAGGCAAGGAGTCCGCCAAAGCACTCGCCGCTCTAATGCTCGCCCAAGAAAAAATGATGTACGACCAAGAAGACGAAGAAGATCTCACCGCCTTCACCCCCGAACCCCTCTCTTCCGATCGCATCGCCGCCGCCGCCTCACGGGCAGGATACACTCTCGAATCTCCCCAAGCGGGAAACGCAGGAGGAGGAGGAGAGCCGTCGTTAAACGATTTGTTCGATTCGCGTGAATTCCTCGCCAAGAAGCGGGAGAAGCAGTTGGCCGAGAAAGAGGGGGGGGCAGATGCCTCGTCGACCGTCGTGCCTACGCGGAAGAAGATTAAGAGGAGTGATATTGAAGCGTATACGAGATTGTTGGAGATGGATCCGTTGGCCGATGAGGATTCGAGGTATTTTGAGGATGACAATGAGGTGGATTTTATTTCGGCTTTGTTGGGGGATGTGGAGCCGGGGGTGGGGAATGCTGCCGACGATGAGGAGAATCGGACGGGAAAGAAGGTGGTGAAGAAGACGAGCTTTTTGGGGATTGGGAGTGGACCCTTGCAGGTGGGGCATTTTATTGGGGCGTTAGGAGTTGTTTTGATGGCGTTTATCGATTATCCAGGTTTTCCATTGACGAATTTGCCGGATCCGTTGAGAGGGGCGTTGCAGGGTGGTGAGTGTGTCGATTGTCTAGCCAGTATTGGTTGTGATGGAATTGTGTCTCTTTAAATTGATAGTGTTTGTGTCAAATCTTCCTCGCAAACTGAACAAAAATTGTCGCACTCCTTACGCACTCGTCCATTCAAATGGTCGACATGGCACGCACCGAAACACATCACATTACTCCAGGACTCGGAGCTATTTACCTGATCAACACAGTGCTCGCCGTATTCGCTGCCATGTCGGCGCCATCACGAAGGCAACCCTCCATTTTATGGGCGGCCAAAACATTTGCTGTGGGTGGCATAGCCTATGATCAGCTGATGCAGATTCCCACTCCGGAGGAGATGGCGGAGAGAGCTAGGAGGGAGGAAGATGCAATCGGTGCTAGGGTGAGAGGAAGGAGGGGAAAGAAGCAGTAAAGAAAAGTGTTGGGATCATTACGCGAGTTGTTTGATTTCTTAGAACGCAAATGGTTTGACTTTATGGAGTATTTTGATTTGGGGAATCAGTTTGAGAATGATAATGTTATGTGAGGCACTATTAAATGATATGTTCCACGAGCACGATAGGACAGAACAGATTGGTTCAGGATTGCAAAGAATAGTTAATAGTTAACCAGAGTTGTCCCATCATCTGTTTGGTCCATGGAAACCCGCAACCGCTCAATTGTTTTCCATAAATATCTCAGACTATGAATGTTTTAATTGAATTCAATTGTTCTCCCCTTATTCTCTCTACACAGTGAAGTTATGCCGTGAATGCACTGGTTCATCTTAAACCATTGACCGAAGTTCCAATCATTTCTTTGAATATCCAACAAGCGCCTCATCGGCATCCCAATCTGCCAATCTATCAGAATGCAAGTTCTCGTCATTAGCGTCAACCGAAGTTGTCATCATCTCTTTGAATACCCAATGAACCCCTCGACCTCCCAATCAACGAATCTATTCATCCACTTGACATAATCCCCCGGAACGGTCTTGTGCTTCGCTGGACCTGTGGGCTTGACAGCAGTACAATTTCGCTTGTACCCCGTTGCACTTTCTATAAGATTCAACAAAACTTCTGTCCCATTGGAATACAAATCCTCATAGCGGAAGGGGTAATAAGCCCTCGTTCCGTCAAATTTCGAGACCGATAAATGATTTTCAATCTTTTCTTTCCGCAAATTGACAATGCTTGGATACGCTCTCTCAGATCCGTCATGCATCAACTCATACTTATAATCTCCGTAGCCGTTGTGATAAACATGGAGAGTATCATTCGGAGAACAGGGTATAATATCCACAAACGAATATCTCTCCAAACAAGTAACATTCCACTTCTGTCCCTTTTGCGTAATATTCCTATCCAGCTCTCCCCTCTGGTAGCTATTCCCTACCCACGGTTTGGTGACGAATCGCAACCATGGTAGATCCCGGTGGTCATGTGCGTGATGGGGACGTTCTTTCATGGCCCAGACCCAGTCGTAGGGGTCACGAAACATGGATATGACAATGGCGGATTTGGAGGGTACGCGAGTGGGGTCTTCCGCTTGGAACCAATGTTTAAATCGGGTATATTCCGTTTTGACCTTGAGGGAAGGATGTGTATGAATGTACGTAGAATGGTTAGTGAGCGTGAGTTTCGCGACATCCAGAAACGTGTGAGTCGGAGCATGTCAATGCAATTGAAACAAGGCCAAAAATCATGACGCCAATCACAACTCACTTGAACTTCTTCGCTAAAACATTCCACCAAATGGTCCGTGATCCAATTAGTCCCCGAATGTCTCTCCCCCAACAAAATAATGCTCTGGGTCCTACCGTACAATTTATCCCACTTTTGATAATTAGCCTCATAATCATAATTTGGATGATAGATGCCTTGGCAGCCCGGACACGTGGATGACTGGGAGATGACGCCCCGCGTGCCGCTGAGAGGGGAGAGCAGGCGCGAGTACTTTAGGATTTCGTCCGTGTCAATTAGGAAGAGGAGGCCCAATACTGCAGCTAAAATGAGTATGATCAGGGTGCGAAGGTTGGGTTGAGTTCTCGAGGCGCTATTGGAAAGAATCATTGTGATGATGGTACATGAGATATGTTTCTGCGGTGTTGGGCTTTGGGCGGGTTTTGGTCGATTGCGTTGGTGGTGAGTCGTTTATGTTTGGCGTGTTGAACAGGGGATTTTAAATAGACATACAGTTGCGCCCGTCCTTGTTGCACTCGGCATTGGTCGAATCAATGAATCAAAAAGTGTGTGTCCCAACGTTGGAATGTATGTGTGGTGATGCGGAAAAAATGACAAATCAAAAAGTAAAAGGTTGAGCGTACGATTAAAGCCTATTATTATAGAAATTTTTTTTACCATCTACCTTCTATCCTACATACGATATTTCCAATTGCTGCCGGCAGTTGGTCGGTAGGGAATGGTATGTGGTTGATGTAGCGTTGATATCGTTAGGGTAAATGTTTAATTTACCTATTGTAGGTACCATATTTTTTCTGGATGATTCCATCATACCTATTATTTTATGCTAATATATAGCATGATATGATGTAGGCAATTATAGGTTGACATAAAAAGAGTATCTACTAGTGGAGCAAGTTTCAATGTCATTTTGACATTACGTAGAACTGTACTAACTTTGACTGTACAAAAGCACCGATAAATCGAGTAGAAATGCCTACGGGCCTACTCATACATCACGGTATGTACGGAACAAAAAACGAACGAACAAATAACAAACACGTGAACGGGGTTGAGGGAAAATTGTTATTCCTCACATAATTTCCACATAGTACTGTTTGAGTCACAATTAGAGTCCAAAAATCACATTGAAAAATACAACATAGGGTTACAATTCACCGGAAATAGTGGATCTCCATGTTCAATTGAAAGTTGAATCAGGGAGGCACAAGCACATGTCTTATTATGATCCCATGCTGTGTGAGGTCGTGACCAAAATGGATAAGTTTTTGAGACGAGAAAATGAGAAGGTGCGACTGAGATCATGAGCGAGCGAGGGAGTCTTTTTGGAAACACGTGTTACCTTCGTGAATGACTCTTTCTTGTGAAAATAACGCTAGCTTGTGAAAATAACGTCATCTAGGCTGTTATTTTCACAAGCTCACGTTATTTTCACAAGCTCGCGTGATTTTCACAATGTGAAAATAACGTTGTCATGAGAAAATAACCTAGTCGTGAGAAAATAACAATATTTTACCATCTTATGTACTATGGTGTTGTGAAAATAACCTAGTCGTGAGAAAATAACATAAATTATTACATAATATTCTCACGGCAACGTTATTTTCTACAGATTACGTTATATTCAAAATGTGAAAATAGCCACATGATGTGAAAATAACCGATTCTTTCGCTGACGCACCAATTCAGTCACACCAACACAACTGACCACACCATGTGACTAAAAATGGTGCTGCCAAGGAAAGCACCACTGCTAAGTAGTGAACAAGGTGAAAGCTGTCTCACCACCTGTGTCACAGTTGGTGGATGTTGATGACTTTATAGGGTGGGTAGTGGTATGATTATTTGTTGAGAACATGAATGAGAAATTAAGTACCTCTAAAACTGTGTAAGCCCTATCACAGTAATTTTAGTGGTTAGTAAACATTGTGCTATTTTCACACAACACTTGAATTCCCTCAACGCCAACGAACGAATAAGGAACAATACAGGCACGACCCTTTCGACTGCCTCGCTCCCTCTCGACACATACATCCCTGCCGGGTAACTGCTGTACTGGGCACTACCTTGAAATAATGGTGCATCACCACAAAGAACATCAGGATAACACAGTAAATACCTTGCAAATGCAAGTACTGGACAGATCCATGGAGCTTTTGGATTGGCATACACATGCCATGGACCAAACTCATCACCAGTCTGATTTCCTTTTGTCTTGGCAAACTCAAAAACTAGTGCATCATCTCTGAAAGAGATGTGATTAATTTTGCCCCTACACAATTCTCTGCTCATTTCATTAAGTACCAATCCAAAACAAAAAAGAGGTGACAGAAAACATCCTCCTTCTCTCCACTGAAGAAAAGCTTCTTTGCAATGTTGTTGTATACCTTCAAAGGCATGGGCAATTTCCCTTCAGTTAATTTCAAACCAAGATGTTGCTTAGCTGCTTGGGTGATACGTTTCATCCCTCCCATGAACTTGTTCATTTTTGTGATGTACGGCTTTGGCCTCTCAACCCCAGCCAATTTGTAGAGGTAAGAGATTGAACTACGAATTGCTGAGAAGGTAGAGTATGACTGATAGAGAAACAACGTGACTTTGCCTGTACCCTCATCCACCATGTCATCAGTGATTGCATCGCCATTATCAATCTCATTCAAATACTTCTGTGCAACGTTACGGTCAACTTTAACGGTGTTCGTTTTGGTTTGCATGAAGTCTCGCACTATCTCATATGTAATGGCACCCTCTCCATCAATTTTAATGGGTGAATTGTGAGGTTGTTGACTGGTTGCTGGATGCACTGCCTTCAGAGCATTTTTCATGTACTGTTGGACTCGACGGCTTTTCTTCCCAGTTGTCTCTTTTTCTTTGTCATATTCGTGATAATTAAGGAGTTCATCACGATGGTCATCGGCAATATACTCGGGATGGTTCTCTAGTAGAAATCGAGAAAATAAGACAAGCTTCTCATGGTAGGTACGTTTGGATCCATCTGACACAAATCCCTTTTCAACACCCTCTGCTGAAACTCTTGCATCAGCTGCAAAGCAGAAGCCGCTGCACCCACTGCAGTGGCAGCTACAGCACCAGCCAGGGCACCCATGGGAGTGCCAATATCATTGTCTTGGGCAACTGTTACAACAACAGAAGATGCCAGGATGAGTGTTTTTAGTGCTGTTGATAGTACCCTCATGATCATATAGAGTGGTTCTATTGGCAAAGTGAAGGTGATGATGTTGTGGTGGTGATGGTCGTGATGTTAGCTGTTTCTTAGCTATTTGTTATGGATATCATACCTATTGACCACACCAACCTGAATACTAGTGGGTTAGGTAAGATGGGGTCGGTTATATGGAGCCCCCTGGGTTTGTCTGACGTAATGCATTGTTTCGTCTGACGAAATAACTTCGTCAGTTAAGGAGCACATTACTTAAGCCGTAACCTTGGGTATCTTTTTTCTTTCTCATCAAATTGAACAGAAATTCGTTTGAATCTCTTCTCCGCTCCGGTCATTGTAGTATTTCAGGAAAATCGAAATGTCCCCTGACGATTTGTTTGCCCATCAAGGACGTGGTACTGAATGACCCCTTAGAAAGTCATCTCCACATACTGCTTGCTAACACACCATATTATCACATAATTTAGTGACACACAATAATTATCCGGGAGAATTTTTTGCACATCTCCGACGTGATACTGAATGACCCCATTTAATGTCATTTCCTCATTGGGCACACTATCACACCATATTATCTCATATTGTTGTCACTATCATTCATTACCTCCTAAGAATCTTTGCCACAACCATCATCAAAAATCTATGGGCATTCACACCCCACCATCATGTCAAACATAATTTTCTTAGCCTCCTCACCCATACACCTATAAAATTCAGTTTACTCTTCTGTTTTCTCAATCAACAACCCTCTTCAATCTTAGAAACATGAATCCATCAATTCAAGATGGAATACTGGCAACCTATCAGAAATCCCTGTCATGGGATCAATCATTTTCTATCATGCACAACAACCAACCAATTGATCTCACTGTTGCCTGTGGAGAAACCAAAACTTCCACCGTCATTGCCACCCCTGACCAACCAAAAAACCTCCCCACCGGTTTAATTTTTCGATTTGATATCAACAAATATACTGGCCAATCTGGGTGGCAACCATTGAAGACGATGCTCAAAGACAGTCTTCCTGGATCAGAGTTTATCGAATGTAGACACTGTAGAGCTCTCACACAAAACTGTTTCCGATTCACATTGCACTGTCACAGATACAAAAAATTGGAGACAACAACAAAACAATACCTGCCGGAGTCATTTACCCAAACTGGTGTTCGCATGGAAACAGTGAAAAAAACCAAAACTCCCGGTGCATTGAAAACATTAGATACGATGGCATCGAAAACTGAATTGAGGGAATTGAAGAATCATGCTACCACAACGTCGTCTAAAGTTCACAAGAAAAAAACCAACTATCACTCAAAACGTCGGACAAAATCACAACGCACTGCCACTCATTCTCAACGATGCAATTGTCAGGTGTCAGTGCTTTTATGGAAAGATGGTTATTTTTATCTTGATGCGAAGTACACCAACCTCCATCATAATGGTCACCCATACATCCCTCCAAGCGCAAAAAAATTTGGATCAGCGGAGATCTCGGACAACCAATCTATCATTCTCCAGCAACTTTCTGTAATGGGTGTCCAGAAATCAAAAATTTCTAGCCTTCTCAGTGTTCTAGAACAAAAAGATGGTTCCTTTGGGGTACAGACAGTCAAGAACTACCTCAACACCTGTGAGTATTTAAATAAGAAGGAATTAGGTTTGGACCATGGCATGTCCTCCGCTGAGGCAGCCATTGAATATCTCTACAGGTAAGCATGATAATGCTCTAACGACCAATTATATCATTTGAATGTCACTCTGTACTTTTTCTAAAGCTTTGACGTTATCCCTGTGTACACAGACAAGACATCACTTATGTATGTGTGTATGATGATCCTGCCCTTGGTGTTGTTGCATTGTCTGAACCCAGAGGACGTCCAAAGGTGTTAAATGTTGATCCCAGTATTCAAAGCGATATTAAGCATTTGCGATCATCACTCACATTTGATCGCAAAACAAAGTTAGTGCTATTGCTTTCTTTTTCTACGGACGACATGATTAGACGCACTATGATGTATCCCGAGGTTTATTTCATGGATTGCACGGGAAGGGCCAATCGTCAGAAAAGAGAACTGTTCATCTCTGTGGTTCGCAGCCCATCTGGTAAATGTTTCATGTCTAATGTTACAGTAATACCCTCAGGTGAATGAAAGATTTGCAATTCATTTTACGTGAATCATTGTACTTGAATGCTCACAAGTTTATTATTCACGTATGCTGTGTGCATAGGTAAAGCATGGGTGTTCCGATACATTACTCGGTCCATTTTCCCCCAGTTATTTGGTGAGGTTACCGTCAGGAGAAACAGATTGGGTTTAACTGATGAGGACCCCTCTGAGTATAGAACGTTTCAAGCCAACACAGAATCAGACGTGAACTATGTGAACAGCAAAGTAATGTTATGTACATTCCATGCTATCTGGAAACCATTCAAAGAAACCATTCGACCGAGGTTGCCGAAGACATCTGGCGGTGTCTTGCTTTCCAGCATTGGAACAAGTTATGGTGAGATGGATGCAACATGCTATGTCTATTTTCATTTCATTACGTAATGACTTATCAGTTTGTCGCATTCAGGATCAACTATAATGCTTTGGATTATGCGTATATGCACAGAACATGAAACCATCTACGAACATAATAAATCACATGACCTACTGAAAAGGTTCTTGAGGATTAAAAAAGTCAAGAGACACCTATCTGTGGACTGCATATCCGCTATTCTGAAGTACGGAGATGCTATCATGTGCAAAGAACAGTTCTTGTCGAATCACCATCGCCTCTACATCACCAACTGCATGGATTCAGCAACTACTTCCCCAGTGGAGTCCCAGAACCAAATTGTTCATGGACATTTACGGGTGCGCTCAAACTTGAACATTGAGAAGGGAATAGAACGCATGACTAGATACACGAATGAAAAAGCAAAGGAATATCAGGGCGAAAGTCTCCGTCATCTAGAGCATATGAACTTGTCTTCTCGATCACCCACCAGTCCCTACATCATTGTAAAAAGCCAAGGTATTGCAGACCAAAATTTTGACGACCGGAAGAGATTCAAGTTATGTCGTCTTAGTGATAGTACCTGGAATTGTTGGTGCTTCAATTCCAGTTTGTCAGCTGACGACAGACGTTGGCCAATGTCTGAACTACCCCGTTACCGTCGTGTTAGAGAGATTCGTATCAAAAGTAGTGGGAACATCCACTTTCTGTGGTGTGATTGTGGTTTTTACGACCGTATTGGGATACCATGTCACCATATCTTTAGAGTTATTGGTGAAATGACACTGAACATGTTTCACATTCGACATTGGCGGTATTATGAAGCATATTACAACGACAACACGGATCTCGGAAGACAATTAGTACAAGCTCAGGCAGAGCATTTTGACCATGAAGGACTGGGTGTGAGACTGTCTGGAGAACAATTTGTTACACTGTGCGAGAGTAATGACTGCAACCGAGACACAGAAGATGGTTCACAGTTGTCGTCAAACACTGCGATAAATGATTGGTTAGACGCCAAGTTTGTCAAGGAGAAATGTATGCATGGATGTTGTCTGTGGTCTGATTTGGATTCATTCATTCAGGGAGGTAGAATCCATGGAGTGGCCAGTTGTTATGAGCATACATTCGTTGGTTACAGAGAAAGTGAGGGGTTCACTTCTACAGAAGCAAGACGCTTGCAGAGTAGCATATCACAGTCCATAGCGTCTTGTGAAGCATCAACAAACGATATCCTAAATGAACAAGGAGATGACTCACTGTCACAGTCCTCAAGCGCATCTTATGATCTAGGATGTCCTATGACCCGTGATGAAATACGTAAGTCACTTGTTTCTTTGAATGATAATTTTGTGTACAACGAGAGAATTCCCATTGCGGTGGTAAACGATTATTTGGAAAGAATGAAGATGATACAGAAAGAAATATTGGAAAAGTTGCCAAGTGATACAATGTCTCAAGATGAACGACGGGAATACGAATTCGGGTGCAACGAAGGGACATATCGGTCACCCCAGAAGAGAAAGAAAAATGCTTTGGATTATTAGCAGCAAAAGAGGTCTCGTCCATAAGGAAACAAAAAGTAAATACTGGTGATTTAAAAATTTCAAACTTATAACATAGTGTAGACATGCATATAATGTCACAAGTAGTTCCGTCTGTGATTAGTCCCTTCATGTTGAATCTCTTATTGACATTCGGTATGTTTCGACCGCCGAAGAGAAAGCGTTACGTATGCTGTTGTAACCGTTACGTCGGGCGTAATATGTAATGTCGTCGGACGAAATAAGTAATCACATTGAGTTACGTATGACGAAATATAAGAACTGCAGAAGCCGTAATGGATTCAAAGTTATTGTTTCGTCATGCGTAGAATACTTTTTCGTATGTCGTAATAGAAATTGTGTAAGTCGAAATAACGAATTTTGTCAGACGTAATCATAAAACGATTATCATTGTGTCAGACGAAATATATGAATTACGGATGTCATAATGCATTGTTACTAAGTACTGTGTAAGTCGAAATAATCAATTTTGTCAGACGTAATCATAAAACGATTATCATTGTGTCAGACGAAATATATGAATTACGGATGTCATAATGCATTGTTACTAGGTACTGTGTAAGTCGAAATAATCAATTTTGTCAGACGTAATCATAAAACGATTATCATTGTGTCAGACGAAATATATGAATTACGGATGTCATAACGCATTGCTACTTATTATTAAGTAATGCGTAATATATCTATTACGCCGACGAACTGATCCACATTCGTCAGACGTAACTGCTATTTCGTCAGTCTAAATGCATTATTATGTCAAGGAGTCAAGAAGGACGAAATCACTGTATTGTCTGCTGATTTAAATCTTCATCAAAACCTTTATCACTAAGATGACATTATTTTCTCGATCCCCTTGAGGAGAGGAATTTTTCACTATGCTGATATTGATTATAGTACACTTGTTTGCAGTAAAATTACCCCTAATGTTATGTTTGCAAGACAACAAATGACCATATACTCAAACTCAGAAAAATAACCAAAATAAGCAAAAAGCATCCACTCTACACATCCTCTTCTTTGTTTTCATTGGATTCTATGATGTATTTATGAATCCTCTCCACATTCATGGGACAATCATTGAAGGCAATTTCTGCGCCACCTCTTTTCGTACACTGCTCAAGGATTGACGATGACACATTAGAGAAGTTGATTTTTAATGGATTGACATGTACGAAATGACGAATTATCAACCACTGGTGAAGGAACAAACGCGTCACTCCATACTTCTTTTTCTGTCTATCTGCATCTTGGAATTTAATAATCCATGAGCACACAACTGCTCCATCACGACCATTGGCCCCAACCATTTTTCTCAAATCTTCTGTCTTGCGCATATAGTGTCCGTAGTCAAACTGTTTTCTTGGCCACATTTTCACAGATGACGGTATGTTGCGGTCCTTGCGGTACTCTCTTATCTCTCTTATCATAACCTTGCACATTTTTTCAATTTGTCTGGCACATTGAGCTTGCATAAGTTCAAAGACATCCCGATTATAATCTCTCAAGTTTGTTTTATCACTTGTCTTGTAATGCCTGTGGTCTTCAAAATTGGGGGTGTTCTTCGTGGGATTGGTTGAGCATACAACAAAAGCTGTGCAAACAATCTTGACAAACAACTTATCAAACTCTGACTGGGCGCTTGTTATGTATCCAGTGGAAATCTCATTGTAGGTGTTGTTAATAGCTGAAAGAATACTGTTTCGTTGGACTTCGTCGTCCTTGATAGGTCTGAGGGTATTTGAGAGGAGAGCTTCCCATGCCTGTTCTAAAATACGAACACGGTCCTCGGTGCAGTCGCTCTCACACATGAAGGGGTGAGACATTCCAGAAGTGTTGGATAGAAAGCGTGTAAACTCGGACACCCCACAACCAAGGATGGCACGCCTGATGAATGATGGCAGGCGCTCTGAAATATTTGTTAGTACAGTTGTCAATTCTTTATGGATAAAGTTTCTAAGAAACTAAGATGCATAAACTTACGCAAATCAACAATTGGCCTGCGGGAATCATAGCCTGTGTGACCATTGGCCACAATCATGACTAACTTATCTGAGATTCGAAGTCTCCTATGCATCTTGATGCGCCTTGGTCTCATCTTAGCTCCAGACTCATCTGGAGGCTCGTCCCAATCCTCCTCGTCAGAATCATTGTCTGATGTCACGGACATGTCTTGAGGAACTGAATCATCCTTTGTGGGTTGAGAAATCTCCCTGAGGGATGCGATGGCAGCAGTTGCCGCAGCTTCTTCAATTTCCTTGAGGGACTTGGATGGGGACATTTTAGAGAGGCTATCAATTGTTTTCTTAGTCACTCTTGCAATCACAGCTTGTATGTTGTACGAGTTGTCAGTTTCCTCAGTCCATGTTGGCAAAGATGGGATAGTAACATGATGGGGCTCATCTTCCTTTTCATTGGGAGAGTCCTCTTCTTCTTGATCCTCCTTTTCCTCTCCCGTTGTCTTGGGTTGCCACTCTGAACTAGACGATTCGGGAGTCATACCTGTTATCATGCATTGAAAAAGAAGGAGAAGGAGGGGATTTGGTTTGTATCCCTACTTCGGACCGGTCATCAGTTTGGTCTTCCAACTCCTCATGATTTTTTGGCATGGCACAAGACTCTTCGGGATCAGAAACAGACTTCTCATCAAGGGGTGTGGTTGCCTCTGCAATTGCTGGTAGGTCTGTTGCATTTGGCATTAACAAAAGAAAAAGATGAGATAAAAACAAAATAAAGAAGGATATGAGATTGAAGAGGTTGAACGTACCCTGGGGCACTTGACGAGGTTTTTTCACAGGTGGGGTGATCCTATTTGAAACTTTTTTCGCGGATCGGGGATTCCACACTGTACGCGAAGCAACAGACTCATCGTCCGAGTCAACGGGGCCTGCAGATGATGTTTTTTGCCTTGTGCTGCGGGTCCGAGCAGGTTTTGGAATGGATGGAGGGTGGACATCCTTTTCTGTGGGTGGGCGCGATGATCCGGGCGATGAGGCTGATTTTCGTGGTGATCGCCGCAATGACGGCATTGTTTTGGTAGAGCTTGACAAGCTGTCGGCCGAAATGGCTTTCTTTTAGTGGAAGGCTTTGCGGAAGAGGTTGCAGAGGATGAATTGCGGGCGGAAGATCGCGCCATGATAAGGCAGTGATTTGAGGAGACAAAATGGTTGGGGAAATGAAACAAATTATGGTGAATTATGGTGGCATACTACAAGCAGCATGATTACACATGCATGTCAACACGTGCCTGTCAACAAAAATGGGACATTAATCGAGTACCACTTAAAAGGGGTCATTTGGTTCTGGGGGTCATGACGGATAAATAATTGACATAAACGTGACGTGTCATTAAAAATGCATCCTGAACGGGAGAAATTAAACATTGAGCATTGGCATCAAATTAGGATACCCTTTATACTACCTCCATGTACATATACCAACATTACGAAATCTCATTTCGTCAGACGAAATACCACAGTTGTGATGTTTCGTCAGACGAACCCAGGGGGCTCCATATAACCACTGCCAATAAATATATATGTATATATATGTATATAAATAACAATATATTATGTGTTATGGTATGGTACCTACCATACGGAGTGGTTCGCCCACCAGTGAGACTGTACTGCGTAGGAATAGTACCACTTCATGTATGTGGTTTAGTTACAATGTCGTAAAAACATTGAAACTTTTTTTAAAGCCCCGTACGTTTAGCATGCACGTGAACAGCTAACGTAAGAAATACAAAAATATTTTAGCGTATTTTAAATAACGATGGCATTTTGACATTGACTTTTCATTACGTCACATGGGAATTCCGTGAACTACAGGTATTAACATTGAAATTTGGCGGATCTTTTGATATGTAATAAAAAATTTAGGGTGTCTTTTTCATGATGATTATTTGATCTGACATGAATTTTACAATATAGCGATTATTATTTGTTGGGGACGGTGGACCTCCAGCGGAAAACTACCCGGAAGTTACGTTTTCATCACGATGAATCCAATCTCGCTTCCAGGCCTTGCTTTTCTTTTCCTACTGTCAACTGTCGCCGAATGCTTTGGATTCGTCCCTCTCCAACCGTACTTTCGAAAAAATCGACGCATCAAGGTTGTCTCCTGTGCGAAAGGCAGCAGCAGCGATGATCCGCCATCCACCGAGAAGAAAAAGATTGTCATTATCGGAGCAGGATGGGGAGGTCTCTCGGCGGCTCACGCCCTCGCCAAGTCATCCCACGCCGCCAATCTTGATGTTACGATAGTGGAAGCAGCGCCTCGAGTAGGAGGATTAGTACGTGATGGATTCCCAACAATTAACAATACCGCATTAGAAGGAGAGGCCGGCCAGCATGGCTTTTGGGACAATTATCATAACATTTTTCGTTTGTTGGACGAAATTTTTCCGGATCGAGTCGATGAGATACTGACTGACTATGCAGAGCAAGGTCAATATTCGCCACGGGGATTGGAGGCGGTATGGCCTGTTTATCGTCGTTCGATGCGATTGCCTACAGGGCTGGGCCAGGCTCTTTACACAAAGTTCGTTAATTTATCTCCACTTGATCGAGCGACGGCATTGCCGATGGTATTGGCCTTTTCTGAATTTGACGATTCAGAGGAGGCATGGGCAAAGTATGACAATGTATCCTTTCGGGATTTGTGTATAAAATTGGGAGTTTCGAGGAAGTGCTACGAAGAAGTGTTTGAGCCAATGGTGTTGACCGGATTATTTGCTCCGGGTGCAGAATGTAGCGCTGCGGCGGCCTTGGGTATGGCATACTTCTTTGTTTTGAGGAGTCAAAACTCGTTTGATGTACGGTGGTGTCGTGGGAACATTGGCAGATTGATATTTGATCCGTGGATGAAATTATTGAAGGAGAAGGGAGTGAAGTTTCAGATGGATACAAGAGTGAAAGGATTTGAACTCCAAGGATCCAATGATAATACAATATCCAAAGTTCTTTGCTCGAGAAAAGCTGGAGATAGGGCAACGAATGATGAACTTATACTTGACGCAGATGCAGTCCTGTTTTCGGTGGGAGGTGCGGCCCTAAATGCAATAGTTCGAGGTAGTTCAGAGTTGGCAAAACATTCGGAATTCCGCAAGTTCTCTAACCTTAGAGGGACTGGTGTGTTGGCAACTAGGTTGTTTTTGGATACCGTCTTGGATACTCCATACTCAGCCAACGCATGTTGGGGTTTTGATAAAGGTGTCGGAATGACAATGTTTGATATTACTAAGCTTCATGGGAACAGCAATGATACAGAAGAAGGAAACGGAAAGAATAACAGCCTGTCAGTAGGAAGCATCATCGAGATTGATTACTACCATGCAGCATCATTATTGGTCATGACAGATGAACAAATTGTTCAAAAGGCAAAGAAAGATTTAGATACTATTCTAGGTTATCAATCTAGAAATGCACAAGTGTTGGATGCTGCAATCGTTCGCCTCCCGCAGGCTGTCAATTGGTATTCACCCGGCAGTTATTCCAACATGCCCAACGTGCAATCCAAGTCTATACCCAACGTTTACTTTTGTGGGGATATCGTTCGCTCCAGACACGGATCGTGGTCGCAAGAAAAAGCCTATGTGACGGGTATTGAGGCCGCAAATAGGATATTGGGCCGAAAGGATGGATATGGTATTATACCTCTCGAAGCGGATGAACCACACGTATCTTTTGGAAGAGAGCTGTTTTCAGTTGCCAAGTCTGTGGCTGGTATGACGATTGTCCCAAAGTATCCATCAATTGTTGATTTCCTATGGTGAAATAATGCTGTCTGCAGTGGACAGTACTTCTCTCTGTTCAAGCATTACAAGGTGGACTATGATGCTATCCGATCTCGGCTAATTTTACATACTGGTAGCAGACATTAAGGATTCCTGTATTACTTCTTTAGCGAGGGTCTAAAAAATAATGAATGAATGCAATCAAACAGTTTGAGAAATGGATTATGTACACTGTTGGAATTGCACCTAGCTAATCATCTTGCATACGATCGAGTGTCGAACAATCATCACCAGCTACAACTGCTTCTCGATCGTTTTCCACACTCCTCCTTACGAGGAACACACGGCGCACTCGCTGAACTTCCAGCATCCGCCGTGGAAGATGTCTCTCCAAGACCACTACCTCCCGTTTGAACCTCCGACGAGGTACCAGTATTCGCTCCACTCCACATCATTTGACGATCCGTCACCCTTTGCATCAAAATCATTATGGTTCGTGCACTCCTCTGCACCAATAAATCTTTCGGACAAGCCTGCCGACAGTGCAACAGCATATCGACACAACCTGGCGTGCGCGCCAGTACGGCGACATGGGATGGAGTGAGGGATAGATTCCGTAAGACGAGGCAGCCACGGTTCAGTATGGATTTGTTGGCATGAAAGTTTTTCATGGCGAGTATGGTCAGGCGCGCGATTTGATAGATGTGACAGTGGATGGAGGTGGCGTCCGCGTCTCCATCTAACGGATGGAATGAATGTAGAAAGTGTCATGTTGTTGTTAGAGGATACGGATGATTCGCATAGAGTCCAAACCCAAACGTAACAATGTCGTAAAAACGGACTCACCGGGAATTACCAAATTAATCAAAGCAAAGAGTCCCCGAAACTGAACCGCCTCCGCACTGGGATGCAACATCATCGCATTCGTGACAACATACACCCCGCCCAACTTCAACAGACTCTTCTTGAGGGTAGGATAGAGAGCGGCATTGACCATGGCCCAACATCCCATTGCTTGGAGGTAACGGTCGTGAGAGTACAGACGCAAGACGTCGAGCATAACTCGTACGCCATTTTCTTCCCACAGGGGGAGAGAGGGTGGCGCACTCATCATGGGTGTATTGGACAGGATGGACGAGACTGGTTTGACACCATCACGACGAGAGGTGGTGTTGTTTCCTTGAGTCTTGCGGACAGTATCAACTCCATTCTTCGTTACTGCACCCTCTCCTCCCTTGACGGTACTGTTTGGCGTATCCATCCGATGGACGGCACCTCGGCCAGTCGTCCCTCCCGTCCTGACCAACGTCCCCTCCATGGCACCCAAGGGCCTCAACAACACGACCAAGGTATGAAAGGCCGTCAACTGCAAGAGAAAGTTCTCTTGAAACGCCGCCATGTCATAGAGGACAATGGATGCCAATCCCTCCATTTGAGCGTGGTAACGTAATGTGTTGTGTTCGAGCAGAGAGGGCAACGATTGAAGACAGGTCAGCTGGACGGGTTCGGAGTCTTGGAAGGTGTCCATCCAATTCATAATGGTTTGAATCGTAGTTTGTTGTGGTTGTTGTTGTTGCTGTTCCCTGGCATTGGCATCGGAAGAAGAGTCCGGCGTGGCATCGCCCGCTCCTTCTTCTTCTTCTTCGTCTGCACAGCCATGAGCCGTCCTGGTCCTCTTGGCGGCATGCCTCTCCAAAACGGCACTCACCACCACCTCCTTCGTCTTCTTGTCCTGTCGCCGCTCCGATCCGCCGCACTGCTCCTTCAACTCACTCACCAACCCGTCCAATATGCGCTTGATGCACGAGACTGGATCGGACACGGATGAAATATCGATTGATTGCATTTCGTCTTGGAAGGAGATTCGACGTTGCGGTGGCGGCGTCGTCGTCGTCGGCGATGGTGGGCATTGGGACGGAGGAAGTTTGATGTCATGCGTTGTCTCGTTGCCAGGACAGTCTGCTGCTGGACGGAGTGGTCGACGTACGATGTCGTCTTGAACGCTTTCGCCTTGGAGAGATTCGGAGAGCGTTGTTGACGAAGTGGACGATTCCATGTTGGCCGACGTTGCTGTTGTTGTCGTTGTTGACGAGGACGAACTGCGGTGCGCTGTGGAATCTCCCGTTTCGGAATCGGACGGCTGGTTCAATCGCTGGTGTCCTCGATGATGATGTTCACGGTCGTTGTCGTCGTTGTCGTCCTCGTGGTCTAGCTCGGGAAAAGGCACGTGAAGGCCACGAAAGACAATGGGATGAGGGTTGCGGTTTCGATTCGTTTCATCAAGCTCCCGGATCAAATCCATATTTCTCTCTCTCACTTTGGAACCGCAGCTGATGATACGAACTTTATGTGCCTTCTGTCACTTGTTGATGTGGTGGACCGTGAGGCGAGAAGCAAATTGAAGGCGGTGGATGATGATGTTGGTCAAGGTGGTACGATAGCAATTATTAATTACGATACAAATCAAGATACGAGGGAAAACCTTGGATGTGTTCAAAAATTATGTTGCATCTGTTTAAGTTGGGAATCGGAAGCGACCACAGAGAAGAGAATGTGTTCCCCCTTGCCACCGTGGACACTACGATACCGAGGAACACTTCAAATGGTATGGTGCTATTGTACACAACTTGCTTGTCTCTCCGTATTTAGTGTACAAAATGACTACTCCACGACCATCCGAATGACCCCGACACATCTCCCCAACTCCAGTCACAAGACCGATACATAACTCACAAAGGTTCAATGACGCAAATGATCCCAGCTGTCGGGAACACCATTGTTCTCCGCCACGTGTACTCGTGTCCTTGCACCGCCACGTATTCGTAAACGACATTTCCGACCATATAGAAAATTAATTCCTATGTGACCCTCATACGGCATTGACACTCGATCCCCCTCAACATGACAAAAAATAAGGTGCACGTCGAGGCCTTCGTTAAACATCCGTCATTGGTGTCATACGTACGATGCACGGAGAAACGGATCGAAGGATGGAGGAGGAATGTACAAAGAATGATGGTTGACTTTGGCATGGAGCGCCACGTAAAGCCGGATTTGAGACTCAACAACCTATTGTACCCCATGACTTTAAGTAAAAATAATGACTTTTGCGCAGCTTCTGTGGTGGCGAGAATGTGAAAACCGGTTGTTTTGGGTGGAACCTGGGAGAACCTGAGGGTTCGGATCTCTCACTCCACCGCAGGGAAAGTGATATTGATCGTAATTTTTACGCGATATATGTACGTGACAGGAATCCGCAGAATCGGGAAATTGTCTTGGCAGCTAGTTATTTGTGGGAAAACCACTACTTTTTCTTTGTATCTCGTTATCCATCAGAAAAAAATACACACACAAGCATATTTTCAAAAATTTAGGATCAATCAAGGTTAATTTTAACACTAACATCTAAGTGAAACCTTTTTGGTTGATTGTTGGTTTTTGGATGAGAGTGATCAAAAAGGGGCAAAAGGGGCTTAGCATGAGAGAAGCATGGGGAGATCGAATCATGATATCATCATGACAATGGGTCGGAATTCAACGTCTCAGGGACTGTGACGCTTGAATATCGATGTCGCCCAATTTCTTGGGTCTCCTGCGATGTCGGGACGCCTTGGGGAGGACAAACTGATGCAGTGAGGGTGGCTATCATGACGTGACCACTGAGCAATGGAGGCGTCCATGTGGTGTTGATGGCGATGGTGTTTTCTTGGCCTGTGGTGGTGGTATAGTCCCAATAATTTTAGGTATTGATGGGCGACAGGTATTAGAAGATGAGTCTGTGGAGGGAAGTTGTGTAGGTGGCAATGGTGGCGGTACAGGTGTGGTCAAAGGTGGTGTAAGATCGGTCATGGTCGAAGCGGTTTTTAATGAATTATGATGTGCGTGTATAAAAAACACACAGACCATAAAAAATTGGCCAAATCACAGATTCGACTGTCATTTTGGGGTGAATATTTGACTAGTTTCTAGTCAAGCTGCACCCCCAAACGATGTGCTGTTAGAAAGCTAAGTTTCTCAGCGACACAGATAACATGCAACACATGCCAATTACCTGATAGTTTTAAATTTAAAGTTATAAATTTCTTGTGACCAAAGGCATGTAAAATCCTAAAAACACGCTGGAACGTGGTCTGACGGATAAGGAGATAAAATATATCAGAAATTTAAGCCCGCATAAGCCTAAGCCTGTGCCCAAACCTGGGGATTTTGTTATGATGAATTCAAAATCAAAAATGAGGGAGAGCTCTACAAGTGATTGACAAACATGTAACAGAAAGTGGTGCTCAGCATGACTGCTATTATCTGTGTTTCATCCATGGTGCTTGACAGGAAAATGACAGGAATAGCTTAGTTCATGAAGATTAACCTCAATCATCAAGGTTGTTCTTTCTTCTCATAATATAATATCTCGTTATAATCTTTCATCCAAAAGAATCTGTTGTGGCAGCTACTCCAGGTCGGTGTTGCTCAAACCCAGGTCATACATTTTAATTCTCTGTGTCTGCCATTTTTTATGCCCCTTGCTGATGTATATTCCTTCAATCATGAAGTTCTTGGCACAGAATAGTTTCAAGATGTTTATGACATAGAGGCATTTAATCCAGACTAGAGTGTCAAACTCTGTCTGGATACAAGCAACACTATGTATCAAAAATGGCTGAATGTAAATACAGACCAAAAAATCTTTTGTAGCCTATCTTTTTCTTGTGTTACTTCTGATGCACATGATATACAACACATGGACTTCATTGGTCACTAATGCTGTTCATCAGCCCTGACCACTGGGAATTCAATTTTGTGCTTTATCTCAGTTGTGATGTTTACTTTACTTCAGAACCAACTCAACAATGAATAACACAGATATGTGGTAACTTTTTAATTGATAAATAATTAGTTAGCTGCTGTAAGAAATTAAGGGGGCAGTTATATGGATAGCTGGGACTTCGTCTAATGACACAAACTCTCCTAGTGGTTTTGTCTGACAAAATTGGCCAATCCTAACCCTATCTAGACATACAGACATGAATATGTAAAAAATGGCATCCTAAATTGCCTCCAATTCAGACAGATATGGTCCCGTGGTTTAGGACAAAAATATTCTTCGCTATTATTGTATAATATTGTTATGTGCTTTGAATATTGTGAGGATAAAGGAACTTCTAGTGAAGGAGGAGTGGTTGAATATCGTTGTCTGGCAATTATACTGTCGCAATATTTTGGTTGAATCATGAATATGTCGAACAAGGAAATGTGAATCCAATTCAAAAAAAATGAATAAGAGGGGCTACAATGCAGAACACATGTTAATGGGTTTGGAGAGAAAATCTGCATCACAGTTTGAAAACAAATGAACTTGATTAAAAATACATAGTTTTGGGTTATTAAACATGTCTGGTGATGATATAACATCTGTAAGCTCTATGAATTGATGTAAAATGGTATGTTCATAGAAGTGAGCAATAAAATGTCAGTCACTACTTATTTTTGCCATTGCTGCTAGTAAAATCATATTTTTTGGGTAACAGTGTAACCTATTGACTTTCTGGACATTTTTCTTCATTCAAACTTTGTATAAATTCTAGTTATACCAATGTGTTCTACCCCATTAAGTTTCACAAGAATCTGATAGAATGTTTTCACCCTTTGACTGGCATGCCCTGCAATCAGGTGGATAAGGACTCAGCAATTGCAGACCAATGGACTATGGACTATGTTGTCCAAACATGGTCATAATAGGAAATCCATATCAAGTATGTATTGTTTTGGGCCGTGCTGTGTTGTGGAAAATGTTTGATCCATCTGAAGATGGCTCGGGGCCAGAGGAACACAGGAGGGAAGTGTGACAAGATGTGACAAACTTGGAGTTAACAATCATCTTCATTCAGGTCCAAATCTTGTAAAGAAGACTGCATTGATTGTTGAATATGCTGAAGAGGCTTTAATTGACAAAGTAGTAGGTAGAGATGAGGGAGATGAGGGAAGTGTCAACAAAATAATGTTAGCACCACCTTGATTGTGAGGCAGAGGTTGGGGATGCAAAGGCAGGACATTTGGTCCTTGTATCCCAAGGTTAAAAGTATCTTGTGAAACAGCATTAGGGTTAGGTTAGGCCCATACTGCTTAATGCTCTACGTCCTGCCTTACCATTTCATCTCCTTCTTGATTGAGTGGAATATGACATTTCCTCTTTGTTCTCCTGGGAAAATATAATAGCCATCACTCCAGATCAAGTTGTGTCCTATCTTAATATGAGTGCCTACAGCACCCAGCTCCCCGCCACAAAGACAGCATATGCATGGAAGATCCAACTCCCTGAATTCCAACAACATTATTTCATACCTCTTTGCACCATTCAATATTATGACATCTGCTAAAATACAAGCCCATTCCAATGACAACATCTCATTGGGGGTCCAGAAACCATGTGACAAGCGTGTGATGGTCCCTATCAGTCGTTGTCCTGCTTAGAGCCATTGCAGCACATGCCAATGGAGATTCAGCTGACGCAGGGAAGAGGTGGTACTGGTGGCAAATGCAGTGTATGATGGATATTGGGCCAGTAAGTGTGAAATCAATAAAAATCCCAACAATTTCAACTGCAGCTGATGAGGATCAAAGATCTTGGCCACGAGATGCTGAATTTGTTTATCTTCAAAACATTCACACCCATGTCAAAACTCTTGCTGCTTAACCTGTTATGTGATCTTTTCCTGCACCGAGATGGAATGGTGGATAGGTGGATATTGAACAACTGATTGTGTTGTGCTGTGTGACATATGCAACAACAGAGGGGATATCAACTGACATGAGGACTGGCACCATGACTGGGAGTGATAAGTTGTGTAAAAATCTAAAGAACTTGTTCACTGACTAGAAGGAATGTGAGTTTGGTCTAAATGGAGTGAAGCCGGTGAGGAACTTCACAATTATACATATTTTTAATGCAAGGTGTTCTGAATTGACAAGATACATCTTGGTTTGGCCAGCTAGGTTGCGAATTCCGAGTTTGGTTACTGTCCAAAAAACACAGTAACCAGTAACCAATCAGAGTTACTGCAGTAATTACTGTAGGTTCCGGAAATATTACTGTAAATTTTGTCAAAATGAGTCTTACTTTGTGATGTCACGGCGTCACAGTCCTTAAGTATTGAACAAAGTACTTAAGTGGGTCTTTCTCAGTAATCTCGCGATCACAGTAATGACGTTACTGTCAAAATTAGCAAATATTCCGGAGTAACGCGTAATTCCGCCGGAATTCCTCCGGAATTTGCAACCTAGTTGGCCAGGGACTCACATTTTGTCTTGGCTGATGATCAACATGACTTTTATTTTTTAATTTTTGTTCCTCAGCTTGGGAGAGGCCATTAGGAGATTGGTTTAATTAAGAATTATTTTGTTCAGCAGCTTCAAAGGTGGTGCAATAATTGCACCACCTGGAAAACAAGTAGAAATATACTGGGGTTCTACAGATGTGGTGCAATGATTGCATCAATTTGTGGTAGTTGGGATATATGGACATAATTCATGTCTTGGTGATTTTTCTGCTCAACAGCACTAGCTTTCTACAAGATAGTTAGACCTCTTTGAATCCACTACAAATATTTGACATACACAGGTACTTTGGATACTGATCGACAGTGTTATGCATTTTCAACACAGTCATCATGAAGCTCTCCCCTCAAGAGCACTTTTGCAGGGGGCATGAAATCAAGTTTTCTATGTTATGACCCCTATTGTGGATTCTTGATGACAGGGAATCTCTTGCACTTTACGTTATTGTAGTAAGAAGATGTCTGAAAGGAATAAGAAAGGGCACATGGCTGAAACATCTCTCAGCTAGATAGCGGCACTTTGTTCGTAGCTCATAGGTGAGTTCTGACCTCTGTTCTGACAGGTGGCAGGAAATAAAATTTAGACCTGTATTTTCTGTTTCCATTATTGTACATCCATCTTGATTCCTGCCATGGACGGAGTATTGTACCATAGTATTGTACAGGAATTCTACCTGATTATACCTGGATTATACCATACCAGATTTAACCTCACACCCTTATCGTAAGGTGACGTGACACTTCATTTAGCTGGCTGTCGGTACGGTACAATAGTATGGAAATCTCGTCGCGCTTGCAAATCAATTGAACGATTTGTAGCAACACAAAACCAGTCAGCAACATGAATTTTCGGCTTCCATCCGCAGTTTTCTTTGCACTGCTCGCGTGTGCTGCCCCAACTGAGCAGGTGAGTTCTTCTTGGTCACCTCTAGGCCACCAATTTCTTGCATTCGGTTAGTAAACCTAGTTATTTCCTTTGAAAAGAGTACCGGGAATGCATCTGCGGAAGATTCAGATTCATTTAGACTTTTGGTCAAGGAGTCCGATGTTCACTTCGGGTTGTTGCGAAACTATTTAGGGCACTCTCTGGTTGCAGCTATGGAGGACGATGAAGATAAGAACAATGTGAGTATTCTTACAAAGATCTTATTTGTATTATGATGGAAATTCCAATCAGGGTCGTTTTGTTCAACGTTTTGCGTTTGTATTTTCTTCAATATAATGAAAAGGATGACGATTATGCGAACGTAAGTGCTGTCGTGGCTCTGATCGTGAAGTTATTGCTTTAATTCATCCCACCTTCGTTAGTCTTCGGAGCCTCACGAATAAGTGCTTTGCAACAATAGGATAAAGGCGGCACGGAAGAAAAAAAGGACAACGGCAAAAAGGTCAGTATTTCCTCATCTCTTAGTGCTCATTCCTGACTAATTTTCGGGCATCTCAAGTGCGTACATTGGGCTGTTCGGTACGAATAATGACGACGACGACGAGAAGGTCAGAAGTTCCTGAGCTCTTACAGTGTAATCTTTTTTCGGATTCTTTCCCATTTATTGGATTGTTTTGTGTACAGCAGAGTACTAAACCGAAGGAAGAAGATGATGACGATAATGCGAAGGTCAGTGAACACCATACATTCTATCTCGCTGTTCCTTCTCTTCCGGATGTTCATCGTGTCTGAAATGACACTCACGATTTCTGTTCAATAGAAGAAGGACAAAAGAGAAAAAGCTACTCCAAAGCCGACCAACAAGCCCAGGAAGACAAGTAAGCCAACCAAAAAACCGAACTCGACAAAGCGAAGAACTAATAAGCCAACCAAAAAGACCAATGCGACTCTTCCTCGTTGTCAGGTTCGCGGGACGAACTACCTCAGGTGCGATCCGAACAAAGTCAAATCACGCGACTATAAAACTTGCCGCCAAATCGATAACGAACTCTGCAACCAGCAGAGGAGAAAGATGAAACGTAGTGACATATCCTACTGTGAATGTATTGGCCTCGAACCCAGCGCAGCAGGAGAAGTTGTAATGGCGGATGTGATTGGTCACTTGCGTGGATTCATGGGCATTTAGAATGACTCGCGTTTTGTCGATATGTTTCTTTTCGAGTAGTCGAAGGGGTTTAGTTTTGTTGCCGGTGATGGGGAGATTAAATATGTACACCTCAATGAACAACCGACTTTTTCACTTTAACATTATATTATTTACCAGCCAGTCTACTTTGGCTTCGCACTGTAACGAAAAGTACTCGAAGCTTGGCATTCCCAACTCAAGAAAACATTGGTTGAGAAATGAAGGCATTGACAAGTTTATACGCTCTCAAATACGTGCAACCAGCTGGAATGATACCATATTCAATGCGCTTGAATCCAAGTTGCAAAATAGCTCTCTTGTCTTCAAGATCACCAATCTGACGCCATTCTTTTGCCGGAAAATGGTGAGGAAGAGATATACCAACTTCTTCATAATCGTTTGGAATAGAATTTCGCTGTGTTGTAGCAAGGGCGAGGGAGTTAGTTGAGAGTGAAAGTTCGTTATCCTCCTCAATTTGGCATGAAGAACTGAATCGGACTTTCGCGTCGACATTCGCATGGGGATAAATTGCTTCTGTCTCTCCTGAAATTAGTTTTGGTCTAAGCTTGGTTCTTCTGTATGGTCCGAGGGGCGTATCTGTGATGCTTGCGCCACCATCTTCAACAGTAACAAGTTCAAATACAATCGTTGGCTCCTTTTCATTGTGAATAAATAACATTACTTTTTCCACTGGTCTAGAGAATTTGTTGTCATCTTGAGATGACGTTCCAGATGTATTTACTGCTTTGCCACCATTGTCTTCTAATCCAGATCCTCCGTAAATTTCGGACCCGATTCGGCGGAGCATGTGATCTCGTGAGTCTGTAACAGACGAAAAGATATCATTCCACTGTGCCTCTATGACAACGTCCCAATAAGAAGGATCGTTGATTTGCTTCTTCCCCACTATCGATATTCGCAATGTATCAACTCGCTGCATCAAGAGCCCCGACGACGAAGCCATGCTCGATGGTCGATGAATACCGTGTCCACAGGGTGGAACGCCCAGAATAGACAACTCGTCTAAATACCTCGTCACGTCTTCTAATACAGGCAGTTGATCTAGAAGAGGCTGGTGCAAATACCTCCGTATACGCATCAAATTTGACTTCCTAAACTCATCCAGACCGTATGTCTCTCGAAAAATTTTGGAAGTTACTAGATGATACAATGCCAACCATGGTTGGCCCTCAAGCTTTGTCACACGAAAGAGCTCCGTAGGCGACACTACGTCCCATTCATTGTGTTCATTTAACTTCTCCCATATCGTACTCGAAGTGCCATCTTTCTCTGACAATCGTCGTCGAGTCCATGGAGGTTCTTCGATCAGGGGTACCATGAGCAATGGGAAATCATGAACTTCTAGCATTCGGCTAACGAGACTGGGCCCAAATTCATTCACATGTTCACACAAGTATCGTGATAGCGCAACTGCCGAAATGGCAGTTTGATATGTAGAATCACACAAAGAATCTTTCATTTCAGATAGACGAGTTCGTTGTTCGAGGTATTCTGCCAGTTCAGAGGTGCGTCTAGGGTTCTTCTGCTTATAGAGAGCGTCATTTGATTCTAGAGGAGCACCAAGAAAAGCCTTTGCCACAGAGTTTCATTGATAATCAGAAATTTTTCTGCGGAGAAAGAAAAGTGAACGAATCAAAGAATGTCTCACCAATTGCCTAGCACAGTAATCAATTAACGCCAACAACACCTCATCACCATTACCCTCTAAGAGCGCCGCAGGAATGCGGTTGAAAAAAATTAAATTTAAAAGGGAAACAATGGTAGTTTCGGCATGTAACACGAAGGCAGCGCGCAACACATTCCCATTCGCGGCCAATCGATGAGCCAGTGCCTCTTCCTTTCGTCCGACGAAGTCATACGTTTCTTTGCATTCATCTTCTCCTTCGTTTTCTTTCTCCGGCCTACGGAACAATACATTGCTCCGCCAAAACTCGATAGCCAACAAAGTCTTCACCATTGCCTCCACCTTCTCAGGATGTTCTAAAAAGGAATTGACAACATACTCCCCGTCCGATGCACCCCACGAATTCAAAAGATCCGAAGCCACAGTTGGATTGGAAGACACTGGAACCTCGATCGCCTCTCGAGCACTAAGCACCCCGGCAGTCAAATGAGCCTGAATCGAAAGCCTCTCCAAGTTAATACAATACGCCTCCATGAATTTGTTCGATCCAATTTCGTCGAGCGGGACGGCATGGATTGATTGGAGGAGGGTTTCGGTTTCGAATCCTGGTGAGACTATGGTGCCGCATTGTGGTGAGGTGGATGGATCAACGGTGGTGGTTGGAGTGAAGACTCCTGCGTAACGTTCGTAACCGGTGGAAGTAGACATCATCTTTCAATGAATATTGATCACGTCTACAACACGCCCTCAACACGGTTTCATTTTTTAAAATCGACGAAATATCAACGCAGACCAACGCCCATCACTCATTCGGGAAGATGCGCTACACGTTCTTACACACAGTGTATTTTGTACTCTATGGTATTGTACTAACCTAGAGAGGTAGATTTTATCAAGATTTTTTCAAAATCAAGATTTTTTCAAAATCTTAGTTGTGTTGTAAACTGAGACCTTTTCTCCACCTTCTTCTCCTTCTTCTCCTTCTTCTCCTTCTTCTCCTTCTTCTCCTTCTTCTCCTTCTTCTCCTTCTTCTCCTTCTTCTCCTTCTTCTCCTTCTTCTCCTTCTTCTCCTTCTTCTCCTTCTTCTCCTTCTTCTCCTTCTTCTCCTTCTTCTCCTTCTTCTCCTTCTTCTCCTTCTTCTCCTTCTTCTCCTTCTTCTCCTTCTTCTCCTTCTTCTCCTTCTTCTCCTTCTTCTCCTTCTTCTCCTTCTTCTCCTTCTTCTCCTTCTTCTCCTTCTTCTCCTTCTTCTCCTTCTTCTCCTTCTTCTCCTTCTTCTCCTTCTTCTCCTTCTTCTCCTTCTTCTCCTTCTTCTCCTTCTTCTCCTTCTTCTCCTTCTTCTCCTTCTTCTCCTTCTTCTCCTTCTTCTCCTTCTTCTCCTTCTTCTCCTTCTTCTCCTTCTTCTCCTTCTTCTCCTTCTTCTCCTTCTTCTCCTTCTTCTCCTTCTTCTCCTTCTTCTCCTTCTTCTCCTTCTTCTCCTTCTTCTCCTTCTTCTCCTTCTTCTCCTTCTTCTCCTTCTTCTCCTTCTTCTCCTTCTTCTCCTTCTTCTCCTTCTTCTCCTTCTTCAGTGAGACAGTTTTCACTTTTTGCCAAAACAGGTACTGACCACCAAGTTGATCAAAACTTACCTGTAAATAATTCATTTTTCGCTTGGACTTACATGGGTAGTCATAATGTCTTAAATATCTGCCTACCTTTAAAATTTTATTTTTGTGAATAGCTTGAAAGAACAGGGCTATGTATAAAACGCATATTTTACAAGAATGGTTCTGTAAACTTGAAGGGAACATTTTAAAGTGTGACGAATTATTTTTGTCCTACAACAATGGTTCTGTAAACTTGAAGGGAACGTTATCGTGTCACAAAAGAGTGGCGAACAAAAACGATTTGAGACTGTACAACCTAATTTGTGTGGATCTGATTTTGCAAGAAAGCTGGACATAACTTGTATCCATATATTTAGAATTGTAGTAACTTTTCTGGTGATTGGCCGACAGAGGCGTGAATACAACCGTTGAAAAGCTGAACTTTCTCGTGTTTTAACAATATGAACCATGACAGATATGAAAGAAATCATTGTTTTTGTCCTCCTGGCCCAAAATTGGATATAATGCAATGATAATTTTGGCGGGAAAATTAGATCCGCACAAATTAGGTTTTACAGTCTTATTTAGCACACTAAAAGGGAACCTTCATATACTACTTATATAAAAAATATAATACGTGTACCATATTATTATATTATTATTATATCTCTTACTTTAAAAATGGGTGCGATCGCGAGCGGGGTTCGCGCAAAGCGCACGAGGCGATCGCGCCCATGTGACATTGCTAATTATTTAATTCAGCATAGACAAGCCACTGTGGCACACTACGGTATGATACCTCTACCTAGGAGACAAGCCACTTTATTTTGCATACCTCTTCCTCTGTCTCTACGAATCGCATTCTGTTTAGCTCGCTACAAAAAATCTTGCACCGGCTGCTGGTAACCTTAGTTGTGTTGGAAACTGAGACCTTTTCTCCTTCTTCTACTTCTCCTCCTTCTTCTCCTTCTTCTCCTTCTTCTCCTTCTTCTCCTTCTTCTCCTTCTTCTACTTCTCCTTCTTCTCCTTCTTCTCCTTCTTCTCCTTCTTCTCCTTCTTCTCCTTCTTCTCCTTCTTCTCCTTCTTCTCCTTCTTCTCCTTCTTCTCCTTCTTCTCCTTCTTCTCCTTCTTCTCCTTCTTCTCCTTCTTCTCCTTCTTCTCCTTCTTCTCCTTCTTCTCCTTCTTCTCCTTCTTCTCCTTCTTCTCCTTCTTCTCCTTCTTCTCCTTCTTCTCCTTCTTCTCCTTCTTCTCCTTCTTCTCCTTCTTCTCCTTCTTCTCCTTCTTCTCCTTCTTCTCCTTCTTCTCCTTCTTCTCCTTCTTCTCCTTCTTCTCCTTCTTCTCCTTCTTCTCCTTCTTCTCCTTCTTCTCCTTCTTCTCCTTCTTCTCCTTCTTCTCCTTCTTCTCCTTCTTCTCCTTCTTCAGTGAGACAGTTTTTTCACTTTTTGCCAAAACAGGTACTGACCACCAAGTTGATCAAAACTTACCAGTAAATAATTCATTTTTCGCTTGGACTTACATGGGTAGTCATAGTGTCTTAAATATCTGCCTTCCTTTAAAAATTTATCTTTGTGAATGGCTTGTAAGAACAGGGCTATGTATAAAACACATATTTTACAAGAATCGTACTGTAAACTTGAAGGGAACAGTTTAAAGTGTCACTAATCATTTTTGTCCTACAACAATGGTTCTGTAAACTTGAAGGGAACATTATTGTGTCACAAAAGAGTGTCAAACAAGAACAATTTTGCACACTAAAAGGGAACCTTCATAAACTACTGATATAAAAAATATAATATGTGTACCATGTTATTATATTATTATTATATCTCTTACTTTAAAAATGGGCGTGAGCCCGTTGCGCGCAAAGTGCGCGAGGCAATCGCGCCCATGGAACACTGCTACTTATTTAATTCAGCATAGACAAGCAACTGTGGCACACTACTGTATGATACCTCTACCTAGGAGACAAGCCACTTTATTTTTCATACCTCTTCCTCTGTCTCTACAAATCACATTCTGTTTAGCTCGCTACAAATATCTTGCACCGGATGCTGGAAATCTTAGTTGTGTTGGAAACTGAAAAAATTTCTTCTTCTTCTTCTTCTTCTTCTCCTTCTTCTCCTTCTTCAGTGAGACAGTTTTTTCACTTTTTGCCAAAACAGGTACTGACCACCAAGTTGATCAAAACTTACCTGTAAATAATTCATTTTTCGCTTGGACTTACATGGGTAGTCATAGTGTCTTTAATATCTGCCTACCTTTAAAATTTTATCTTTGTGAATAGCTTGAAAGAACAGGGCTATGTATGACAGCTAGAAACAATAGGAGCACTGTGTATCCTAGAGGTATCATGATACCCAGCCGGACAGACAGTGGATTCCAAAAAACTGATTTCGAGTAAATTTAAAAAAAGAATTTTGGAGCGAACGAAGTAACTCTATTGTAGTACCGTAGAAACATACCAATTTTCTACAAGAATGAATTGATCGGATCGTTCCAATATGCTTTATTCAACAGACGATAACTCGTGAAATACTGTTCAAAAGAACAAAAAAGAACACCGTTCGAAAGCTTGGAAAGCGATCTTTTGATTGATGTAAGGTTGTAAAAATGTCTTTACATCAGATGCAACGTCATTTTCGTCCGTCACACGGATGAAAGACAGAGCATGAGTGCTCCTTTTGTTTTTAGCCGTCATATGTATAAAACACATATTTTACAAGAATGGTTCTATAGACTTGAAGGGAACATTTTAAAGTGTCACGAATCATTTTCGTCCTACAACAATGGTTCTGTAAACTTGAAGGGAACATTATTGTGTCACAAAAGAGTGTCGAACAAGAACAATTTTGCACACTAAAAGGGAACCTTCATAAACTACTTATATAAAAAATATAATACGTGTACCATATTATTATATTATTATTATATCTCTTACTTTAAGAATGGGCGCGAGCCCGAGCGCGGCGCTCGTGAAGCGCGGGAGGCAATTGCGCCCATGTGACATTGCTACTTATTTAATTCAGCATAGATAAGCAACTGTGGCACACTACGGTACGATACCTCTACCTAGGGTACAAGCCACTTTATTTTTCATACCTCTTCCTCTGCCTCTACAAATTGCATTCTGTTTAGCTCACTACAAAAAATCTTGCACCGGCTGCTGGTAATTACCAGCAGCCGCTGCAAGATTTTTTGTAGCAAGTTAAACAGAACTAAGTTCGTAGAAACAGAGGAAGTCAGAGGTTTAAACATAAAATGGCTTGTCTACACTGACTTGTAAAGCCCATCCTCATGAGTATGAATTCACTTTGAACCATTGAATGTCAGCTATCTTTGACCAATGCTTTGGCCTCAATACCTGCCCCCTGAAACCCGCCCAAGATTGCACAACCCTATGGGACTATTTGACTGGCTTAAGTCCAGCTTGACTGGTCCTCAGCTTCCAGCAACGACAGCTGCAATTGCAATGCCTTAACAAGTGTAATGGTTCAAAGTCCACCACGTAGAAATTGGTATGTTTTCTACGGAAGAAAGTATGTCAGATATTGTAAGCTACCAGGACCCATCTAAAAATTTGGACATGAACGTGAACTTGAAAATATTTTTTATGTTCGCATTCGCATTCATGTATGTCGGGGTGAACGGACGCTGGATTTTTGTTGCTAAAATGATAAGAATGGAAAATGTGTAATGAAATAGTTATCGTACAAAATGTAATGTTAATTTCATAGGACATTGTTAGTGTATTTTCAATATCCAATCGTGAAATATTGTTCCTTCTCATTCTCTTTTGGACCTATTTATTACGATCTCTGCTATGGTCACTGTGTATGATTTTTAAATCATTAATTTAATAGGACACTTTTACTTAGTATGTTTTTTTCAAAATCCAATTGTGGAAATGTTTTCTTTGTGATTATTTTTGGCCCTGTTTGCATTTTTACGATCTTGCTGACAGATGTCATGTAAATTTGATAGGATGTTGACAGTGTCTTTTCAATGTGTAACAATAGAAATATTATCTTTTTTTATGTTTGTGATGACATCCTGTAAATTTAATAGGATTTTGACAGTGTATTTTATTTTCAATGTGTGACGATATAGATTTCCATCTTCCTGATTTTGTTTTGCACCTATATGCATTTTCACTATCTCCAACGTCATTGGTATGACGATGGACCATGACCATCATCATCATTGTGATCTTCGGAGGCACCTGATTCAGGCGCCAAGTGACTCCGGTCCCCGGCGTCCAATTGCCGTCCTTTTATGGAGCCCTTTTTCAACATAGCATGAAATAGTTTGTGCATGGAAATGATTATGAGCTCAAATCTCAACCTGAACTTTAACAGTTCACATTCATTGTGCATGAACTTTTTTATATGTGATCCTCATGGCAAACGAATACATCATATCTTGTATGTATCGTAAGATATCGTACCAGAAAGCGCGGGAACTTTTCAAGAATTAAGTCGTACAATAATAAACAAATTCCGATGTAAGAAAAGTTAATGTTCATGTTGAGTGAGGCTATGGTAAAGGTAGGAAGATTTGCGCGAACATGAACATAGAAAAAAGGTCACGTTCACGTTCTCCATACAGTAAGGATGGGCTTCTGAATGGGTGCGTGAGCATCATGCCAATATTTGTTGAAATTATAATTTTAAAAGTAAACTGAGATCAAAGCATCATCATGACTACCCATGTACGTCATCCCGAAAAATTAATTATTTATAGGTAAGTTCTCATCAACTTATTTGGAAGTACCTGTTTTGGCAAAAGTGAAAAAACTGTCTCACTGAATAAGAAGTAGGAGGAGAAGAAGAAGGAGAAGGAGAAAAGGTCTCAGTTTCCAATACAGCTAAAATCTTGATTCTAATCTTTAAACCCGGATTACAGGTGCAGACAGTATGAACAAACTAGATTTCTCATTTCTCATTTCTCATTTGTTTATCATGAGCAGCAGCTGCTGCAAGATAATTTATAGTGAGCTAAACTGAATGCAATTTGTAGAAACAGAGGAAGTCGTAGATTTAAACATAAAGTGGCTTGGGTATGCATATTTGTAAATGGGTGCATGCTCCTAGCATGCTTTGGCCATGCCTTGCGTGCGTACGCGCCCATTTTTGAAATAAGATATAATTTTAAAGGTAAACATAGATCAACACATCATGACTACCCATGTACGTCAACCCAAAAAAATTATTATTTACAGGTAAGTTTGTTTTAGCTTTCAGTGTGAGTACCTGTTATGGAAAAAAAGTGAAAAACTGTCTCACTGAAGAAGAAGAAGAAGAAGAAGAAGAAGAAGAAGAAGAAGAAGAAGAAGAAGAAGAAGAAGAAGAAGAAGGAGGAGGAGGAGGAGGACGAGGAGGAGGACGAGGAGGAGGAGGAGGAGGAGGAGGAGGAGGAGGAGGAGGAGGAGGAGGGGAGGAGGAGGAGGAGGAGGAGAAGGAAAAATGCAGCTCAGTTTCCAATACAACTAGGGTTTTGAAAAAAATTGATTTTAAAATCTACCGTAAATTGCGGTGCTCAAGACCCCACGGATTATAAGATATATTTCTCCCATGCTCTTGACATTTGTGTTTTTCTTCATGTTAAACGTTGTCGGCGAATCTAAACTGATTCTAGGTGCATTCTCCTCATTCACAACAACACGCCCATATGTTTTTCTCCCCAAAACTCCGGTTGGTTGCCAAGAAACTTCCGCTGTCAGAGAAAGTCACCACACATCTCGGGCACATGGTGGAGGGGTGAAACAGCACGGCAAAGCAGGAGAAGTAAAATTGCAATATGGTACAAAAAGGCTACCTCAAAGTAAATAGGAAAGATACTATTATTTTTTCATGTGTTAACATCACTAGCTTTGCGAATAGTATAAGATATAAATTAAAGTATCCTTTGACATTTTGTGGGTCTTGAGCACCGTGATTTATGGTAGTACAATTCAATACCAATTGGAAATACTTGAATCCCATTTTCATCTGAGCGTTCCTCACTCTTTGGCCAGGAAGGTTCATGTATACATCAATCAGCTACTCTACCGCTAATTGCCATGATGGCTCCTTAGCGGCGCCATTAATTATTCCATCCTCAGCTACCATCCAATTCTCCCATCTTCTCCCATTCCTGTTTTTATCAATTTGTTTATTCCAATATCTACAGGTTGACAAAAATATGTGCAGTCTGTGGGTGTATGCACAACTTCAAGTCCCAGGGACTGTATATGATTCACTCTGTTCCCCATCATGTGAACTCAATACGCATCAAGGATGAGGAGTAGGATGACATTTGGTGCCTTCGCGTTCCACCAATGGATCAGAACAAGGTCAATGCACTTGTTTATCATGTCTTCATCCATTGAGGCTTTTTGTTGGCATGCGCAATCGCCTCAATCTGGGTAAGTACTGATATGATGAGAATTTTGTCCATTGGTAGCTCCTTTGAAGATTAACATTGGTGGAAGCGTCCACCCACTGGTATCAACAGCAGCAGAGACCTTTTTTCTCTTTGTGTTGGTTGTAGAGGCATGGATGTGGATGGTCATTGTGCCTTTTGTTTCAAGTGTTTTTGTGGAATGGAATGAAAATGGGATTAGAGTCTGATCCATGTTTATAAGAGCACCCCTGTCAGGGTGAACGGATGCCGGGTTTTCATTGCTAATGATTATAATGGAAAATGTGTTGTGAAGAAGTAAGCATACAAAATGTGATGTTAATATGTGTATTTTCAATGTCCGATCGTGGAAATATTGTTCTTTCTAATTCTCTTTTGGGCCTATTCATTCAGATCTCTACTATCATCTCTGTATGATTTATAAATTATTGATTTGATAGGACATTGTTAGTATATTTTCAAAGTCCTATTGTGGAATTTTTTCTTTGTGATTATTTTTTGGGCCAATTTGTATTTTTATGACCTCACTGGCAGATGTCATGAAATTTGATAGGAAGTTGATATAGAAATATTTATCTTTGTCATTTTGTTTTGGACCTATTTGCATGTTAACGATCTCCAACGTCATTGGTATGATGACAGATGATGACGATCATGATCATGATACACATGATCATGATCATGATGATGATCGGAGATGCCTGATTCAAGCACCAGGGGACTCTGGTCCCCGGCGTCCAATTATTTTGGATAGATCTCTTTTGGCAACCTTGTCCTTCATCATATCAATGAAGTGCCTGGATCTTAGATCTGTCTTGATAATTTTTTGGGCTGTGTGAGTTGCAGTGCAATGACTTAGGCTCGTTGTTTTGGTAAAGCAAAGAATGGTCTTCTCCCTCACATTGATGATTCTTCCATTACAATAGGAACCAAGCGGCAAGCCTCATGTCATACCATGACTTTGCTAACATGAATTCCTTATTCTGTTGTCTCAAAATCAAGATTCAGCTCATTGTGGGTGGCAACAAGAAAACCTGGGCAACCTGGGTAAAGCTTCGTGCTGTACCATTGAACTTGAAGTGAATGAAAATATCACCCCTCTTGAGGTCATCTGCAGTTTTGATGGCCTTTTTAAGCAATCATTGTATTGGTGTGGTAGGCCAATCATCACACGTGCTTGGCAAACAGACATGCCATTGGCCATAATTTCAGAACCCACTGCAAGCCCACTTTGAGCCCAAATAAAATGTGAGAACTGCGAGGGAAATGCAACATACCATACAATAAGACAAATACAGTAAAACTGACAAGATACATCTATTTTTCATCATGATAAAACACCAACTTGTGGCGGATTGTAACAAAATGAATCTTGTGTACATTTGATGCACCTACAAACATGGTATTCTGGTACATTTTTTATCTGAGGACCTTTGTGCCAACTGCAAGGAAGAAAAGATGTCAGAATCCCTTCTTCAAAGGGTGCTTTTGGCACCCTTCATTCATAATGCAATAAAACCAATTGGGACAATAAGTAGTTATCAAAATCTTAATAAATAGATTGGCACCTTTTACGACAATGTCAATTCATCATCTAGCAAACACCCGATAAATACACTCATATACCCATAGACATAGCTCAGATTAAATGAGTGAAAAATGTGTGCCTTGCGCATTGAGGATACGGGTTATGAAATCATGTGTTAGGCCAAAAGTCAGGGAAATACAATTCCATGGAAAACGGAAAAATAAAATTTCGAACGTACAAATGCCAGGGTAAAGTCATAGATATAGATTTTGTATTTTTCCATAATGCAATTCTAGGGAATAGCCAATTTTTGGGGGAATCTGCTGAAATATTATGTATCTTTATCAGTTTCCTGAGGTCGGGAATGGATACGTCAGCTTTATGGCACATTCCGGTTTCAAATTGGCATTAATTCACTATAGTCTGAAGGAAATCGTGAACTCAACCGTCATCACTATTGTACATCAATTACAATTCTAAGGGATTTGTGATTTGAAGGCATACCATTTTAATAAGCATCTCACCACCCAGTTGAGTCCTATCATCACTCCACTGTGGAATTAATAATGAAATATTGAACGGCTATACAGGAAATAAATGCACCCAATCTAGGGCCATTCTCAAAATTTTGAAACATAGCAATGGTTCCGTAGGAATTGCTAATGGTTCCGTAGGAATTGCTTCTCACCTTTTTGGCAAAAATATGAAATCCATATCTATGACTTTACCCTGGCATTTGTACTTTCGATTTTTAGATTTTTACGATTCCCATGGAATTGCCTTTTCCCTGACTTTTGGCCTAACACATGCTCACAAATGAGCAAGTGTGTCTTTTTCCGCAGGTCAACATGGCCCAACAGACAACATTGGGTCCAGTTGTGTCCTAATAGTCACATCTGTTCAAATTATGTACGTCTATTATGCGTTGCCTCTTTCTTTGCTGTAGTAATTTATTATTATACCATATACTCTCTATATATATATTATGTATGTGTATATGTATATATATCTCAATCTATTCATCTATCTATCTATCTACCTATCTCATGTATAAATTGCTGTTTATGTGAATGAAATGTCAATAGATACGTTAAAACAGTAACTTATAATGCACTCAAGTTAGCTTATAGTTCATGCTATTTTTTGGTATCTTTTCTTATTTACTTCAGTAGGGGGGCACTTCTTTTTTTGCCCTTTCAAGCCAATGTTTTTGTTATGAGGCAGTTGATGTGATGTGCCGTGGATGTGCCCATGATGTGTGGTGTGTTTAGCTACCATCGGGCATAACTCCACAACTAGAAGGAGTTATGGGGAGCTACACATATGAGTGTGTTGTTGACATTGAGAGAATCTATTTTTTGTGTTTTAGCGTTGTCTGGCTGGTCACACAGCAGAAAAGAACAAATGTCAAGAATTCGACTCCCACCTGAACTTTATTGTGAAAGACCTAAACACCGATTTATACGGTATCTATCTGTCCATCTCTGTCTGTCTCTATCTCTCTATCTCTCTATCTATCCTGTCTATCTATCTATCTATCTATCTATCTATCTATCAACCTATCTCTATCTCTATCTATCCATCTCTGTTGCTTTCAGGAAACAAGCTTTGGACAACTACAAACACAAAATGTTGGGCAGACAGTGCAACAATTTTGCAACATGTAACGTAGTCCAAGTCAATATTCACTATGCAACAGTAACCATTCAAGTAACGGTAGCTGCCACACTTGGCAGCATGCCTGGAGCCCGTACAGTGAGCCAAGCTGTATTCTTGAAGTTGAATGTGCTAGTAATTGTAGACCCCATGTATTTTTAAGGTCAACAAATATGATGTCAATCACAACTTTAAATACAGGGTTAGAAGAAATTGCATGACGAAATCAAGTCAAGAGCAAACTTTCACATCTGTCTTATCCACTCAGTGCATTGACAATTCCATACGAATCAACAATATTCTCCTGTCAGCTTGCTTAATTTAGGTTAATTCAATTCTTCACCAAAACTTACGGATTATCTGTTGAAGCTATTTTTATATACGTTGATCAAATAATTGGATTCTTCATTTGGTGGTGTGAAGTTATTGTGACATGCTAAGTTTGTTCAATAGGGCATTTAAGTTTGACAGACACTCTGACAAAGTTGTTTGACAATCTTGCAAGTTTGTTCAAAAATATCACAAACTTGTGGATGAATAGCAGTTAGGATGGGATCAACCAAATAGAATCTGTGCATGCCTTTGGTGTGATGTAAACTAGGAATGAACTTTGATGTTTTAGCCATGTAGTTTACGTATACATAAAACATTATGATGCACCACAGGATTGGGACACAATATGTTATCCACCCCATATCCAAGAGATCTTTGGGAGACCACAAGAACATGTTTTAAGCAAAACAGTGAGCAGCTATCATTGTCCACACCCTCTTCCACTGCGGTTATAGTACTATCACACCCTCACCTGTCAAATGTGGTACTGATCAAGTCTCGTTCTTCAATGTTGAATAGAATTGAACATAAAATAAATATTACCCTCACGACTTTTGGTTTGTAGCGTGAAATTCTTCTATTGAAGTATAATAATGTTTTAAAAGTAGAATATTAATTGAATCTGATATGCATTTCACGATAAATAAGAATTCAATTCCATTTACACTTTAATTGTTCAAGGCTCAAAATATTTGCCTATGTCAGTTATCAATTTAGGATTGAAAGTAAAACAATTCAATGTAACTGAATAATGTTTGCTGGTCTCATTTATCACTTTATGACAGAATGAAAATAAAATTATGTTGATGTAAGAAATGAGAAGGTTTTCTGATCTTTTTCTAACTTACATGCATTAGTTTAATTTGTCGTCGGTTTGACATAACTTATGGAAAGAAGAACTAGAAGAACCCATGAAATTTAGAATAGTGGTGCGAAATTGGTAGTGATAATGTTTGGATTCCATCAACATTATGTCATGAAATAGTTCGTTCAAAAATGGACAGTAACAATATCGAGACGACAACATTGTGGGAAGCATTGTAAAACACGAGCTGTTACACTAGGCACCTCTTTTATCAGAGTCTGACCCTCTTTCTTTGATGTTGCTCCTCAATTACAGAACATTTTCTCTTGATTTCTTGAATAGGACTGACTATACTTGGTATGGATTCAGACTTAACTTCAATTGGTTGTGGGCTGTCTCTCACCATATCAAGTTCATACAATTGTGACCTGTCATTTCGTGCAGTAAAGAGTGCTAGCATCTGTGACCAGTAGGTAACTTTGGAATACAACTCGGCAAGAGCCACCTCTTTCTGTTGAGGGGTGAACGAAAATTTCATTGCATTCAGCTGATTTTGGTAATCATGTACTGCCTCTAGAGCCATCGTCTTATTCCTTTTGCGCGTGGGACAAAGTAGAGCTTCGAATCCGCGTAAGTTTGCATTTGATTTGAGTATTAAGCTGACGTTCTTGGCCGGCGATACTGCCGGGTTGATCTTTGATAAAAATCTGGCTTGCTGTATGACCTTGTTGCAGATCTGCTTACGTTCCAGTTGAAAATTTGTCAACTCTTCCTTGGAGTAGTACACTTGAGACTTCTCCCCGGGCGTCATATTGGTGGACCGTTCAGGAACTGGATGGACACTGACTCGTTCGTTGAAGCTGATCTTCTTCGAGGAGCGCATGCTGGGCGATAGATTCAGGTCAACTGGAAAGTTGACAGTTGTTGCGAACAAAGTTTTTTCCGTTTATGATCTTATGCTTTGTGTTATGTTATGGGAAGACTACGTTGCATTTTGTTGGTCGTTGGTCTGTAGTGTGGCATTGCTTGTGCCTTTCAGCACCTGAGAGCAGAGCTGAACGGGTGAAGCAGCGGTTAACGAAGCAGATTCGAGTTCGGAACAGGTCGGCGTGGCAATAATATTGTGTACAATACATAACACACAAGACAGGAACATTTTGTACGATATGACCAAGAATACGACCGTGGTAAATACTATTCTCATCAATCGTGGTGGGTGATGTTGATGAAGAACAGAAGGTCGGCACAGAATGTTTGGAATGGTACTAAATCTGTATTGTACTAAATCATAGTCCACGCGCCATTTGAAGCCATGAGCAAGAAGTGTAAAGCAAAAGTAAGACCAAGAACCAAGAGACTTCATCGTGAACTTGGACGATCAAGGATGAATCATGATTATTTTTTTAGCGCCCTTCGGTTGCTTTTGGAACAAGATGGTCGCAATTTTCTATAAAATTACGTTTCCAAAATTTTTATTCTTTGTGTAAAAAGTCAGTTCGCGATCCCTAAAATTGCCCACAGGTGGTAAAAAACAGGTCAATTCCTTTACGTTGGAGCAAGGAACAAATGTCTCGCGGCAATTTTTTTCGCGGGTTCATCATTATTTTATATTTTTCAGTGACAATTTTTATAAAATGTGCCAACAAAACTTAACTGTCTCAACACCTTATTATTATTCAGTGGTATGTCCCTTTTGGTTTATATGCTATCATTCCACATCTTTCCACATCATCGCCCAGATGTGTAGTTTTACATTGAATGCACCTAACATTCGCCTTCTCGCCTGCCAATAACTCATCCAAGTGATGTTGACAACTTAAACGCTTACGATCTATACGCGATGAATTGAGTGAACATGGCACGGCCCGCAACGCCAGTCGCCACTTCATACCAATCTGCTATCGAAACGCCACCCATCCAGGGTACCAATCTCGACGACTCTTACCAAATCCTCACCTCTCGCCAAATCCTGTCGCGATTGCAATCGCTCGCTCAAACCTATCCCGCATTCGTCACGTTGACCACCACTCAGGAATGGTTTGGATTGGAGCGAGCGGGGCAAGTGGGCGATTGCGAGTTTGATGTTGACTATGACGGTCAGACGACTGCTGGTTGTAATGTGTATGTGTTGGTCATTCATGATAAATTGGCGTATCCAGATGACGGAGATATTATGCCGGGCACGTCAGGGAATGGCAACAGTAGTAGTGTCAATCACACGAGTTACGACACCTACGAGCAGAGCAGCGGCTGGAGATACATCCCTGACGTGTTTCTTTCGGGAGCAGTCCACGGAAATGAGCGCGTAGGACCTACAACACTGGTGGAGTTGGCCGAGCTACTCTTAGAAGCAGGACACTGTGAATCGCTGCCCCGGAACCAGTCCACAGCAGCACTCGCTGAAGCATTTAAATGCCGCGCCGCCCTGAAAAACAGGGGAATATCGTCCAGCGATCGAAGATGGCTCGCCCGTCTAGTAGCCACACGACGTCAGTTATCATACCAACAGCCAATGCTCTGGGATATTCGAGAGATGAACGTAGAGAAGATGGAATTGATCCCAATAGAGATTTTCCATTTGATATTCTTCCTGGGAGCGAAGAGCTTTGTATGCAGACCATTGCTGGGCGGAGTATCAATGAATTGTTTCGCTCTCATTTGTTTCCTATCGGCTTGACATTTCATGGCGGCATGGAGGTGATTGGGTACGAATGGGGTGCTCCCACTTACCTCAACAAGGATGCTCCCGATGCCTTGGCTCAGGATACGATTGCCAATGCATATTCGAGGTATGCCAATGGGTTTCCTCATCACAGGGCCTACGACTATGGAACAATGAATGATAAAGTTTATTATGTGAGAGGTGGGATGGAAGACTGGGCTTTCGCTGGGAGTTGGGATCCCGATAGAGTTGTGCAGTGCAATCCTAAGACATACGGTGGATATCCGTTAGAAAAGACTCTATACAACAATTCTACGTTGAGAGCATTTAATATGCTAGTTGAAACGAGCGTGCATAAACATCCATCGAAGCAGACTTTGGGGAATAGGAGCCAACCTCTAGACAGTTACAGCGGTAGAGATAATGGACATATCGCGAGGAATATCAGATTGGCCCTGTTAGCCGTAGAAGTTGTGGAACCATATGTCATCATTCGTGGCATCGAGGGACTGGAACTGGAAGATGACGATATTGTTCCTTCTATGAACTCAAGGTTTAGCAATGGGGCACAATATGACAATACGCGGATAATTTGGGTTCCAGTTGGCACTAGTAATGAAGATAAATTCAAATCAATCATGTGGACTGTAGGCGGCGCTTTTGATATCGATTATACAGAGATATTGTATGGCCTGTGGGATGCCTTACCAACGAACCTTGTGAATTCCAGTGATGGGTTCTATCCATCCAATGAAACTTTGAAAGCAATCAATTCTAAAGCCTTTACAATATCGCTTCCCTCCCATGTCGATGCTTGGAGTGCTGTATTTGGAAGGGTCTCGATGGCACAAGCAAGGACCTTTTCCTACCATGAACGAAAAGGATCAGGCTCCTTCTTTCGAGACAAAGATCGATATTTCAGTGTATCCTCCCGGCACCAAACTTGCTGTTTTTGCCAGGGCTAAAGTCGACAGTTCTTGGAGATATCCCCCAACTGATAATACGCCTGTAAGTCATATTGTCAATGCACGGACAAATCCAGCTTACTATGCTACAAATTCTGGGAAGATTATCCGAGGAAGAGAATATAATTGGTGGTATTCTGTGCCCGTAACACTTGTTGTCGGCGACGACTTTGTAGATGGATTCAAGCATGTAACAACTCTGGACAGATCGCCAAGGAAAGAAGTGGATGGGCGAACTGTTGCCATCCATGTCAATGCTAGATTGGTTTTGCCATTGACGCACGCATCGACCAGTCACACTAGAGAGCTGTCAAGGAATCACATTCTGGTTCCTATTATTCTTCTATTTCTTGTAACGATGACATCAATGCTTCCCAGCCTCAGGAAGAAAATGTCACTGAGAAGAAATGATGCACAAAGTACTACGCATTACGGGTCAATAACTACTATTGAAAAACTTGGATGAATACATGTTACTCATGTTACTAACATTGTTGATGATGTCTTCAACATTTGTACGAACAAATAATTTAAGTAGATAGACTCCCAGGAAAAAGCGTCCCACAGAGGTTCAAACAAATATTTCTACACGAAACCAAGAACTTGAACACAACAGAGGAACTAAACGGTAAATTGATCACAATTCATCAAGGTTTTCAGCCTGCGACATCTGCATTGACTGGTCTTCAGTCTCGCAACTCTCAGCTAAAACCACTTCAACATCACTTTTGGCTATCATAGCACTATCATCATCATTGAAAGCTGCAATGTTGAACACTGACTTATCTGATTTCTCGGGAATAGCAAATTTCAAGCTGTCCAAAAAGTCATTGAACTTTTGCTTCAGCTTGTTCGGATCGTCTCGAACTTCGCTCGCCGCAGCGGGTTGACCCTTCCAGATAGAAACAATCCATTCTGCCATTCCATGACTGATCTTAACTGTTTTGCTCGCTACCCCATTGCCCATGACGGTGAGGCTACCGGTGAGTTTCTCCCTAGCGGATGGTTTTTTAGATGCCTCAGTGGTAGGTTCTCCCTCTTTCAAATCAAAGTAATCATTCACTGAGTCTACCCAATCGCTCAGGCCGCGAACCGAATTCTCGGGAACAACTATAATGGTGGTACCGTTGATTGTTATTGCGACATCATCTGTGTGGTTGTCAATGGTGGGATCATCGTTTCGGGTTTCGTCGGCCTTATCAGCGTTTGTGACTGCAAGCGACAATTTTGACAAAGGAGAAGCTTCTGATTTGGCAACGTCATCGGCGGATGTGGAGATGTCCGACGGTTCAGAGATCTTCATTATTGGGATTGATGATTTCATTGACGCGAGGTGCTTGGTAGGAACGATGATTTGATGTTGTTGACGGTAACAGTAACAACGAACGAAAAAATGGTAACAACATCATCGTGTTTTGGGAAACAGCTCTCTTGGAAGCAATGAAAGGAAAGTGATAATTCTTCTATTTTGGAGACCTCAAGTGTGAGAACAGCATTTGTGTCAAGTTTGAATAATATTATCGATGTATGGCTGGTGTATGGTACCATACCAGTATTGTACAGTACCATAGACACCGACATGGTCACGATTCGCAAATACTGCGTTACGTAGGAATCCGTATGACATTTCTCAGGTAATGTTATGGGGAATCTGTATCGTATCTTGTTTCGTTGAAACGCATACGAAATATGAAAAATCTGTATGATGGTATGGTACTGTACCGTACCGTATCAACAACAACGATCTTAAAATCAAGAATTTTTTCAAAATCTTGGTTGCATGGGAAACTGAGCCAACTTTTCTTCTTCTTCTCCTCCTCCTCCTCTTTTTCCTCCTCCTTTTCCACTTCCTCCTCCTTTTCCTTCTCCTTCTTCTCCTCCTTCGTGACACTTTTTTTTACTTTTGACCATATCAGCTACTACCACACTATACACAAACGTCATTAAATAATCATTTTTTTGGTTTGGCGTACATGGGTAGTCGTAATGCTTTGATGTTTGCTTACCTTTCAAATTATATCATATATCATTTTATTTCCAAAATTTATTCATACACATGAGACGTGTGCGACGCACGCCAGGCGCATGTGCCCACTAACAAAGCTTAGACAAGCCACCAGATTTTTAAACCTAACATTTCCTCTATTTCAATGATGTTTCTTCTGTCTAGTTCACTGCAAAAAATCTTTCAACAGCTGCTAGTAATTTCTGAAATTGTTTCTGATGGGCTGGTGTGGTACCACCTGCCATATAAATTGGTGTATGAAGTCCCCAAAATGACAAAAGATAACAATCATGAGAATCTTATGCTCTGAACTAAGTTAAGTAATTTGCCCTTGGTGACATGCGCACATACACTAAAAAATATTTGTGTAGAGTCCTTTATTCCGATCCACAAAAAACTTTTCAACCTTCCAGCTGGAGGGAATGCTACCATCTTGAGCTCCCCAGAAACAATCCATCTCAGCCAATTTCCAGTTGAAACATCAAGGTGTCATGTTGTTTACAATATCTTCCAGTTTGTGTTAATAACGATACTATTATTTTGCTTTCTAGTGTTTCACCTGTTGCAATCAAGCATTATACCAATTTGAAGCAAAGGATGTCACCAGTTGAAGAAATGTGTACTGCTCCACTGGGGTCTTCAACGCCCACTGATGAAAGGACCAAAAGCTTTGTTCATGGCTGAAGAGTTCTGTAGGATGCAAGATGGTCAACATGGTCACGACACATGTGTGCGGTGAAGCAGTTTGCAATCTTGTCTTTCATCAGGCATGCCAATGTGAGTGAGAATACCATCTATACTGATTAACTCCCCAAATGATGATCCTTTCATGTCTTGTTACAAGAGGGTAAGAAGTGCTGCATCATCCATCATTATCCACACAAAATTGCTCTGTTGAGTACAAAAGTGCAGATGACATAGTTGTTGTTGATGATGATGCCTGAGAGAAGCAAGCTAGGTTGCAAAATACCCAGTAATTCCCCAGTAATTTAGACTTAGTATTCCCGGGTAATATTGTCTTTTTAGAGGGGAGGTGGTTCTTGTCACCACCAAAGAACTGTCTAACTAAAATCAATTTAGGGTTGGGGTTAGGTAAATCAATGGTACTCCTCCTGCCAAATTACTGGGGAAAATACAGTAATTATTATTATTGGGGAATTACTGTGACAGTAATATTTTGGGGGTTTTAGTGACAGAAACAGAAAAGGAATTTGCAACCTAGTAAGCAAGCATCACTACTGAAGAAGACTACAAAATTGTCCACACAAAACAAGGTAAAGAGGAAGGAGCAGTGTTGAATTGGGTGAGATGAATGATACTCACCAATGTTGTTTTGAATGCTACACAAGACAGTGTGGACTCTCTTGGGCCAAAGAAGTAATGAGTGCTTTCAGCTGAGGTAAAAAGGAAGTCATGAAAAAGATCAAACTCCAACTAGCACAAACACTCCAAAATGCATTAGATGTAGGAAAGAATGCTCGCAATCACATGAAGGATAATGGGTACAAAGACCAAAGCAATGGAGGACTATTGAAAAAAGCTCTTACAACAAAGCCATTGTGAATCACTGAAGATGGCGCACTCTATCACCTCATCAATACAATCATCGAAAAGAAGCAATACTACATTGAAACCAGCAACTCTTGCAACAGGGAAGATCAGGACACAAGGGATCCAAAAGCCCGTGCTTGGCAGATTATGTGTGAAGAGTATATCTCTGAATGAATCACTGGATTGGCTATCACTGGTGGGAGAAAAAGCCATCGTTGGCTACTATGTCTCATCAGACATTTGTAAACAGTACTGCAAGTTGTTGTTGGATGACTTTAAGGAGTGTGTGATGTACCTCAATACCAAATATCTCAATGTACATAATGCACAGAGAGCAAGTGGAAATCATGCATGCATTGGTACCTAAGTATATATTTTATCTTTTGATGAGTGGCGTAAGGAAGCAGGTGACCAGGCATTGTATTGTTGTGCCTTTCCTCAGCTCAATGAGGATGTGTGCTGTACATCTAGTAAGCCATTCAAACCAAGATTGAAGTATTGGTGTAGTAGTGGAGGACTTTCCAATGCACCTGATTGGAGTTTCAGCCCCACTCCTGATGGGATCAATATACCGTCAAAGAATTTTTGACTGTTGAAGCCACTGAAGAGCAAAGTGGTGCCATAGCAGATAGGCATTATGAGATGAGAGCAAATGACAAATTTGACTGGATGATGAAGTGAGAGAGCAGGCATGCATGACTGAGGAGAAGGTTATTCAGCTGAAGGGGCTCACCTTCATGTGAATGTGATAGAGACTAAGAATTCCAAGAGGAAATGTGAAAGTAAGCAGATGTTGGAGCAAATCAAAGCAAGATCCAAACACACACAAAACTCAAATGATGTACAATGTGGAATAGTATCAGCTGAAGAGAGAGATTGAGTATTATTCATCTCAGTGTGAGAACTCTTTAGGGAGTTCAGATTACGACAGTTCCTGTGCAAATGACCATTGCAGCAAAGTGATGATTAAGATCTTTTTCCACACTATAGGTAATAAATGTTATCCATGAGATGAACTCAAGTTTTTACACAGGACTTACAAATTCTCTATCCCATTGCATTCCATCGGGTTGCACCAGAAGCAGCTTAGCTCTCTCTTCTCCCACTCAGCATTATGCACTGACCACAAAATGTCACTGTCTCCAAAAATTCAACAATTGCTTCCCAAGTATGAGATACCCCTGGGTAAACCTCAAATATTTTTTGCAGAACAGGGAGATATGGAATTCAAGAGGAGTTATTGGATCAGGTGATAAATCCTTCCTTCAAACTCGTCCTCAACTGATTGAAAGTGTCGCTCAAGTGGATGACTCTCTTGTATAATGAAATTCTGTAATCGTGAAGAAGTCATAAGATTTCTTGTGACCCAATCTAACAAATCATTTATTTTCCCATTGTGAATTCGAAAGCTGTTCACTAACCTACCAAAAGCCGTTTTGACATGAATCCTAAGTTGAAAGAGCAAGTACTTGAAGGAATACTTTGATAGATCTAATCTGTCTGCACCATTGTAAGGAATAACAATGTGTTTAGACAAAATGTATGCAGCCTCTGTTAGCCCCGGTCCATTTTTTTGCATAATCGTTTGGACGTAAATTTGAAAGGGTCCGTACTATATGTAATGGTCACCCTCTGTTGAGTCCATGTGTTCAGTTGTCAAGTATAGGAGCAATACCAATGGGCTGTATGGTTTTTTCCAATGAAATAGTTGTTTTTCACTCCTGAGCAATCCTCGAAAAACGCATCCGATTTCATCCAAAAAAGGCTTATTTCCTAATAGTGTGACCGTAAGTCTACTGGTCACAAAATTATGTGTCGCTAGATAGACCGCTAGTTATTATAAAGCCTATATTTGTATGCAATACTTTTACATGATAAAATAACTAGTAAAATAAATATATATACATTTCAAAAGAGCAGAATCCATATAAAAGTCCCTCTAACACTTAATTCATTCTGCACATGTCTGCTTTCTCTTTTTTGACGATGACCCTTTTGCTGAGGATGGCGAATTTGCGACTTTCAGGTCTAATAGGTCCTGGATCTGATGGAAACGCTCAAAGCAAGTAGTCCTCCTGTTGTCTATTCTCCTTGTACATAAATGTACCAAACAAACAGAACAATATATTGTTGTCTTTGCAATTTTTGCGTCTCCGTTTTTTGGGTCACTAGTGGCTCAGCATACAATACATCTCGGAGGGCACCTCCTAACCTTAGCCAATGTACCTTCATCTGCATCCTCCTCATCTGATCCACCGACAATCTTCTCCCTAGCATTGTCTCCTTTTTAGTTCTCCTTGCGGTCCTTGCATGAACATAGCAGCTGTCTGACTTTGGAATATGAAACAACGTCGCGTCAAGTCGAATTTGATTCAATTTCTTGTCGTCGATGAATTTCTTCAGCTTATAGCAACTATCCGGTGTGATGCAATCTCTCACATATGCGATTGCTTCTTTAGTCCAATCCAATTGCTCTGACGCAATCTTTTCATCAATGCGATCCGTGTCATTGCGCAATTCCTGTCTTTGGCAAAAAGGTGAGCCTAGCACTACACCTCGAATGGGATTCATCATCTTGTATGTGCTTGCTAGTTCAAATAGCACATCCTTCATGGTAGTTTTCAAATGCTTGTGATGGTGTTAGATAGCACTATATCCTTTTCCGCTGGGTGCTGGCTTTGACGGAAAGCAGTGTTTCAAAATAAAGCAAACATTTATCGCCATCTTCTTGAATTCCTTCATCACCAACTGTTGCTTAGGAGTTCCTCTTGCAAAAGGAAAATCCATTCCGTCGATGTAGCGAGTCATTTCGTTCTTTTTTTGCAATGAGAGCTTTGTTTTGGAAGGTAAGCACACTGAAAAGTATGTCAGTGTTGTAGACTGCATTGAAGACTTCATTTGCATTGAGTGAACTTTTCCTCTTGGTGTTTTCACTTCACAGAGTATCGAATTCACAAAGGACATGCATCCTTAGCTCCTTTACGTCCTCAAAATACCCGCGCTCCAAATCGGTGTCAACCTTGTTGAAGGAGATCGCGAAGTCTCTATACTGCAGAGGTGTCTCCTGCCAGGAGGTGCCATCATCATCCAGATGCTCGTCATCTGAGTCTTCTCCATGCACTGATGGTGTCCAAGTCTCATCAGAGGAGCAAGAGACATCATCCTCTTCAAGGGATGCTAGAACCTCGTCACTGGAGGGATTTGGTGATGTACTTCTCTCACCACCATTGTCACTGTCACGAGATGGAGAAGCGGCCCTGCTGTTCAAATCACGGAGAAGTTAAGTGTCACATGGTGGAGAAGCTACTTGATCCAGGTCAGCATCTGTGGTGGCGGCTACATGACTTCGCGATCGTGTTACCCTTTGTGGAGTGGTGTCGGCTGGGATGGGTCATGGCATGTTGAATTGCCATTCACGAGCTCACACAAAAAACAAGATTATACCAATGGATGGTACTGATTCGTCTTGTTTTCAAATCACAACGACACGGTGAAGGCACGAATGAGCTCAAGGGTTGTAGGAGATGTGGAAGAAGAGAATTCCAACACGAACGCACGGAGATGAAGCGAGCATCAAAAAATGATTGCTTGACTATCAAGTATTTGAGTATTTTGGAGATTCGCGTTGTTATGGATGATAGGGCGCAAGCGGAGGAACTATTCCAGCAGAAACGCAAGGTTGGTGTCAGAACTTGATGGCAGTGGAGGCGCGAAGTGTATTGTCTGCACGATGATGTATGTGATGTATTTTGTGAAAACGGAAGTGTGAGGGCGATGTGGCATGAAGAATGCCAACAACTGTATTGGCAAAGGGGGTGGATTGCTGCAATCGGGCAAGGTGTCTTGTGTGGGGTGGATGGGAGGTGGCATTTACATGCATGTCGATAGGTGTGATGGGACCCATCACAGTTTTGTCGCGAAAGTTGAAATTTTTGGTACGAGCCCGTCTATATGGGAATTATTAACAAAATGGCAAGAGCCAGTGAAATTTCTCATTGACAATTTGCTGTCAGCAGGCCACAGGAAGGGCAATATGTGCATCCTGATTGCACAATACACCAGTTTGCATCTCGAGACACTACTGAAGGGTTCTGCTGCGTTGGAATGGTGAGAAATGAGTTTTTTCCCTGCCAACGGGATCTGCCAAAATAGCCAATTTTTTGCTCTGACGCATAAACTATTATGTATTCAGGGCCGAATAGGTCATGAGCCAAAAATAGCCATTGCATAATTTTGTATGCAATAACGCGACCGGGGTTAGGCCATTATATCCTATAAATGAAGGGAGTCAAATGAATCTTTTAGACCAGGTGAAATTGGATACAATATTTTGTCATTTGTGGATCCCTGTGAAATGAACCCTCTACTTGCTTCATTTTGTCTTGATTTTTTAGTACACTGAAACTGAAAGAAGCCACCCAAAGCACCAACAAAACCAGCAATATTTCACTTGTACTCTTTGTGTTGAATTCATGGTTTATCCTATGTCACTCTTCTTCAGTTTTGGGCATGTGGATATCAAGCTTGGGAGCACTATTGATGGCATCACAAAATTGACTGCAGCTTTGAGTGATACATCTAGACACCTCCCAGTGATGTGGTGCTGGTCTTTAGTTCTACCTTCACATAGAATTCTCAGATTAACTGCTATAATGTGCTCAGCAAGGATAGGTTCCAAGCAATGATCCAAATCCAAAAGGATTTTAAGCTTTGTGAATTGTCTCAAGTCCATTAAAATGTGTGTTGACTATGCATCAGTGCCACTACTGGAAGAAAAGGATGAACTAAGATCATTGTTGTCTTTGTCAGAGTCAGACTCTAATTGTCTTGGCAGGAGCTCATGAATATGTTATAATCATTGCAATCAAAGGAGCACTGATGTGGCAAAGTTGTCAGCTTTGTTGTCTTTCATGTGGTCATTTAGGTGGTGCATCATTACTTACAGTACTTGCCCCTCTGCTGGAAAATACTTATACCTAAAAAGATGCAAATGGATGAAGACCAGATGCACATATTGATTGATCTGGTACTAATGCTTTACAAACACAAGATGGATCAGAGATATCCTTGTGGGCCACCACCCATTCTAACCCTCAATGCATATTCTGACAATCGAATTAGTTTGGTAGTTAACTGCTTAATTTCACATGTCCTGGACACGTGCTTGGATTTGTCCAATATCCTTAAATTTTTGTGCACATATCTTTTTTTGTGTACCTGAGGACATAATATGTCAGTGGTGGATCATGTGTGGGTGTTGTAATGGAAGTTTTGAGTAACGTACTTAAAATTTTATAGTAAGTAGGTACGTATTATTTTTTGGTGAGTTGTGCATTTTTATTTAGAGTATTGTACCAACAATTCAACAAGGTAAAGAGTAACATACCTATATTATGTAATGCTTGCGTTTTCTTGCATTGCACAAAATAAATTGTGCAACATGCACACAGAAGGATGCAGAAGCTACCCCTCCCCTTCCTGCATTATTTCTTAACCCACCAGACATAATTGTACTACTATCAAGATTGGTTGTGCTCATCCCAGCCCCTAGACCTAATCTTTCACTGCCAACACCACCGCCACACCTCTCTCAACCTATTTGAGTGATCTGGGATTGGGAGCTATCAGGACATGCCAGCACAAGGTATGTCCCCCTTCTTTTGTCTAGATTTTTGAATTGAAATCCAGGCAAAAGCAGCCAAACCCCTGTGTCTTCTTGTATCCCAGCACACAGACTAAACCTATCACCGCTGATGCTGCAAATCAACAGAAATTGACCTGTGCATGCAATCACAAGGTAAGTTTAATAATCTTTTCTTTCTGTTCATTTTTTACTGCAATTTTTGAACTTGACACTCCAGAAGATTTGCCAGATTTGGTCACAGACTGATGTTGGATCCCATTATCCTCCCCTCCATGCCAACAATAGTAGCAACTAAACAGATTACTATAGAACATGCAAATAAATAACCAACATGCATTAGATCTAGAGTGGATGATTTAGAAAAGTCTTGGCTAAAAAAGATTTAATTACAAAAATCCAGTTCTATCTGAAAAATTCTATGATGATCAATGATGGCTAAACAAAAGTTTATAGTCCAAGACAAAGATTTGTTTAAATCTGTTCTTACAAAACTTTCATCTTATCCTGCATGAAATCTTCTCAAAAAAGATATTTTGTTGATTAGGCTTAAATAATTTAACAATCTGTCAATGTTTGAATAATAAATTTGGGGTTGGTTTTCTTTAGGCAACCTAGTTCTTTTGGGAAATTTATTATTTTTTGGATTTTACAATTTTTGTACTATACCTATGTAAAAATGATATGGTATCTGGTTTTCTTTGTGGTGATTATTTTTTTGAGATTGACTTTTCACTATAGGTAATTATGAAACCTTTCCTTGCTCTCATGCCTATTCATGTCTCTGCTGGCCATCACTTCATAATAATGAGCATTAGAGTCATGAGAATGTACTAACCAGCCCTACAGTATGGTGCCTATGATAATACGCGGTAGTACATATGTGATGGACTAAAGGACTCTGTAATATTGAGAAACATCAGAGTATTGTATCATAAAGGTAACCTAAATTTTGTTCAGTGTCCTATATATAGTGTTCAATCATTACCGCATCTTTATTGAAGTTGGAAAGTATGAAGGTACTTTCTTATTTTTCCAAGTCTGACTGCATATAAAGATAATTATTATAGGTCTACATGCACAGTAGTTATGGTACTGAAAAATTATCAGCTAAAAATAAACTGAGTTCCCTGCAACTGCAACTAGCTGGAACACCTGTTTTTTTTTTGCAAAAAAATGGACCCCGGTAAAGCTAATCATTTTTTCTGACCTGCTGAGTGCACAAGAAGAGTGGACCCAAGTCATGCAAGAATGAACCCAAGTGCACCTGGGTGTACTCACCGGGGTGAAACAGAGTTGGAGAAAATGACTAATTTCAAAACTACACTTGTCCCCCAAAGCCCCCAACTGACTTAAAGTAACTCATAGTTGAACTTTTCCCAGAGTGTTGCTGAATTCCCGAGCATCTTGAACTTCGTTTGATGCAATGGGAACCTGTGTAGCTGCGTAAGCAACTTGAGGCTCCTTGATGGAATCTTGCACATCTGCAGTGCACAGAAATGGTGGGAGAAAGCTCCCCCAAGTACTCACAAATTTGGGAGCTGTGTTGTCTTGAGCATCAAGGATCGTTATTTTTGCTCCCCACATGCAATTACATCACACGGTGTTTCCCAGGGACCGTACACATTTCCATTGGGACATCAGTCAGTGTGCCATTTGCAAAAATTAACCAGTCCTTGAAAAGGCTATCATTAAAAGAATCTGATACCCCAGGCTCCTGACAGCATAAGGTTGCTGTGACAGAATCCTGATTTTCAGGTAAACTAATTTCGTCATAATACACCATCTAGTACAACAATTTATGATGCCATTTTACTGGGTTTTGACACATGTGATATTACTTTGAATGATGTCACTACTTGAGACCACTTCTGCTCTTAGATGAAGGGTTTTCCAAAAGGTAGTGAAGTCTGAATGAAGTGATATGACTTTGAAATGGTCGGAACACATCATCAAGAGGTGACACATGGTGAGTCATGATTTTTCAACATGGAGTCTTCAATTCTATTTAAGGACTGGCCCATGAGCCCTTACAAAATTGTGTCTGTTGGTACTTCCTCACAAAAATAACACCCCCCAAAAGAATTTTGACAGTGCCAATGGGGTGATGTGGGTGGACAGAAAATACTGAATTCGAATGAACCAAGAGACATTGCATACTTATGTCCCTAACCAGTCATAATTTAAATGGTGTGTTGAGAAAATTTTGTCGACAAATACTGACTTCCAATTTCTAAAAAGAAACAATACTGTTTGTCTGCCTTTTCTAGACATTTTGCTCTCAAGTTCAATGAACTTGACTGCCTGTGCTTCTGATGTCTTTGCAAATAATTTTTTCTGCACATTTTTAAATGCTACGTTCCTATTTCTAAGCTTTGGGAGTAATCTTGAAGTGATATCAACTCCCTCTTGATTGCAATTGTGACTTTTTGTAGTCATCTGAGAACATTAGATTGTATGTAGATTGTGTATGTAAGACTTTGTAGGAGATAGTAAGATGTTCTAGATTACAACACTAAGCACCTTTCGTGTACACTTTAATAGGAATAGTAATAATTGCAAGATTACAATAATTTCTCTTCAAAATGAAAATCTGAAAGGGAGAGTTGTTCCATAAAATCTTCATGCAACATATCTTTCACAATTAGGGCTGATCTGGGGCTGTATAAAATCAGATCAGCTCAATTTTGAGTTCTCGTTCAACAAAATCAGGTCATCCATCTTGCTCACACTTTTCAAGTTGCTGATCACAACTTAATGTTTGCACTCATGCTTTTATATTTTTGTAACAATCACATGATGAGAATGTGTGTTAGATGATGTTAGATGCGTGAGTTAACATTGTTCTTGTCGGTATTCTCTTTCTCACTCCAGAATACTCACATACCATTTTTCATGCTGCCACGTGTTGTTGTTGTAATTATTGCCCCATTTGTCATGTTTTTATCTTGTTTTGGATCCAAACTCTGGAATCGTGTTTCCGTCTGTTCTGTTTTGTTTTACCCAAAAATTGTCCTAATTATTACATAATAAACAATAAAGTGATGTCACTAATGAGTGGGAGTAATAGGAATAGAACTGGATTCAGAGCTTACAAAACAAAAGTATAACTCTTATTGTAATTTAGAATAGATAACAAAGTCCTAAGGGGGCTTGTTAACAAGAAACAATGCTTTTTGTCTGTGTTTTCACAAATGACATTTTTGATCTCAAGTTATGAACTTGACTGTCTCTGCTTTTGATGTCTTTGCTAATATTTTTTCTTCACATTTTTGAATGCCTTTCTATGTGTGTGTGGGCAAGCACAAATAATGCCGCTTACCACAACCTTAAGGGCATTCTTAACACTCATCACAACTCATTTTTTCATACCTCCCCTGATGTCCGATGGGCATTTCCACAATTTTTATCACAGCTTTTTTCCGAACGCTCTTTCTGACAAACCAGAGACATTTTACACCAAATTTTGTGGGCTTTTGCCACTTCTTGTGTCAACACAATGCAATTTACACAGGTCTCTGACAAATCCTCACCTGCTTATGAAGTTCACTATTGCAATTATAATAAGCTTGTAAGTGAATTCAGAACAAGGTATTGATAAGTTGAGATGTTTTCTCAAAGCAATGGAAATGCTTCCAATTTATTATGATGTTACTGACTGCTGTGAGAAAGAGTTCATCAAGTGTAAACATCACTGTAAAGACCTATCAGTCACGATATCTTAATGGGCCCCTGAAAGCTGGTTGTATCTTTCAATTCAAGTTTTTGTCACTTGAGACAGATTTTTTTCAAGCCGATTCTGATAAGAAGAAGAAGAGGCAGAGGTACAGAAACAGGTAGAAATGAACCATCAAGATTGTTTCAGGATGCGCTCAACACAAAATGTATTATCATCAAAGTAAACTAAATGGAGCTACTACCTGCCAAAGAGCTTGCAACAACATTAACTACATCCAAAACTTGGCAATCTTCCTTTCTAAAATCATGTGGAAAACTCTGGCAGACTGTAAAAAGGTAATGCAACATGACACTTTCAATATCTGTGTGAAAGTCATGATGTTACTACCCACATACAAAGATGCTGATTGAGATTACACCAGATTCAAAGAGGTCTTGAATGCCACTGACCTTCCAGATGGAATTGATAATAAAGTGGTCATATACAATGATGAGGCATATGAATTACCACAATCACTTCGCTTGGAGGTTGAAAGCACCACAATAATTAGAGAGGGTGGATTGTTATCTTTTAGTGAATATCTCCAATGGGTCAAATCAAAGACAAAGGACTTTCTATGTCAACTTGCAAGCAGTTCTGTAAAAATTCTCAATATGGGAATAAGAAGTTGCTAGGAGTTGAATGAAAAACGTCAACAATGTGACTCAATTATGCATTCTTTAGTGATCAAATAGGTCTTGATATGATGAAATGGGATATCAATTGTTGTGGCCTTATTTTACAGTGAAAATGTATAATGGGATGAGAAAATTGTTCATGGCATGTGTGGGGATCTTGTGTTGTGAACAGAATGATATTGCCAAGTTTGGATGCAATTTCTTGGCTATATCCTATGGTGGTTGCCTTTTGACTGATATGAAGGCGGTTGCTGCAGATGGATTTTCTTATCAATCTCTCATTGCAAAACTGGGATTTGTGAATGCTCAGATTCTTTGAGATCATATTTCATTGATGGATTCTGGTATGATGATGATGTTTGGAAAGAGTAGCTAAGACTTGTTGCAACAACTATGGCAATTGTTTGAAAAAAGGTTGATTACAATACGGTAAAAATGACTCATCTCAATTGAAAACACACAAATCAATTCAATCTGCTGACTGAGCACTAAACAAATACATTCATGGAAAAATCTTACCCAAGCCTTAAAAACAAAATTATCACTCTGTCATATGAATGGGTGCTTGGTACACATCCTGTATGATTTTACCAATTTCCTGAAAAATTCAATTAAACTCACATTATTTTGCCTTCAAAATTTTAGTCAAAAACTAGGATCTGGGAGGTAGAGCAAGAGCTAGCACAGCACCTAATTGAGTAATAGAAATTGTTATTGTTAGTACCAATTGATGTACTAAGCCATTATATACACCGACATGGTGGTATACATACTATGACATGTCATTCTGCGTAATGTTACTCTGTTTAAGTTTCACAAAACATGGTAAGTTATGCATAAGGGCATGGGCATGCCAGTATATCTATGCATAGTGAGATGCCATCATGCATGTTTTGTGACAGTTAAACAGGATAACATTATGCAACATTGCATGCCAGTATGTATACGGACATGCCAGTATCAAGATTTTTCAACATCTTAGTTGTATAGGGCATAGGCACGCCAGTATATCTAGGCATAGTGACATGCCATCATGCGTGTTTTGTGACAGTAAAATTGGGTAGCATTATGCAGCATGGTATGCCAGTATGTATACGGGCATGTCAGTATCAAGATTTGTCAACATCTAAGTTGTCTTGGAAAACAAGTCCTTCTCCTTCTCCTTCTCCTTCTTCTTCTTCAGTGAGACAGTGGAGCAGATCAAAAACACAAAACAAAAATTGTATCTGCCCATTATTTGTGATTTGGCTGGAAAAATGTGTAAATTTACACAAATTACGAGTAATTTTCACAAATCTTGGTCAACGAGAGGGCTTTGTCGACCAAGTTTAAGAAATTGCAACTCAAATTTACGCAAATCATATTTTATCAAAATCACACACACTGTCCCTTGCATGTACTGCTCATGGTACATTTTATTGCATCCTTCTTTGTTTCGCCACATCTTGAGGTCATGGTTTCTCAGCCACCAAAATCTTGTAGATCCTCACCTATCGAAGTTGGCAAATAAAGTGGGGATTTTTATGGTAGTTCATGAATACCAAATGGTGTCCTTGTGTGTCATATATCTTGACTGTCATTGTGGCGATGTTACTGGGTGTATTGTATTGTATCATACTAGAAGAATTGGCAAATTATATCTTTTTGAAATGGAGGAAATCTGTTTACATGTTCGACACCACTTTTTCAACGGACAAATTCATCATTTGTGAGAAATATACCGCATTATTTCAAAAGCTAGGAAAGTTCATGTAAATGATGCCAAACTACAAACTACAAATATTATTTCTGGGTCATTTTGAGTCATTTTTTGCCACTGAATCAAGTCTCAAAATGACTCAAAATGAAGCAATATGATGCAATATAACGCAATACAAATCTGTTCATAGTGGATTGCTGAGCTATAGGGAGAGGAGAGAGGTGCACTGCCAAACATCTCTGAGGTTGAAACAATTTGCTGTTAGCACAAGACACAACCATCAATGCAAACAGCTGTTGAGCATCAGTGCTCCTTTCTTGTTTGCAAACATGTTGGACAGGATGGTGAGTGAGTAAATGAAAAGCAACAAAAAAGGAAACAATAAAGCACAACCAAACCTGATTTGACTTCATCAGGTCTCTTCTAGTCAAAAGTATTTCATGGTTGTTGGACTGGTGTCAGCCTTTCATTCTCTTTGCCCCTTTGATGCAACAACATTGAAATATAATCAACAGAACACCAAACAATACAATACACAACAATACAGAGAGCATCTAACAGGGACAAATTGGAATTGATCAATGATTGTGCAATGGAAATCACCAATGAAAGAAACTTACCTGATGATTTCTACTGGGATGTCTTCGGTTGTTTCTTTGGTGCAGTGGAAGCAGAACAAGGGGATGATGTAAACTAAATTTGAAAATGAATAACAATGTTAGTTAGGCGTAATTGAAAGGAGAAATCATCATCTTACAATACATAAAATCGCGAACTTACCTGATGTGTATATCATGTGTAGAGTCCATCGATCAAAGGTGTTGATGGACTCTTTTATTTGCCCTTGTTGGAATTCGACACTGAGAGCAGGGCAAATGGTTGGCAATGATCTTGCCAATCAATTGGTAAAGAGGGAGCATTGCTGCATTGGGTGCTGTGAGTGAAATTGGGGGAGGCGTTGTGAGAAAGGGCAACAATAACGGTGATGTGCAAAAATGAGAGTGCAACAATTGCAGTTTCATGATGTATGTTCTGCTGAGAAAAGAGTAAACACAATTACTTTTTTGTCGTTGAGTCTAGATTTCCCCCCATGAAATTGAAAAGAATTAAGGATTTTTTACTCCGATCGTCGTTAAAAGTCATAAATATAGGACTGTAGGTTAACTAGGTGACATCCTGGCCGACTTATCGGCTGACGGAGAAAGTACTGCTCACCGCTCAATTTTTATACCCACTGTCATGGATATGAAAAATCCCTCATCCAGCAACTTTGCGGCAATCAATTCAACACCACTCACAAACAAACATGATCATCGCAGAGTCACTCAATCAGTGCGGATAAATCCCCTTCAATGCTACGCTTGCTTCCCTTCAAACAAGCAACAAGAGATGTACCTTTAATGGTTAGGACCCTAACCCTAATGCCAACCCTAACCCAGATCACAAATGAGGCCAGACACTACAATACAACAAGCCAAATATCGATGGATTAAACATAAGGGTTCATTGCACCTCTTGCGAATCGTTTTTGATTGCTCGCGATGGAGTGGACATGGCTTGAAATTGTCGGAGCATGATGAATAAGATTGCTACAAATTGGAATTCGAACGCTACTGTACTGTGAGGGAAGAGGGAAACAATGAGTCCATAGATGATTAAAACATAAGATAAGACAAGATATTAACATGATTCTCATCATTGATACAACACAAAAAAACCAATTCACGAGACAGGATTGCATTCTTTTTTAAGAAAGAAAAATCAACCAGATCCTTTGATGACGAGTGATAACACTCCCGAATGCCTACAAAGTTGCCAAACCCCAAGGACATGAATCTGGTTGATTTTTCAATACAACAACATAATGCAATCTGGTCGAGTGAAACCGGCAACAAAACACAACAAATCAACACCAAGATCAGTTTGCTTACTCAATTTTCAATAGCCGCACCCCCGATGACTTTTGATTTAATCAGCAGGCCAAATGGTTGGAAAGGAGGTCTACTATCGATTGATGTCGAGGGGAGATGGCGGCGATGAGTGCAGAGGGAACACGAGACAAGACGACAATGGGCGGTAGGAATTTTCATGGTGATGTCCGTGATGTGCAAATAAAAATAATGAGAGTGTCTTGGTGGGATTGATACCTGATTGATATGTAATGGGAGGTATAAAAATTGAGCGGTGAGCCGTATGGAGGTAGATGCGTCAATGTTATTTAAGTACTTCTACTCTGTTTTAATTTTTTTAAGATTGATTGAAGGGGCTACTTGTTAATTCATATCAAAGTCCTCAACTTTTTTTCGATGCACGGAGGACGAAGAGAGGTAGAGATACTAATTGGATGACTTGATTAACCGCGTACCATATCCCAGTTCCTTCTAACGGTGAACTATTTCACAGTTAGAAAAGTCATAGTTACCTGTTTTATTAACGGTGAGCTAGTTCACCGTTAGTAAAATACTAATTCCTAAGTCTTGAATGTCTTGTACAACTTTTTCAAATTATTTGATTGGCCTAGCTTTCAGCTGTAAAATTGATATGAATGAGGCTTTTAAGTATTTTTTTGGTACTAATGATGTCATGCCAAAATTACCTCTGGGGGGCAAATAAGTTTTATCGGACTTCTACAGGAGTCACATAGGAATCAAACAGCTAACGGTGAAATAGTTCACGATCTTAGTTTCACATGTCCTGGACATGTCTTGGACATGTCCTTGGACGTGTCCTATGTCCTTAATTTCTCCGGTTTTTTTGTGGACACGAGGACATACGTCCGTGTTGAGTCCCATGTCCACCCCGTGTCCTCAGAAGTTTTGACTCACATACATTACATATCAATATTTAGGCACATGCCAAGGTACTTTAAGTATTTTTGTACTGCAAGCCTTATGGATTGCACTTAAATGAATATAATATGCATGCAACAGCCACCACTCTTGGTATAGTTCACCTGAAAGAATAAAATGGAGCCTTAAATGAAGTAAACACTCCATGTCCTCTCAAGTTCTGTCCTGTCCTCTGTGTCTAAAATTGAATGTCCTGTGTTTGTTTGAAAACACCAAAAACATGAGATGTCCTGGACATGTCCAAGACGTGTCCAGGACATGTCCTGGACGGTGTCTTTTTCAACAATTTTTGGACGCAGACACAGCGGACATGTGAAACTAAGTTCACTATTAGGACTTAGGACTTAAGATGGAGAAAGCTAGTAATAGTGAATTATTTCACCGTTAGAGAAGGAACTGGGATGTATGACTATGACGAGAAGGAGGAGTAGGAGGAGGTGGATGGGGAGGTGAAGGAATCTCAGACAACATTTAGGATACCTAAACAAGGCTAAATGCCAATTTTGATTCCTACGTACACTTGTACAGACCTTGTTGTCCAACAACGTTTTAGGCCCTGTTGTCTTGTCCTCCAGGACACGCAACAACGGTTAAGCCAACCACACTTAGTTCTTCTCAGATTACCCTTTTACCTACCTGTTGATGTCAATCTTGTTTTTATGTCATATTCCACTTGGAACTGTCTACCTTCACAAATGTTGCTATTCCATTGGACAACATTTACTTGCCCCCCCCTCTTTAAATGTTGTTACTTTACAGGCTTGTCCTTAGAACAACATTTAGCTTTAGGACAGATCGCCAAAGGTAAGTGAGGGGTGGATAACTGTTGTTAGATTGTGGCCTCTACGATCTAGCAACATTTAGGTATCCTAAATGTTGTCAGAGACAACTGTGGGTAAAAAATACAAATGGGTGTGAAGGAGGAGGAGAAAAGCGGCTCAGTTTCCAATGCAATAAAAATCTTGAGAAGCCCCCCCCCAACCTTTCAAGATTTTTTCTTGAAAAAATCTTAGTTTATCATTAATTGAGAATTTTTTTCCTTCTTCTCCGTCGTGAGACACTTTTTCACTTTTAAATTTTACAGGTGGGACTATACACAAAATGCTGAAAATTACCTGTAAAAAACTCATTTTTATGTTTGGTATGCATGGGTATTCAATAACTGTCGCTGTTGAATTACCTTTAAAAATATATCTAAATTCAATCTACAGCATTCCAAAAATTAAGGGGCTTGATTGTAATTGACTAAGCCTTTCTCGATCAAATGGTTTTAATATAGTCCAAGCAATCATGAGGATAATCCGTGACCATCTTGGCCAAAAGGGCCATTCCTAGATTCCCATTTTTTGGGGGCTGCTCCGTGATCATTCTTGTCAATTTATGCTACGCGATGGCCACCAAAATCTAAAACGACAACGACTACTAGCTTGCAACTCCTCCTCACCCTTCGAGTCAAACTGCTGGAATAGGTATGATACTCGAACTCGCCCAATAACTATTCATTCCACATAAAAAATGATCATGATCGTTTTAATGGAGATAGCCTTCATGAGGCTGATCGAGACCATGTTCATCGACGTGCCGTTCCGCGATATCTCCCATGTCCAAGGGGCTGGTCCGCGACCAGTCCTGTCAATTTATGCACATCGATGAACTTGTAAATTATAAGGGCTGTTGCAATTTCGAACAAACTTATTGCATGAAACTTCTCCTCCTCCTCAGAACAAACTGGGGCAGCCAGCACCACCAGAGCACAACCACTTGCACCACATTTGCCCCATCCAATAGCTTCTTTTCTTCTTCTGAAGAGCAATGGCCTCTGCTCCCTCTGTTGCCACCCTTCCCACCAAATCACACCACCCCGCTGCTGCCACCCATCAAACTGAAAAACCTGCCCCTGGCAGCACTACAGCACCACCACTTGTACCAAATTGCCAGATCCCAGCGGTAGGCCTCTGCCACCTCCACCACTGCCAAATCGACCACAGTGCCGAAATAACTCCAACGGTGCGGGTCAAATGGGGGATTTCATTCGACGATGGGAGGTGCATTGTTGTAGCTGTCAACAAATGCGCCACAAAAAGAAGACTCTGTCAATGAATGTTTGTGCTACGCAACAATCAACCATTTCATTGTTGGTATTGTTCTGCTAGGGTGACAATGGCATACATCAGATATGGATTCGACAACATTGACCCAGAATAAAACAACCAACCATTTATTTGTTGACAGTGACTTTCAATGATGGTTTGGCTTCGTTTGCATCATTGTCTCGTCCTCCTAAAAAGATGTTTGCAACTATTGCTCAAGGATAGCTTCTGTCTTAGTATTATTATTTTAACACCCTTAACATTCTAAGTTGTCATATTCAACAGAATTTTAGTCTTAGTATTATTTTTCAGTCCTATCATTTTATGCAAATAATACTTGGTCTCAACCGTTTTACGTAAGGTCGATTTCAAGTGATCTTGTGAAATGTCACCTTGTTGCAAGGAGTGCTGCAAAATTATTAAATACCTGCATGGTAGTCCTTTGAGTTGCTGTCTTATAGCACTCTACAGAACTACGTTTTGCACACATTTCCCAATGTCCTACACAAATTTCTATGATTTCCGGCCCAACTCTTTTTTTCACGCCATCTTTTCCGACGACTGGGAGACGTATCACACAAATGTTATTAGTTGTGAGCTCACAACTATTTGTGGTTATAGGCCCATCACACGACCTTTTTCACAACTTCTTTTGCACACATGCAGGAACTCACAATTTGAATCATATTCGGTTCCCACTTACGTGGTCGAAATGAGATTAAAACAAGATTCAAATATTGTTTTGCAAAAACTTCTCAAACTAATATTTAATTCCACTGTGATGTTTGAAGGTCATTTAATACCTTTGCTCATTCCCTTGTTTCAGAGCAATACATTTTTATACGGTGTCGTGGTGCTCACAAACAGTTGTGATTGTGTGATGACGTGCACAAAGGCTGATTTTCATACAACTTGTTGCGAGTGCAAAAAATTGGGTGTGAGTTCGAGCGCAAAGACAGCACCTAATCACGTGCTGCGATTGTAAAACGGATTCTCTAGCCTCAAAAGCTTCTCTATGTTTTACATACTCTTTTGGGAAAGACATCTATAGGGGCTTTTGGGTCTTAGAACCTATAGCCACACCTCACATCCTCTAGGGCTTAAGTCTGTGCGGGACAGCCTAGTTCGTGATTTTTTGAGCTGGTGATTAGAGAGATGATAGTGGGTATCACAGCTTAATTATGCCTCTTGAGTGTAGAAGCATTTGTGGTCTTTTATGCATGTGCACATAGGCAACATGCTCACTCTGCTAGATGGAGCAGAGTATAACAGTGTCAGCTGGGAACATATGACTACATGTTGAAGGCCATGTGTCACGGCTTGTGAGTTGAACTCACAACAACAGACAGAGTGTGTAACTCATGCACAGTTGCGGTCTATCAATTGATAGTGACCTAAGCCTAAACTTAGAAAAATGGTTTAGGTAGAAATACAAAAGTGTGTTTTGGATCAGTTAGGTGAAATTATGAGATAATTCATACTATTGAAAATGGTGCTGCTTTTGGAGTGCAAGCATATAGAACGTGCCCGCAGAATTCTGGAATTTTTGGATCTTGTATCTTTGAGCCTCCAAGATTTAAGATACTTGTGTACTTCTCCTTTGTAACAAAAGGAAAGTATTTGAAATTCCTGGCCTGTAGATACTTGGCCTATCAAGATTATTTTTAAATATTAGGTTATCAGCTTCCAAGAGTGTTGTTCTTCTCCTTCTCCTTCTCCTCCTTCTCCATCTCCTCCTTCTCCATCTCCGTCTCTTTCTCCTCCTTCTCCTCCTTCTCCAGGAGACACATTTTTTATCTCTTGACTGTTTTAGGTACCAAACTCCAAAATCCTCAATTTACCTGTAATTAAATTATTTTTCTGTTCAACACTCATTGGTCATCATAGTGTTTTCATATGTTTGTAACTTTAAAAATATATGGAATTTCGCCCTCGTGCATGCCGCGAGAGCAAAGTTCTAACTGGGTTCAACTGTCAAGATTTTTTCTTGAAAAAATCTTAGTTTGTTATCATCTGAGATTGATTTTGTTCTTCTCCAGTCCAAAATGTGAGACGCTCAATTGTTCTTCTCCAGTCCAAAATGTGAGACGCGTTTTTCAATATTGACAATTGTAGGTAACACTGGCGGATTTCTTAGAAATACCTGTAAATAATTTGTTTTCGTTTTAGACATGCATGGGTAGTCATGATCTTTTGATTTGTTGTTACCTTTAAAAATATATCTAATTTCAACTATAAGTACGGCCAAAAATTTGGCCAACCAAAAATAATTGAACGCAAGCATTGCCAACCAAAAAAAATTGAACGCAAGACAAACATCGTGAACGCATCGGCAAAATAAATTCAACGTTAATGTTTTCTACTGTAACGCACAGCCAAAAAATTTGAACGCAAACAAACATCGTGAATGCATCAACAAAAAAATTTCAATGTTAACGCACAGCAAAAAAATAACAATTGCATCACAAAAAAGAACACACTACTTACAACGTGTAAACGCATCACCAAAAAGAGTGGGTTCAATGTTATGGCACTACTGACAGAATGGAATTCATCATCAAACAATGATGTTTTGAACATAAACAAACGATGTGAACGCATCACCAAAGAATGTTTTCAATGTTAACGCACAGCCAAAAAAATGTGAAGGCAAACAAACATCGTGAACGCGTCACCATAAAAATATTTCTTACTTTAACGCACAGCCAAAAAATTTGAGCGCAAACAAATATCGTGAACGCATCGGCAAAAAAAAATTCAACGTTAATGTTTTCTACTGTAACGCACAGCCAAAAAAATTTGAACGCAAACAAACATCGTGAACGCATCAACAAAAAAAATTCAATGTTAAATGCAACACCTAAACGCATCACCAAAAATATTATGAATGGTAATGTACTACTGACAATGTCAAAACACATCATGATGCACATGGCGAAAATACCAAAAAAAAATTGAACGCAAGCAAACATCGTGAACGCATCGGCAAAATAAATTCAACGTTAATGTTTTCTACTGTAACGCACAGCCAAAAAAATTTGAACGCAAACAAACATCGTGAACGCATCAACAAAAAAATTTCAACGTTAAATGCAACCTCAGTTTTGTATTAATTTCAAATGTAAAAAAATGTGAAATATTCAGTAAATTCATATATGCATCTAGATGAAACAAGCTAATAATTTTTATCTTCAATTATCACTAAGAAAAATGAATGTAGTGTTTTAACCCTATAATCTATCAGAAAATATACCAACGAGATGCATCAAGATTATCTTCCAAAAATGATGTCCCAAATATATTGATTGCAAGAATGCCCCCACCTGGAATTCTAACTATTATATTAAGCGATATTTTAAGTAGAATTTCAATATTAATTCATCGTATTGAAGTGATGATTGTAAGTTCAAATGCAAACCAAACAAAACATAAGTATAAGTGCTAATTGTATATATCACGATTCGGTATTTTTCCACATCTCTTCCTATCCACTGCAGAAGAGTCCAATCTTAATGTACAAGTATCCTCGTAAAAGTCTTTGTACGATTGGAGCCACCGGAAACAATATCCTACTCTGTACCAGCAATTCATATGGACTTTAGTGTTGTGTTCAAATTTCGCACCATGTGTCATCATGATATCATCAATCGGATCGAGAACTGAAATAGTCATGTTCCCACAAGTGAATTGATGCTTTGGTGAGGTAATATATGTGTTCTTCTTACCCTTGAAGTTTTCAGGACATGGAAACTTGAATTGGAATGTCATTGGCTGACTACCTATTGTCAATACTAAGACATTGGAACCAACTATCTGAGAATTTTCACCACCTCCTGAAGGATGCCCATCCAAAACCATTTCTTTGTCTGATAGAATATTCTTTATAAATTGAATATTAAAATTGTCTCTGTGATGGCCCATTTTTGATTTCAGAGCACCATAGTAAAATAACATCTGACAATGTGTTGGAGGACTTTCCCTTGATACCTCAGTCAAATAATTCCAACATGCTCTCCAACAAATGAGCCCAGCAATGAATGTCGAAAATTTCATAGGTCTTCCGTGCCAATTATCTTGATGTCGACCGTACGAGGTATAATTTGGAAGAGTGATAATTCTCTTTCCTTGACCTTCTCCTTCACACCCCTTAAACACATGAATTCCTTGCTTAACGATTCCCTCGGATCTTCGTTTGGGTTGCTTGGATTTGACAGAATCATTCAAATTTGAATGTTGTGGATTGTAGATGACAATATCATCCAAATATTTACATTTGCATATTCTCTTGACTAAACTTCTTCTATCATCTGCAAATGTTGGAATTAGAGCTTCATCCAAGTCTTTGCTCAGCAATGTCAGAACTTTCACATCATCAGAATTTCTGATCCCAATATTGCAACTCCATAATCCCAAACAAACATTATTGCAATGTTGGCAGCCTTGAAATCGTCCTTCTAAGAGTTCACCATATAAGACATTTGACTCTTCACCAATTAGTTCATCTTTTCTTATTATGAATTCATGAAGGTCATCAATTGTTGCCCATTTTTTTCAAACTTCTTTGGCTTCAGAAGAAATTCATCTGCAAGTTTTGTAATTTTCTCAATTATTCTCCTGGGCATTGATAATTGTATTCTGCTCACATCAAGTAATGCAAACCCATTGGTATTCCTTTGGTTTGCAATAAATCCACAGATCTTCTTTTCGTCCGCATTTAATGTTGTGGTGTCATAATACTGAAAACAAAATTTTTGACATGGCAGACAATCTGTAAAAAAAAAGATTAAAATTTCATATGATAACATAAATCAGATTCATCTTAAACTACATACCAAGATCTGGACTGACTCTCTCCAAAGGCACAACATCGTCATCATCATGCACAGCATTTGCTATACCACCAGGATTTCGCACAGGGAACACTCCGCGTGATTCACTACTTGAAACACTTTGCTCCGAATCCGATTTTTGAAGCAAAGGCTTTCTCAGACTCTTTCTTCCCAAATCTGCAAATGCATCTGAAGCACTACTTTCACCACTGCTCAAAACGATTTCATCCTCTCCCTTGCTGCTATCTCCTGACACACTACTTCCAACAGTGTTCACATCACTTTCCTCAACTGCATCAGGGCTGTCATTGTTATCACTGTCGGAAGCTTCATCTTCCTCTGACTTCTCGCTGCTTTTAAATTCATAACAATGAGCTGGTGACGAAACATAAAGAAATGATTTCTCACTGCCATTAAATTCATTTGAACCATCTGATAAAGAATCGCCATCTTCCTCTCTTTCGCAATCTCTGTCCACTGCTGGAGAGAAAAACAATTTGTTCATTTATGTACTTTCAAGATACAATGAATATATATGGAAACTCACCTGGATGCTTCGTTGGTTTCCCCTTGTATGGAATGAGATCTTTTTTTATCATCTTCAGATGATGTCTCATTTTCTGGCTCAAAGCCAAAACCAACATGACCAGATGTATCTGTATCATCATCAACAGGAAAGAAAAACCCACCAATGTTCAAACCAAATGCCTCCATCGTGTCATTTTCACACTGAGGATGATGACAGCCCAAAACCTTCAAACAAATATAGTCAATATTTTTCAAGCCATATACTGAATCAAGAAGATTCAAGTTCCCACGGTGAACTCCGCACATGTCCTCCAGTCGATTTCTCGACACCTCATTCCAAACTGATGAAATTGTGAGACTGTCAAATTTGAGATTTTCAGATGCAATTCCCTCCTCTACACACAATCGCAATGTCACATTATAAAGAATATTGTTTCCCATTCGAGAAGCCTGAAGCGGGTAAATTGCAAAGTACCTTGATAGATGTTTGTGATTCCAAATCAGACATGCCACTATTGCATTACTGCAAGGAAGAAAAATACTCGCAGACCTTGTCGAATTCTGGCAGACAGGGAGTCTCTTTCCATCGCAGAGGTGGTTGATATCATCAGAAAAACAATAATCCGACATTTCACCCAGGATAAACTTTTTCGACTTAGCCATGGAGACAAAGTTTTCTGTCAAGAGAGAATTTAATTCCGCATACTCAAGCTTACCCGGTTCGAATAATCGCAAAGGATCAATGCAAATCTATGAAGAAAAAAGCCAGAGATAAGTTTGATGAGATCTTCTCAAATAAAATTTGACTGTGAGAAAAATTCTCACCTGGTACAATGAAGTGTCGCGATAAAGATCACACTCTGCTAGGGCCCAGAGTAAACTCCTTCCTCTTCTTCCTACTGAAAAAATTGCATGTCTGCCACGAACACATAAATCTCTTTCAGGGTAGGACACCTGATTGGTACCGGAGGCAGCTGTAAGGACATGAAGGTTCGGATACGTTTCCTGGCAAAATTTAATTCTTCTCAAATCACGACGAAAGGGCTTGGATAATCTCTTGATATCTTTGGGAAAATACATTCCAATGAACAAACAAGTCTGTAGCACTACAGTGAATTAAAAAAAAGGAAGTTTGTTAATAACATATTTGTTTAACTTAGAACATTAAACATAAGCCCTCTCACCATCAACTTCCAACCCTCTTTCATCACAGCACTTCTTCGACAGCTCAAGGGGAACTTTAAGACATACCAAACTGTGAGGATTACTTTTCATCTCCGGCTAGAGTGTGCTTCTGCTTTTTGGACTTACTGAGTTTTCCTTTTGCCGGTGAAATTTTTCTTTTCTTTTGTGAAGCGCTGCTTGAACCATCCTGGTCAGTCTTCTTTCTTGTTTTGATTTCTATAATATGACATTGGGTTAGTGAAGAAACAAAAATAGGATAAAAATTGAAATTAGTACAACTTACCATCAGCTTCTTTTCCTGCTTTCTTCTTCGCCAACTCAGAGATAACTTCATCAATCATGACTTCCGAAGTGTATGGAGTGCCTTTGCTGTCATTGCAAACTTTTGCAACATCCTTCCTGACCAGATACATAACACAGTCATACACAGCCTCACATACAGCACGCCTGAAGGCAGAAATATCCTTGTTCTCCTGAGCAGAAAATAGTTTGGCTCTGATATGAGGAAACAAATTGTCCAAATCATCCTCCGCAATAGATCCAGAACAGAAGGCATTCACCAACCAGTAGATTGAATGCGAGAAATCATTCTTGGATTTCGACCACTTCTCCACAGGAAAGTCCAACACAACATTCCGCACTTTTAACCCAGGTGCTACATCGCTGTTCATATCCTCAGACAAATCATCTGAGGGGAACACCTTCTGAAATGTTGTCTTATACACTCTGTATTTCTTTTTTTCTTCTTCCATTTGGAAAATTTCCTCAAACAACTCAGTGAGCTCCTCTGCTGGCAAATCGCTGTTCTTCAAGCTCTCAGGAACAAGAATTGTTAGCTTTGGCTTAAATGTGTCAATGTCATACTCAAGCTTTTTGTAGAAAATCGCCAAGCATGGCTTCGAATCAACCAACACTAATACAATCCCAATTTTCCTCGAAAAGTCCTGACCCTTATCCCAACACTTCAGAACATTTAACCAATTTTTGACGTACTCAACACCACTATCTTCAGACGACCAATCCAGAGCAAAAGGAAAAACGAGCTTCTGCTTGTTCTCCGAGAACATTGTCCACGCTGCAACAATCAAGTAAGAAGTGGGAGAACAACTTCAACTTCAGTACCATCACTGCGCACAATGATAACACGCATTGATCCATCATGAACATCGCCCAAAAGACCTTCATGATTGTCAAGACCTGAAGCCACAGTGCCCATGGATGGACCCAGACACGGAACAACAATATTACCTCCAGAAACAGATTCCACTAATTTGTCGAAACCAAGCTGCAAGACTTCACATTGCTTATTGTATGATTCTACCAACTTGCTGTTCGACTCTGCCATGATTCTGTTTGACTCAGCCATGTCCCTGTTTGCCGTTATCAAGTCCTGGCTAGCTGCCACCAAAGATTGCAAAGTTGTATTGATGTTAGAATAACTGCTTGTAATTTCTGACACACTCTGTGTAAACCCCGATTCCACATTCAGATTACGATACTGCAAATTGTCATTGTTTGGCCCAAACACAAATGCATTGACCTTTCTCCAAGTCTAAAATAGTCCAATTGTGAGATTTAAAAAAACATTCTGACAACAAAAAAAATTTGTGTAACTCACAATAAATTCTTCATCGGAAGGGCGATCAACAGTAGCTGGTGTCCGATCACTTGGATTCGTCTTTAAAAAAAAATAATAATACAAAATTTTAGAATAGTCCAAGTGATGGAAAAAAATAATCGAGAAAAACAGAAACATACAATTACAGTGTTGTTTTCACGGATGGCAGTGGGTTGCAACTCAGAAGTGGTAGATTTGTGTTCTGCAACATTCTTTGCAGATTCCTTTTCAGTTTCTGTGTCTGAACTCATATTGCTGCAGCATTTCACAGAAAAGATGATACAAGTTAGAAAACACAAAAATAATGACATGTTTGTTTTAAAAATGCTGCGAGGTAAACACACGAGGAAAAACATTAAATAGAAAAGACGAAGCACAAATCAGTTTCATTATGTGCTCACCTTACCCTTGTGAATATAGAAAATGGCATCAGAAAAAAAGAAAAAAATTCACCACTACCATCATGTGAGAGTGTTCAATACAAGAGTACAAAGAATTTAGTTCATACCTTGTGTCAATTTCACTCTCAATGCTAAAGGCACACATAAAGACGAGGGAAAGGTTAGAACATAGAATAATGACATACAATGTCAGCATCGAAGCAACACCACATCAGAACAGGGAAACTTTCTTGAAATTCATTCACTTGTAGTATACCTCAAAGTATCCCTCACAAACAATAATAAACAGTTAAAGGAAGCATGTATATTGTCCTCCCTTTGCCTGTTGGAGTCTCCCAAACCTTCACAGATGAGGTAAAAAAGACATGAAATAACAAATGAATTTTCCACCACATCAACAACACACCAAAGCCCCCAAAGATTACACACCAAAAACCTCCAAAAAACAAAACTTCAAAATATTCTTAGAAATGCTTCTTCACAAAAGCAGTGACAGATGAGAGATGGAAATAATTGAGGAAGAAAACCAGTATCAACTCGTATTGTTGTGTCCCTTTCTACTCCCTCGATTAACTCGTATTGTTGTGTCCTTCTGTCTCTCTCCTTCTGTCAACCGAGAATGCATCATCGCAAAACATCATCTAATGTAACAAATGTCAACTCGAAGAGGGAGCCCAATTGAAGTGACATAAAAAATGGAACGAATGCGCTCCAGTCGACGAACAGCATATGTGCCTCTGACGATGAAAAGCGTTTGCTCTCACGTCAACGAACCGCAGATTAGCTCACGTCAACGAAGAGCGTATGCGCTCGCGTCGATGACAATAAAAAGCTACTCGTATTGTTGTATTTTTCTGTCTCTCTGCGTTAGTCGACCGAGAATGCATCATCGCAAAACATCACGTAATATAACAAACGTCAACTCGAAAACGGAACCCAATTGAAGTCACATAAAAAATGGAACGAATGCGCTCCAGTCGACGAACAGCATATGTGCCCCTGTCGACGAAAAGCATTTGCGCTCACATCAATGAAGAGCGCGTTAGCTCACGGCAACGAAGAGCGTATGCGCTCACGTCGATGACAATAAAAAGCTATCACTTCGACGAGCTGCAAATACACACGCTTCCATGAATTACTGCCACGACGAGCAAATGTGCTCACATCGATGGAGTGCGAATGCGCTCATTTCGACGACAACCAAATGCGGTCACGTCGACAAAGAAAGATGAACACACAATACAACCCCCAACCACAACACAACTAAAAACACACGCAGACAAAAGCAAATCTGCGAGTCGGATCTGCCCCGAGCGGAGCAAAGAGATGGCGACAGTGGCAGTCGCGTCGACAATGAATGAATGTGACGCCACCAACACCTGAACAACAAAACACACCCCAGCACAACTACATCACAAGCAAAATAACCACAGCCAAACAATACAATTTGTCATAATGCACTTAACACAACGGCGCTTTGGTGGCTCCGTTGACATGGCGCCGGTCAACATGATGGACTCACCAATAGTAATTTATCATTGACAAAACACTGTGGCGGTCGTTGCTAGACACAAAAACATTTGAAAACTTATTGAGATCATGTGTGTGAAAAAACGAATGATTTCACATGATTCGAAACAACTATTCTAACTTCAACACATAATAGTGCTCTATTGCCCCTCACTGTCAAAACATTACCGATTAAGAATTTCAAAACTGCACAGCCTGGAAACACAACTCTAAACAGTACTACTCCGCCCAAAGTTCTAAACACAGATAATAGTGCTCTATTGCCCGTCTCTGTCAAAACATTCACGATTAAGAATTTCAAAACTGCACAGCCTGGAAACACAACACTAAACGGTACTACTCCGCCCACAGTTCTAAACAGATCATAAGAATCGGATTGATGTGACGTAACAACAACACACTGAAAATTGCCACGATCAAAATAGCATCGTGACCACATAACATTCAGTCATAATCTTTTTGCTGACTCATGAGCATTCCTCACACATTCCTTATGACCTACCTACTCTCCCTCTATACATCTATACATATATGCAAAAACGAATTACTATAAGCAACTGCTAAAAAATCTTGCAGCGGCTGCTAGTAATTATCTTTATTTAGAGAAACAAGACTTCTTCCAGTTTGCAGGCTCTTACGCTGCTAAAACATCTTGCAGCGGCTGCATGTAATTTTTTTACTTTTGGTGGGTCGGTTAGAAAGGATAAACCGTGGTATAACATACAGTACTATACAATACCAGTTGCGATTTCTTCCTAGCTGCAACCAATCGCGACACTCTACCCTAGAGTCGCATTTGGTCGCATTAATAATCAAATCAACTATGGTCATCCACGAAGCAAGAGTGGCAAGATCACGCCGCGACAGTTCGAAAGAGGAGCAATATGAAATCCTACCCTCTTCTGAGCTGCTCTCTCGAATGCTAGCACTGTCACGGGATTATCCGACGTTTGTTACGTTGACGACGACCCAGGAATGGTTTGGCTTGCCGAGGGCTGGTTAGTTGTTGATGGCCGCGCTCGTGTGTTTTCGTTGGTTTGGTTTTTATGACGAATCTACGACTTCCTTAATTAGAATGTTCATTCATTTTTTTGCGTGATTGAATGTCTTCTGTTGGTGGATTTTTGATATTCGTTGCTCGATGTGTAATTTTCAGCTTTACAAGCTTCTCCTAAAGAACTCATTGCAATTTTTCAAAACCAAAATTAGGAACTGATGCCGACTGCCCCTTCGATCAAACTTACAAGGGAGAGAACAATCCAGGATGCAACAACTACGTACTCATTATCCAAGACAAAGAAGCCTACCCCGACGATCCCGATGTGCAACTCGCTCCCAATGCCGAATTTCTGTTGAATCAAGAGGGAGGATGGTGGAAGGAGCCTCCCTCTGAAACCGAGGGCGACGAGTCAGGTCTTGAAGGTGGCACCCCGGCCAAAAGTGGATGGAAGTACATCCCCGATGTCTTTCTGTCAGGATCTGTCCACGGAGACGAACGAGTGGGACCAACAAGTCTTTTGGAAATGGCTGAGTTGGTAGCAGAAGCTGCCTATTGCGAATCAATGCCTCGAATGAAGTATAAGCCTAAAACTTTCTCTTCTCAAGACATTGATAGCGAATACGAAAAAGCACAAGATCTATGGCAGCAGGAACTCATGGCCTCCAAGACGTGTCGTCAGTCACTAGACGACAAGGGTGTGCCCTCCCCCTATCGACAGTGGCTTGCACGTCTCGCGTCTACTCGTCGAATTGTCATTATACCTACCGCCAACGCCCTCGGCTATTCTCGAAATAAAAGAGAAGAAGATAGCATCGATCCCAACCGTGACTTCCCATTTGATATCCAAAGAGGAAACGAAAAGGATTGCATGCAAACCATTGCCGGACGGAGTATCAATGAATTGTTTCGTTCTCACTTGTTCCCCATCGGGCTGACATTTCATGGTGGTATGGAGGTGATTGGGTACGAATGGGGTGCTCCCACATACCTCAACAAGGATGCTCCCGATGCCGTCGCTCAGGATACGATTGCCAATGCGTATTCGAGGTACGCCAATGGATTTCCTCACCACTCGGCTTACGACTATGGAACAATGAATGATAAAGTATATTATGTGAGGGGTGGAATGGAAGACTGGGCTTTCGCCGGGAGTTGGGATCCAGAGAGGGTTGTGCAGTGTTCCCCTACGACGTATGGCGGTTATCCGTCAGAGAAGACCCAGTACAACAATTCTACGTTGAGAGCTTTCAACATGTTGATCGAAACTAGTGATATTAAAGGGCCCCCAAGGGAGCAGTTGGGAAAGAGAAATCAGCCTCTGATTAGCAGTAACGGTGAAGATAATGGACATATTGCGAGGAATATCAGATTGGCTTTGCTAGCTGTAGATACGGTGGAGCCGTACGTTTCGATTAAAGGTGTGGGCGGCCTGCATTTTGATGACGACGTTGTGCCTGCTATGAATCAGAGAAAGTATAACGGTGGTTCGTTCTTTGAGACTACTAAAATGATATGGGTGCCTGAATCAGTTAGCAGAAAACACTCTCTTCGGAATTTGCTGCTTGGAGGAAGACAAACGACAGCAAAGGCTACATCAATCACCTGGACTGTTGGGGGTTCTTTCAATATTGATTCTACTGAGATAATTTATGGGCCCTGGGATAAGCTGCCTGAAAATCTAGCCGATGCTAGAGACGGGTTTTATCCTTCAAGGAAAACATTGGACTTGATAAAGTCTTCCGAGTTTCGCGCAGTTCCTCCGTCAAACATAGACCTGAAGAATGAAATCCAGGGGCGGTCTCGCTGGCACAAAGAAGGTGCATTTCCAGTGACTAGTGAGAATGATTTGTCACCCACATTTGAGGCTTTGATAGATCTCTCGACATATCCTTCTGGAACCACACTTGCTGTGTTTGCCAAAGCCAAGGTTGACAAATCATGGCTTAATCCTGCCTCGAATGTTGGGCCGGCAGGTATCGGATCTGTTAGTCACATTGTTAATTCACGCACCAATCCATTGTATTTTGCATCTAACGGAGGAAAAGTCATTCAAGGCCGAGAAGAGAACTGGTGGTATTCTGCCCCCATTACAATCATCATTGGCTCAATTGAAGACGAACCTAAACGAGAAGCAACCACAAACAATACACCTACGACCGTGATGGATGGTACTATGAAAGCAGTCCATGTCAATGCACGAATGGGAAATATTCCAAGTATTTTAGATACTCAGGTAGAGGAAACAACTTTGCAACACAAAGGAAGTAATCGGGCGACTGCTCCCTCTGACTTGAGCATGCCATGGCTTCTAGGGGCCCTTGCGTCACTTTCTGTGATCATAATTGGATGTGTCATTATTCGCAGGAGGAGGAGGCATCATGCTCATAGACAAAGAATGGAGCGCATTGCGGCAGAAGAGAATGAATTCAGTGTGGACTTGTCTGATAGTGAATATCATGACGATGTGGAGGACAGTGTCATGGGATCTCAAGGGAAATTCAGTATCGATTGAAATATAAATTGTTAGCTTACCAAGTGCCTAAATGTTACTATCTAATTCATGCAAACATTGAAGGCAGCAATCCTACACGTGAGATATCCATATTTGCGGCAGAGAATTACAAAGGTGACGAGTTTCGATCCCATGTCTCTTTTTCTTGCCTCCTCATCGTTCGTTGCAGTGTTTGAATGTCTGTAATCACTATTTTAACAAAGCAAAATAGTAACACGTCCCTTCATTGGAAAAGGGTTTTTGGCCACAGTCTCACAGTTTTGTCTTCGTCTAGAACAGACTTCTTTTTCTATCGAGTAATGTCCCAAGGATTGCCAATGTTGGCAAGCCGAGCAGTCAAATTGAATGCCCACGATACCCGCGACTTGTCGGAAGCTACTGCTTCGTCTTTCCTGCGTGCTTCGTTTGCAAGGGGGACACCATGTTTCAACCAAGGCGGGAATACAATCAAATCACCTTCTTTAGGATGGATCACCACATCATCTTTATGATTTGCTTCCATTTCGTTTTTAGATTCGTTGTCAGCTTCTTCGTCGTCATTTGGAGCTCCGTCTAGGAGCGGTTTCCTAAGAACAAGGGGGGCACAGCCCACAGGACAGGCGCTGTAATACACACCAGAAACAATCGCGCCTTCATGTACGTGAAACGCATGATAGGCACCTGGTCCTCTCTGAACAGCAGCCCACATATCGATGGAGAATTCTCCGCCCATGCTTGTAACTTGTTTCGCCACTCTGTTTGCACTGACCGCATGTTTCAAAAAGTGAATTGATGCATCCATAAACAGATCTTCTTCTAACCGTTGCACTGATTTACAATTTGATATTGAAGGCATGGCGAGTCTATATCCATGAGTTCGTTGGTATTCAAAAAAGTTATTGTTCATTGATGAGGCGACTGATTTTGTCGGTGCATTTAATTTGCTGTTGTGCGAGGAATCATTATTCGTGAGCTGCCTTCGCCGCCGTCTAATCGTTGTTCCGCCAGAATTTGGTGCAATTTCACCACCGTTTACATTCGACGAATGATGTACGACCTGTTCATTTCGTCGAGTCTTCGACAACTCATCGAATGCAGCCACAGCCACTCGAGTGAGGACATCATTAAAAGTCGGATCGACTATCCCTGCATTGACTAAATTCGTCGACAGAATTGGCGTAACTCCATTCCAGAGTTTTTGAACTTGATAATGACTCATTCTAGCTATGCCCAGAAGTCCACCGAAAGCGCTCGTATTGCTGAATGGGGCGGTGTCTGTGTTGTTAAGGTTTGTCGACGCCACACTGAGAAGCAGAGAAGCAAGCTAGTCCAAGAACAGAGAGGGTACCATTGTAGTGGTAGTCCATGCTAGTGCTGTGGTAGTGCTCTGGTAGCTTGTGAGCTGGGGGTGAGAGGCCTGGGGTGAAGTAGGGGTCTGGTGGGGGTGAGGTCCATCTTCTATCAAAGGCTATCAAAGGGTCCAGTACGTGATATTTTGGCTGGGAGGATCTTTGATCAAGGTATATCCCAATACTTTTGAAAAGGGTGACTTTTCGTCACCCTTTATGTAGAACACCGGTATATCTGTACGTATTTTCAAAAGGGTGACACGTAAGTCACCCTTTATTGACGATTCCTATGTAGTTACAAGCTCTGACCACACATGAAAAAAGTGATATCGCTTTGCGAGGTAGTACGGTGTGTGCCATTCAAAACTAATTCCAAACTTGTATTGTATTATGCCTTGGTTTTTTGGCTTCCAACAAGACAGTTCATTCAGCCATACCCCCCATCACTTATTGTGCTGGATGTTTTACGCCAGATGTTAGACAAAGCTAATGAGGAACTCGTAATTAAAAAAGGGTGACTTTTCGTCACCCTTTTGAAATTGCGAATTAGCAGCAGCGAAGGGGGTGACTTTTCGTCACCCTTTAAAAGTATTGGGATATCTTTGATTCTGTTATGTCAAAAAAGGGACATCATCCATTACGTTTTGGACATAGGAATCCATATATTGGCCCGAAGATCTCCATTAGAGGCTATTATAGCAAGATGACAGCCGATCGTTGCCACCACAGGCCCCCATTATCACCCATCACCAGCCCATCACCCCACACACAATACACGTCTTCAGCAGCATGTCTTCTCGCCAACCCAAGCATGGATTCACCCGACCAGGTCTCCTCAACAGCATCACGGCTACCACATCGCCACGTCGTCCTCTTCTATCGCTATTTCCTTCCCACTGATCACCATGCAGAGTCACCTAATGTGCAACATGGCGGCAGCGTCCAAATCTCCGCAGATGGCAGCAATTTCGGAGTGCTAGACACGGCCACGTTGCACTTTTTTCAAAACCATTCTAATCATTATCTACCCTTGCTACAAAGGCATCAAATTGCACTCTGCGAAAGGCTGGGAGACATGAAAGGCCGGATATTGATATCCATAGAAGGAATAAATGGGACTCTCAGCGGTTGCGGCGTGGATGCCATAATGCAATACACGAAAGAGATGGAAAATTTTGATTTGCTGACGGAATTTGTCGTCCCGGAGAAAATTCATGAAAATTCATCCATTCCCAAGCCTGGAAGGGGGAGGCTGTTCGCAAACATCGATTGGAAAATTTCCGACGTGAACGACGATCACATGTCCGATGAATATCACGAACCATTTCCTGATCTCAAAGTTCAAATTGTCAACGAAATTGTCAATACGGGAGGCACGATTCATGCTAGTGACATCTCTGAACACATGGGCAAAGAAATCAGTCCCGACGAATTTCACTCAATTTTGACACAAGCCCAAGCAAATGGAGGATGGGTTGCCGAGTCGGATTTGTCGGACGACGGTCCAGTCAATGTGAGTGATAACGAGGGACTAATGGGATCTGAAGCCCGTATAAGCGGTCACAACAAAGCAAAAAAGAAGGAAGTAGTCCTCGTCGACGTGAGAAATACATTCGAACATGCGATAGGGCATTTCATTCATCCTCATTCCAATACCATCATTCCCCACACATGCACTACGGGCAAGGATCCGTCGTCTACAAATACAACTGGCAATACAAAAGAGGATTTATCTTTGATGCAGCGATCTTCGAATTCTGCACCAACACCAGCCATCAATCCAAACACTGTCACCTTCTCCCATTTCGACTCGAACTTCTGCTCCAAATACTCAAACGTACTCAAGGACAAAAAGGTTTTGATGTATTGCACCGGAGGCATACGCTGTGTTAAGGCCAGCGCCATGTTGAAGAAGCGAGGAATCGAAGATGTCAGTCATTTGAGTGGTGGGATTCATCGCTATTTGGAAAAGTATTCAAGTGATGGGTTTTATAAAGGGAAATGTATGGTGTTTGATCAGAGGGTGGCATTGGATCCAGATTCTTTCAAAACCAGAGATGAAGAAGATAGTAAAAACAGAGCATCCAACATAGTCGGCAAATGCATTGAGTGCCAAACACCTTACGATCAGCTCAGTGGTGCGAACTTATGCACAGTATGCCGAGACCTTATCTTGATATGTCCCACCTGCCGTGAAAGCAAACACGAATATCATTGCGATCGTCATCAAACCTGGAAAAATGCGTACTTTACGTTCTTGGAGGGTTTCACTTGCGAGGAACTAGAAAATCAGAAATCCGAGTTACAACGGTTGCATGACTCGTATAGTCCTCCCAAAGAACACAAGAATGTCCGCAAAACTCTGAGGAAGCAAATCGAAAAAGTTCTCGACCGCCTGAATGAATTGGAGATCGGATCTGCCAACGTAGATACAAATGCCAGAAGAAGGTGTCGGACTTGCTTCGAGTCGGATGCAATTTGTGATGGACTATGTTGGGGCTTTTGGAAGCATTCGCAATCTCGTCATCAACAACATGATGATGACAAACTTCATCCTATTCATGAAGTCAAGGTGGGAGATCGGGTTACACCAGGCCCAAACTGGAATGAAATGCGGCTTGGTAGCAAGTTTCTCCCATCAACTTTTACAGATAGCAAAAAGGCAAAAACTGGTTTGGACGCAAGGGTGCATACTAAGTTGCAAAACAACCAGCAGGTACTCAAGAAAGGCACTGTAGTTCAAATTAAATCTTGGGGCTCTGGTGGTAGAGAAAATGATTGCGTGGCAGTATTGTGGGACGAGTTTTTACAACACGGTCGTCGTAAAAAGAATGGGCGGGTCCACTATAGCGAACCAAAGGATCGAGATGAAACTCTATTACACCAGGCCGAAATATATAGGTGGGGTGCAAAAGCCAGAAATGGTCAGAGGATGTATGATGTTAAGCTAATACATCCTTGTTAAACTAAACATGTTGTGAGGTACATTAAGGTGGTACTCGTTCGGCATCTACCTACGAAATTGGAAAAAATATACGACTGCCACCGGGCAACCTGTGTACAATACGCTAACCTTTAGCCCCGGTCCAAAAAATTAACGGTGACGCTGCTCACCGTAATTTTGAAATTGAAAAAAAAGCTTACAAGGGTGCCGCAATCGTCCGGCCAAGTGGTCAGCCATCGAGTTCAGAAGCAATACCAATGGTGGGTAACGAAATTTCACTCTCAAATAGTAATTAATGATCCTTTGCGAATCCCCCCAAAACACCTTCGTTTTTGGCCAAAAAATAGCTATTTCATGTATTCGTTGGTCTTAGCGTAATCCTTACAAATACATGTGTCGCTAGTTAAGCTACTAGTTGTTTAATACATAGATTCGTATGCATACTTTGTCATAACCAAATAACTAGTAGTTTCGCTTGCTTTGACACAACAAATCCACTTCCCTAGGTGTAAAATATAGTTCCTTCTGTCCCCCATATGCCTTTCTCTTCCTCAAGGCACATAGGTTCACAGGTGCTTCGGTAGAGCTTTCTGATTTTCCTCTTAAGGACCGTAGGCATTGATTTGATGAAAAATCTCCAAACAGGATGACTTCCTCTTCCCTGTCTTCTTGATGCACAAGGCTACAAGACACAAAGAACAATGGATTGTTGTCTGACTTATCTTGAACTCCTTATCCTTTGGGTCTAAGATCACACAGCACACCACACACTTCGGAGGACACTTCCAAACCTTCTTTGCAACATGATCAGTAGAGTCATCTTTCTCAGCTGAGTCTTCTCACACAGGATACATATGCTCTTTTGCCTTCTTCCCACTAGAGGTTAATCTCCCCGTTCTTGTATCAACATAACTCCATGTGATTTTGGAATATGAAAATGAAACAGAGTTTTGTCCAAACAAATTCTGTTTAGCATTTCAGCGTCTTATTTGACGATGGAATTCATCACTCTCTACAGCAATGCATAAGATTTTTCCCTTTTATCAATTTTGTAGTCAGTCATTTTTACACCAGCAGTTTCAGAATGGTGATTTGGGGACTGTTCCACTATAGTTTACTCTAATACCAACAAATACATGTCTTACGACCCTAATAGGTAATGAGCCAAAAATCCTCATTTTTTCTACAGGAAATATACGTAGGAATCAATATGATCTGAGCAAATCACTTTTTTCACTCTGTGGTGTGTAGGATGGGCAATATTGATATCTGGATACAAGTTAGAATTGACTTTGGACCACTATTTGTCAGATATCTTTGGCCAATGGTTCGGCCACAATATCCACCCTCTTGGTCCCGGCTGATATTGCATAACCCTTTGGGACTATCTGGAGGGCTTAAGTCCAGCTCTACTGGTCCTCAGCTTTGGCGGAAGGCATCTGCAGTTGCAATACAAAAAGAGGCATAATGGTTCAAAGTCCATCCCGTAGAATACAGTATGTTTTCTACGGGAAAACATTGTCAGATATTGAGAGCCCTCGTGAGCCATGCAAAAAAATGCAAGAGCACACAGTTCGTATAAAATATCGTACTGTACTATGTCGAAAAGTACAGACAGACTGTCTGACACATCACGTCCGCAGAATTTTTTGAGGAATCGCGTAGATTTCTACTTAGGAATAGTACTTCACACACATAGTGGTTCATAGTCCAGGCAATGGTCCAAAGTCAATTCTAACTTGTAGCCCCGAATGAAAGGAGGCTTCCTCAGACATGTTGAAGCAATTATCAAGCCTTGGATTGGTCCGTTCAGTCCATTTTTGGTGACTACTAGGCTAGCCAATATAGCCAATTTTTCGTTCTAACACCAACAAATACATGAATTAAGGCCCTAATGGGTCATGAGCCATAATAGGCTATTTCCAGCATTTGTTGGTTTTAGCCCGACCGGGGTTAGACGCTAGGTACCGTGACGATTATTTTTTTGCATGAGAAGCGAACTCTACTTTGACATGGTAGAAGTAGGTAGAAGTCGAGTCAGCTCTTTTTTATCTCGCGTCTAATGAACATCATAACCCCTAACAGCAAACACACTCAATTAGAAGACGAAAATGTCGAACCCAACTAGAAAAACAAACATAGACGATACAGCGCACAAGGTTGAAGCGATTGGCTCATGGGATCACGGGATAGAGGGCTACGACGTCGGAGATCGATCTGAAGATGATTCCCAAAAGATCGAAAGCTTACAAGACTTCGTCAAATGCGCCAAAAAGGCCATTTCGAATGGAATGGACAAGTTAAAGGAAAAAGAACGCAGCTACAGTGATATCCTACACAATCGAGAACTGCGAGAGCACTATCGAGAGCACACTGAAGAGATTGTCGCGGGCGAGAAGATGGCTGTGAAACCATTGATTCGCGAAGATAGCTTTGGTGCCCCGTGTTAAAGGAACGCACATGCTTCGATGATCGCTATTCGTCATCATTGTTTCATACTACTTCAAGCTGTCTCTGCCCATATTTTCTTGTTTGATGAACACGACAAAGGAAGTATACATAACTTGAGACAATTATAACTAGTAGCATTTGTTTTATTGGCTACACTCTTATCTCAGAGGTCTGTTAAGTCAAATGTGAACTGTCTCTTGCCCTAGATACAATACTAGAAAAGTTGCAGCAACAATGGTGATTGACATAATGTCGTCAGCCATGTCTGATGGCTTACCAACAACATCAGCCTGGTGATTTCTCCATCGTCATCTAACAAACCAAGAATCCGTTCTGAAAGCACTCCAATGTATCCTTTTGTTCGGACAATCCTGGTCTTGGAGCACATTGGCCTGGGCACAACAGGTGGTAAACCTCGTCATGGAAGGACTCTTGCCCCTGTTGGCTTTCAAAATTTCCAAGGTTGTGAGGATAAGGAACGACGGGAGAAGGAAGAGCAGCAAATGCTGAAAATGGAGGCACTGGTATTTGCGATATTAAAACTCAACAATATACTCTCTACAATTCTTAATCTCTTACTTAGTTACACTTACATCTTACCACACACTGATAGCACTATCCATTGATCTCCTCCAGAGTTAATCCTCCATTGGCGTCCGTCTCATGTATGCCACCCAACTCAATCCTGATCCCATCACCGTCATCACTCCCAAAGCTCATATCATCATCACTATCTTTGCCGTTGAATGAAATATCATCTGAAAATGTTCCGTTGAAAAAGTCATTGCCGCCAATTGCAGAGTATTTGCCTCTATTTGGTCTGGAATGGCGACCGTATCGCCGTTTGTATCGGATGCAACAAAAGCAGAGAAGGATTCCTACGACAGTTGCGATAGCATATGAGGAAATGGAGCTGGCAGTTCCATGACTTCGTGATTTGGGCTGTAAAACGTGATAAGTAAAGCCGTCTCCTGTGTAATCGTTGTTGTCTTGCGCATTTGTGGCAATGTTACTTTCAGATGCATCTGGTGGTTGTTCATGTTGTGAAATGTCGATGTGTCCTGAAGAGAAATCTTCATCAAAGCCTTTAAACGAGCTTTCATCGCTCTCATCATGGATTTCGTTGCCCTGTTCTATTTCGGCTGTGGATGGCGAATTGCTTTGCGCATTGTCTTCTATGTCAATTTGTTCAGTCTGTTCTTCGTCTTCCCCTTCAAGATCTTCCGCGGCATTTTCAGTGCCACTACTTACAACATCCTCTTGACTATTATCTTCCTTGTCGTTCAGGTCCGCCTCTATTTCAAGATCTATGGCAGAATCTCTGGCCATACTCCCAAAATGATGATCTTGATCATCAACATCCTCTCCAATATCAAGACTCTCTGCAGACTCTTCTTCGCCAATTTCAACTTCCTGCGACATCGGTTCCTCCTCATCCGGAAACACTATTGGTTTGCTCTCCATTCCCTCCTCCTCACTTTGCTCATCGAATGTGTCAATCCCCTCGGCCCCTTCCACATTAACCCTCTCGTCCACAGTGTCTGGAAACTCGGCCTCCTTGATCTCACCCGTAACATGACCCTCTCGGAACAACTCATCTTCTTCTGGATTGATGTCTCCCGTCTCGTTCAGCTCACCAGTCACAGTAGCACCCCCCGGTTGGTTCAAGTCGGGAGGTGGCACAATAGACTCGAACTCGGCACTCATGAGTTCAACTTTGTTGCCGTCGAGATTCTCATCTTCTTTCATTCCACTAACTTCTTCAGTATCGTTCTTGTCGAGGTTTGATTCATCCAAAGCGTTATTATTTTGCAATCCATTCGACCCGTCCTCTTCCTCCTGCTTCTCCTCCAAAATGGCCTGCTCCTCCCCCTTGATCGGAGAAGTAATGAGCAGATTTGAAACCGAATTGTCCAAAAGTGAATTGTCATTTATATTGGTTGTCATGACAGTGTTGTTTTCTTCTTCTTCGCCAATACTGCTTGCATCCACATCCTCTGCATGGGATGCAGACGACACGACAGATCCACTCACGTTTTCCGGGGTATCCTTCCCGGCATGCTTCTTCAATGCATCAATGAGCGCAGGATGAATGACAGGCCGTGAGGAGGCCGATCCAGCGGAATGATTGTTTGCGTTCTCCTCCCCTCCCGCCTCCGCTTGCTCGGCAATTGTACCATCGTGGTCGATTGTGCCCCCGGATTTCCAATCGGCACCTCCCTCCACCAACGAATTCCCCGCATCCATTTCCCAAGGATCTTGCCACATGGTCATCTGTCCACCATTCAATGAAGCACCATCGTCCGAATATCCCTCGTCATTGTAATCGTAGTAGTTCTCCTCGCCATCAAATGGCTCCGCCCCCGCATCGTAGTAATATCCATCGTCTTGAGAAGCGTATACCGAAGTGTGCCCCCCCTGCTGTGAGAGCGATGGCTGCGGAAAAGGGAGGTTGAGCGAAAGACCGAGGGCGCGGAGGTTGCCATTGGTTGGATTGTTCATGGTGCCGTTTTGGTGGCAAACGTTCGAGTTTGCTGCCTGGTGGTGATTCGAGACGAAGTGCGCGCTATTTGTACTTCCTTCGGGCCTTCGCTTTGCATAATATAGTAAAACGCATTCGAAGAGTGGCCCCGTCAAATCGTGAAGATAATCCTACCATATGGTAGATACCTACACATACACAAGATACCATACTTTAACATTGCCACAGTTTGAGCGTTGAATATGGTTGGATACACGGGGGGACACAGGCCTACACACAGGCCTTCATCATGTCTACAGCTTCGCAACAAATACCTTTTACAGTGATTAAAAATTAAAGATCTACTTTAAATAATATTCAAGTATCTTTCATTGAATGCATTGTTTTGAAAGGTTTGAAGCCTGCCAAAAAGTCCACACACGGCCGCTCATGCCTCACCTAGGTACAATACAGGGACAATGCCATATACCCTGTTGAGTGACTTCCCAAAAGCCATCACCATCCTCACAGCATCCTGTCACTCTGCACTCACTCTGCATCTCTCTAGTCTGCACCGTTTTCGCACCTCAGTTCCAACGGCACTCTCAACGTGGATTAGAAGAAATTAGAAGAGGCCCAACATGCAAGAACCGCAGCACGAAATGGAACTTCATCAATTTGACCAATGTGCCCAAACTCTCGAAGCCGACGGATATGCCCTACTGTCACTTCCACAACACGGTGAGGTTGTAGCCTCCCTATCCCAAGCCTTTGCCACTGCCCGATGGGCATTGGATGTAGTATCCAAATCCAGAGATAGCTCCGACCCTTCCGAGACCACCGGTTGCAAAGTCGTTCCTTTGATAGACCCCGAGTCGGATTCGGCAAGTTGGACTGGCTACCATTGTGCCGCGTCAACAAATGGACGATACAATGAATTCAGAGAAGGGTTTGTCTTTAGCAATGGTGAAATGTTTGATATTCAGATGCGCAACCATAAAGCCGATCTGGATTGTATCAGTGCCGAAACACAACGTAGCTTCGGCAACGAAATGAATGAAATGTTTCACATTATGCACGACGTAATAGCCGACGGAATTCTCAGAGCGATTGAAAGAAGGTTGCAGTTGCCACACCTTTACTTCAAAACTGCGCTGGGTCCTACGGACAACTCGAGCCAGTGGCACATGAAACGATACGTTGTGGATTCTTCTTCACTCGAGCGGCAACGTCAAGGATCGAATGAGACTTTGACTTTGCTCCCGGTCCACACGGATCCGTCATTGATTTCCGTGGTTGTCGTAGATCAAAGGGGTGTGAATACCGGAGGCATGGGCTTGGAAGTTTTTCATTCCAAGACTTGTACATGGGAGGAGATATCCCATCATGGTCATGCCATTGCCATCATCTTTGTTGGCAGCGTATTGTCGCATCTCACTCCGGGTCAGTCGTTCCCAGCTGCCAAGCATAGAGTAGTTCGATGGTGGTCCGATGAAACTCTATCTTGCAAATGTCAGCGGGTTGTCGCCACTCTCTTTGTTAGGCCTCATGGAGACGCTCGGATGAAACCTCTCGCTTCGCCGCTACTGCAGTGCGAGGACGACCAGGCAAAAAATTACATGACATTTCGACAGTGGAATTCTCGTGTAGCAAGAAATTATATGAAAAAGAAGAGAGCAAAAACATGGGTGCTTTGATGTTGATTCTTTTTACTCAATGCCAGTATAGAATATTATAGTGGCATAGATCTGGCATAGACGATAAGTACCTTGGCAAGCAACATAGAATACTAGTGGACACCAATTGCTAGTGAGACGGTACGTAATGATTCTAAGAAAAGCATTTGTAAATAAAAATAAACATTTCATTTCCATAAAGCTAGTATATCTGATTTGACTTATTTTCGTCAAAATACGTCCCTCAAGAAAAGACAACTTGTGCCTGCAGCCTGAATTTCATTACTGCTGATCCATTCATTGCATGATATTCCAAACAGCAAAAGCTTTCCTATTGTGTGACTACACAAGGGAAGCAAGGATGTGAGGGGCCAAGCAAAGATGTTCAGCAGGCCAAGAACATTGACCCAGCTGCAACATTGATTCTTATTTAAAACTTTACAATTACAAACTCATTCAACCTTATGGCTAATGTGCTGGTATTTCACTAGATCTGGACTAATGTAACAGTTTATCATTGATTTGTTGTTCATTTCTCTTGTGCTGTTCTTCTCTGACATGAAACAATAGAAATGATAAATCATGTCATCTATGGTAAGAAAAAATACATACTTCATAAATATTTCTACTTGTCAATACCTCATGCACTGTTTATCTTCTCTTTGGCTGATTAGGAACGAGTTTGCTTGCTCAGAACTAGTTCCATGACTAGGAACTAAGTTCTGTTCAAAAAGAACTAGTTCCATTTTTAGAAACTAATTGCTATTTCATGGTTGGCATGGAAACCATCACCAATCGACTCAAACAAGTGGAGACTTTCTGAGAAATAAGATATATTTAATCCCAGAAAACCCTGGAAGTAAAAATAGAGGGCAAAATGGGACTTCCATGGGTGTGAATAGAACTTTTTGGATGCTTTTGATTACCTGTTTGTACTTGGTGTCTATCAAACAAGAACAAGTATTCTTGAGGCTACTAAACTTGGTAATCAAGGCTTTTCTTATGGAGCTAAGAGCGCCATTGTGAGATTTTCTTACCAGGTAATGGTTTCAAATCTGGTTTAAAAATATTCTGGCTGATAGGACAATTTATCAAATTATTTGTTTGATTGCAGGTGTGCAACTGGATCCATCACCAGTAGCGTCCCGCCTCACTGAGTGTTTTATGAAGGTGCGTGCAATCTAACCAGGTCATAGAAGATAGATACATTGGTAAACAATTGATAACTCCTTTCTCATTTCCCCAAGAGTGCCCCTAACATTTTCCTACAGGTGAGGTTCTGACACTTTTTGAATGAAAAACTCTCTTCCTTCCTGGGTCACTATGCTTCTGGGCGCGACATGTACAATAAGTTATATTAGAGAAGCAAAATTTGCATACACTTGCAGTTTGCACACAATGAGGTGAACTACAGTAGCACTATATTGTCTGTTTAATCCTTGTACTCAAGGAACCCTAAAAAGATTGCAGCACTTTGCAATCAACTGCAATGGGACTGCACTAGTCAGCCAACAATAGAGCATGTGTAAAGGTGTACACAAGAACGTTTGATTATTTGTTCACCCAAAACCAACAAGGAATGCAAAATGATACGAAATGGATAAAAAATGAAGAGACAAACTGCATGCAGTGGGTATAGAGTTTTCATTTTCTTCTTGAATATTTAATTTTTCTTGCAAGAGAGAGAGCAAGAGAGAGAGTAGAGAGTGAGCCCTCTCATGAGGATGTTGTTTGCCATATTATAGACAAATCAACATAGATATGCCACATTGATTTAAAAAGCAGACAACAATGCAAAGTTAGCATTAAAGCGTATCACCCTTCACTGCCAGAGACTGCATGTTATTCAAATCCACACAATAAGGATCACTTAGCCATCAACACATTTCCTAGTTTGATGATGATGTCACCATCAGATGAATTAACGTATTGCATTCAATAAAATGATTTCTATTGGATTGCGTGCATCAGGTTACAATCCCTCTGTGCTGAGGGAAAGAAATAACTGAGCATCTCCACTTCACCTCTCCTGCCACTATGCAATCCTACAGTCACATGCAACAATTCTTTCTAATCTCTCGGCCAACCTCATCTCCTCCTCATTGTTTAGCTGGCTTGTTTGCAGCCATCAGAACTGAAGGTGCACATTTTCTCTCCATTCAACCAAAATGGTTATGTTCATGAGGTGCATTTCCTCCATGCTTATGATAACATTGGTGCCCAAGCATCTTGACAAATCCCACCAATTTGTCGTCTCATGCTGTTGCTAAGCTAGCATCTGTAGGTTACAATGCATTCCAGTGCAGGGAGTTTCTGTACCCAGATTGGTGGTTGTCAAACACCCAATGCATGACATATAAGAGGGCATCTCTGCCTGCTCGTTCCCCAATGAGACTAGACATTGTGTGATGTGATGTCCATGACTCAATGACATATCACCACTCCAACTGGCGTGACATAGAACCCCCATCTATTGAGCAAGAGGCTCAACAAGTGGTAATGATCCTGCTGGTAGCAGTGCATGGCCATATCTTACAAGTGGAATGGGATGTTTTGGACATTCTGAGATCCAACACTCAACTCATTACCCAACAACAACAAGCCCTCAAAGCTGCCAATATTACCATCATGAATCAAACATCCACCACATCCACAGCAAAAAACAAATCATCCATAGACTTTCCCACTTGGGATGGGGGTTGGTTGTCTTTCCATGACTTTCTTGTCAAAATTGAGACAACCAAGGAAGATAATGTCTTGTTAAAGGTCAATCCGGATAGATCTACTTATGGTAAACGAAACCAGAATAACCACCTGTCATCTTGGACTACTGAGTAGGTTCGACAGACCATCATTCTGTCGTCATTGAGATAGTTCAATTCATGACAATGGATTTGCCATTTTAAAACAAAATTTCACAACCTCAATCCAGACTCTGTCAAGCATAAACTCCTGGTAGCCTTCAAATTGGCTGCCCACAAATTTGCTGCCACATATGATACAATCATATACGGCACAAGTCTGTGATCTCTGTGTGTGCTTAAAGAATGTCTGCATTGACATCTTCATTGCTCTTCTTGTGGTCAGCCTTGGTGATCTAGACATACACCCCATCACTTGGACATCATTCCTGCATGCTCACCACTCTCTTCTACTCTCATTTGACTTAAAAAGCATTGATGATAGAATGAAGAAAGAAGAAAAATTGAAAAGCTCACTACTGGCTGGCTGTGGCAGTGCCCCATGTCCTCCATATCCTCCCGAAGGACCTTCCCTTCTGGAAGGGCTTGCTCATGCTGTTTAAAATGCAGTTGCTCCAAGTATTTGGAGAGTGGATGTACCAGACAAGCTTTCACAGACTTTGCTGCCTAAAAGAACCATGACAAAGCAATACCAATTTTTGATGTTCACAGGGGGCATGGCCTGCGTGGAGGATGCATTCTATGTAACAATGCGAACTGTACTGGAAAATTATGACAGGGCTACAAACAAAACGGCAAGGAGCAAAGGATGAACAGAAAGTGGGTTGTTCTGGCAAGGGTGCAACATGTCTTGACTAATTGGAACCACATCAGGAGCCACTGGAGACACAAAATGCAGAAACTGACAGCCAGCTTTACTTTGAGTTTGGTCTTGCAGATGAACCTAAAGCTAACTCATAATCTACAGCATTACTCTCATGAAGTCTCTACACTGTAACACGTAACACCATCCTTTTCTAAGATTGCCAAGCAACAACTCAGCAACATCAAAATGGTACTTTGCTCCAAAGATGAAGATCAGTGTTTTGCAGACAGTGGCACCACCAAGTGAATGTTCCTTGGGTACAACAGTTTCATTTCTGCTAATGGATGCTTGGCATAGGCCAAGAATCAGCCCATTTTTGTACCCATTGGTACAAAATACAAAAGAATCATTCTCAGGACTCCCCAGGCAGAGAGTCCACTGCCCCTGATCCAAAAGGCAAGGACTCCCCACCACAGGAGTCCACTGCCGTATGGACTCCGGAACACCAGAGCACATGGCCCCCTCTTTTGAGAAGGCTAAGAGCATACCAATTGTGTGTAGAATCTACACAAATTTCGGTTGCATCGCTTGGATTGGAAGTGCAGCTCCACTGCCCTTCCATCCTCACAATTGGAGCAAAATATACTCATAAAATAAAATCTTCGACCCCTTTCGAAACTACCTATAATTTTTTCGTGATATTTTTTTTGCAACAATACTGCTCAGATCAATGCTATGATAACATTGTGATGTTATGTGACTCAATTCTTGATTTGTTACCGTACTGCAAAATTTAGCACCAATGGTAAATTTGTCCTTGTCATAAATCCACTCCATGTCCCTGGTCTCTTGGTGCCACTTTACTACCTTCATCAACATGGCTTCATGCCGGACTATGGATTTGGTTCTCATTATGGTATGGGGACATTCATTTCATTTCTTACATTTTTGGTAAAGTTTCTGATAGTGAAGAGTTCCTCATTAATTTTAAATCAAATCCAGCTGCCTGTGGCTCAACAGCAACCAGGGCAAGAAGCCTTGTCCTGCCCACCTCATTGCTGCGGGTAATAATGTGATATAGGCCAAGAATCTGTCCTCTGTAGTACCCCTAGGTACAAAAAAACTCCCAAGTAAGGATAATCCTAAACTCCCAAATGGAGAGGGATCCTTACAAGGACAAAAATCCAGAAGTTTGGATCTTTGTTACAACAAGAGACCCCCCTCACTAGAAGAGTACAAACATATCAGGACTGTGTAGAACTCATACAAAATACATTTGTTTCATTTTGGGATGAAACAGATTGCATTGCCCTTCCATCCTCATTTGTTCATCGTAATCAATAAACAATAAGCTCTCAATTACTCAACATCAACAAGTGTAACACATTCACATACAAGTTACTACTTCATATTTTTCACCAACATGGCTTAGGTCATCATCTATAGATAGCCTGAGTTACGACCTCACTTCACCAGGAGTACCTATCCTTCTTGTGACTCCTTCACCAACCCCCAGAATCCCTGTGCCTAGGAGAACATTGAACTACTCTGCATTGTGTGCCATCATCGTTGGCCGCATACAAGAGCGTACAAAGTGTCTTTGAAGAGCACTTCTGCAAAAGCCTAAGAAGCTTGTGAGTGATGCACACTGCACTTATGTACAAGATCTTTCTTAAACAAGTCTAAGGAAATTTGTCATATCAAGAAATAATCTTCTTTAGTGGTCATACAAGGATAAAGATAAAGAACTTTGGATCTTTGTTACAGCAAGAGTACACCCCTCATGAGAAGGGTACAAACATACCAGGATGGTGTAGAACTCATACAAAATCAATTTGTTTCATTTTGGGATGAAAGGGATTACATTGCCTCCTACCCTCGTTTGTTCAACATAATCAGTAAATATTAAGCTCCCAATTACTCAACCCAACAAGTGTAGCCCATTCACATACAATTTACAACTTAATATTCTTCCACCAAAATGGCTTAGGTCAGTGGAGGAGGAGAAACTATTTGTGAAGCGCCAGAATTTCTGGGGTTGATTTTGTGGATGAAAAACAGAAGTGTCACAAAATTGGCAAAATAAACCAAGATACATGGTAGCGGTGCTAAAGCAAGAAAAAGAATGGTATCTTTTCTACTGACTTGACACAGCATTATGTACTTTGAGTTGTGTCTTGTCTGGGATTAACAAATGGGATGATGGATTAGCCCAGCTGTGAGTGCCATCCCATCCCACCAGCCCTGTGGGAGTCCTGGGATTAAGAGTGGCATTCAAAAAGGAGTCCACATACAGAACTTGGTATTGTACAATATGTGCATGTCATGAACAGATTGTATGGATTGTATGTACCTACAATCAAGATATGATTTGAAGGATTTACACAATGAAAGAACACAGATCTTTGTGTTCGTGTGCACTCATCCCATCACACACCCAAATGCTTGTGCATGTTAGAAGAGTTATTTGTCATGGGACCTAGCAAAAAACTTAAAAGTAGGTTTAGGTGGAAAATGCATGTGTAGATGTGTTGTAGATCATCACAGTGAAATTATGAGATTATTATTTCTACTACTAAAAATGGTGCTTGCCCTTGGAGCACAAGCATGTAGAACATGTCAGCAGAATTCTGGCATGTAGTTCTTTACTGACCTGGTGTGGAGATCCTGTTCATCTCTAGTACAGTATGTGGAGGTATGGTGGATCTTGTATCTTGAGCCTTCAAGGTTCAAGATACTTGTGTACTTCTCCTTTGCAACAAAAGGAAAGTATTTGATGTTATATTTTAAGTAAATAGAAATACTTAAAATAAACCCTATTCTTGGCCATAGATACTTGGCATATGTCATCCTGTGATTGGTCATAATAGATGAGCGTGCACACTCATTTCTTACACAAGTGCTTTCCTCACAAATTTAGGGAACAATACAGATGAGTCTTGCTGCTCATGCATATTTTGTGCAATATTTGAGTTCACACTTTTTGATCCAGTAGTGGATTATTATTGTGAAGTTAACTGCAGAAAACATCATCCCAGCTCTATCCTGGCATATCTGGGGACCATCCTGGAAAATCCTGGATATTTGATAAACCCCTCAACTCATTGCAATCACAATTCATTTCTTATATGACATTACAACAACATACACTCAACCACAATTATGATGGAAAAGATGATGCATAGATCAATTCTCATGGTCAGCACTAACGACCTCAATAATTCTAACAATCGTGTCATCCAAATAGAGAGTGGTATCCCCTGCTCCATATTCCCTAGCCAGAAAGCAAACACGACACCCATCAGAACCATTGTTGTTGATTGTGTAGCATGCAAGTTCATGTTTCACAAAGGAGCGCAGGTGGAGGTGAAGTCCAACACCCATGTCGTCCCTATTGACCACCAAAGAAGAGTCCCCCCCCAAATGGATGCAATTCAAAGTTGCGACCATTAGCATCAGACACAAACCATCAAGAACAATCCTTGCCATGACAACTTTGGTGTTGCTTCTGAAGACTAATGATTGTTGTGCTCTAATGCGTTGTGTCTTTTGCAGCTTTTTGTGTTGTTGTTTTACTGAATTTAACCCTTCTATACCAAACTTCTGTCAAAGACCCACAGTTTACAGTATTGTAGTGATGTCAATGAAATTGGAAAACAAAGTACAATACTTATGATCTTGTGGACAGAGAAAAAATTATCCCTGTGCGGGCCATGGTATAGAAAATTATACAATAGCCCATTTTGACTCATGACCCATTCAGCCCTTAATCCAGAATAGTTTATGCATTAGAGTGAAATAATGGCTATTTTGGCATGTTTTGAAGGTATGAACATGGGGGCAGTTATATGGAACCCAGTGACTTCGTCAGATGGAACCAAATTAGTTAGGTGTTTCATCTGACAAAACAGATCGGGGGTATGTTCAAATACAGGCGCGACTATAAGATAAAAGATATCTCATTTTGCTTCCAATTGGACCAGAGATCGTTTTAAACTCAGCTTACAAAATGACATTTGCTATTTATATATTTAAAAAAAAATGATCATTGCCAGCTGTGCTAAGGCTTTGTGCCATAGGTACGCTTTTGTCTTACAAAATCTGGATTACAAGTGATGAGCATGTGAATTACTTTTTTTCTCTAAGACATTTTTGGTGATTTCATCTGACAAAATTTGTTTTTGCCTCATAAAATTTGAATTTGTTTTTAAATCTAGTGGATGCCTTTTCTTGAAAATTGTGTCAGTTGGACACCAAACTGATACCTAACTGACAAAAATGCTTCGTCTGACGAAAGTAGGTTGTTTAGTCTGACAAAGTCACGGGGTTCCATATAATTGCCCCCATTTCACTTTTCCAAGGCTTCAGAATCCCTCAAGATTCTCTGGAGAGGCTTTCTTTTGGATGGGGCTTTTGATTCCATGTATTGCCCTTTCCACATGCTGAAGACAAAAAAGCCAATCAGAAATTACATAGATTGTTATCAGATTAATATTAATTCCTACGTGTTTTGAATGATAGAAAATTTTCAATTTTCATACCAAAAGTGTGATGGCTCGTTGTCCATCATCCGTCAGTATTACAAAAGTCACTCCCCTTCCATCTCTCACAAGACACACACATATCTCTCCTCCATCACGCCCTCTGCCACGATACAGTAACTTTGCACTCATTGACCGCACCTTGTGCTTTTAACTTCTCCGCTATGTGTGTCCAATAGTGAGCTCATTGGCCCCACCTTGTTCTTTAAAGTCTTGTGTAAGTCAAGTTTGAGAGACCGTTCAAGGTCAACTTTGAGACTCCTTTAAGGTCAACTTTGAAAGGTTAGCAAACACAGTTTTGCAAATTGACAGGGAATACCATCTTCGCACCATCTGAGCTATCTGACTGAAGTTGGATGTTTTCCGAGCTTGTACTGTGTATTTGTGTCATGTAAAAGTAAACTTTGAAAGACTCCTTATCAGCTGCAATCAATCGTGCAAGAACTATTCTCTGCCCTCATTTTCATCATTTACTGTGTCCAAAATAATCGTCCCTCTCCCATCGCAACTTGTATGCTGTCAACACAGTGCCTGTTACTGTTCGTCGATTGTGCTTGGATTAAGCACAACAGAGTTTGCAGAAACTCGTTTCATCGCAAAGGACTTTTGCAGTCTTGCCACTGCCAAGGACAACTCTAAGGCTACAGAACATCTTTCTCAGCCATGCCAAAGTATTTCACGTGGATTATTTGTATTTGGAAAGGGCTATTGCAAATGGTTCAGCAAACTCTACTGCCTCTCCCCAAAGCACACAAAATTATTCCGGAAATTGTGGCTAGATGGAATCATTCCAAAGGGAGTGTAGATGAAATGACTTGTTACTCCAAAGCAGCAATTGGTGAGGAGATAGTTTAAGGAAATGGCAGTACACGTGCGCTTCATGTTGAAGCATTGCTTTCCAACAAAGCTGACACCTAGCAGAAAAGGGTACACAGCAATTCAGCATCACCACAAGCCTTTGAAGATATGGATGAAGGATGCACTATTTGAACTTGCCACCCAGTATAAGCTGATGAATTTATTTTGAGGGGTGATACAAGTTTCTCCTTTTTGAAGAAATCCAGAAGTAATGGACACTGTAAATGATATTGACATGAAGATAGCGGCAGAGAAATCTTGGTGGATGAAGGCTGCTGCAGCATATGTGGGGGAATGTATCACTCCTGACAGTCGATACAACATAAAAAATTCATTGATGACAAGAAGTTGAATCGAATTCAGTTGGACAAGTCTTTGTTTTCATTTCCCTAAGTCTCATGGCAGTTCCGTCAATGCAAAAGCAAAAGCAATGGAGAGGAGCGTTGCTTCAAAGATGAAGCCTCCCAGTGCTAATGCAGAAGGGAAGGTAGCTAAAGTTAGGAAATGTCCTCCAAGGTGCATTGTATGTTGTGCGATAAATGATCCAAATAACAAAGACTCGAAAATCAAACAGACAACCATCTATTGTTCAGTTTGTTTGGTCAGTTTATGCACCAAGAGAATAGGTAATAGGTAGATAATTGCTTCGAATGTTTCTATCAAATCCAAGACCTGTCGGACCTACACTACAAGGCAACAGAGATTCATCAGCAACAAAGGCATCAGCATCAAAAAAGAAAAAGACTCTGATTCTGAAGCTAAATAAGTTTTAAATGGGAGAATAATGTTTTGAAATGCTTATTCCGATGATTTACTAGCTCATTTCACATGTTAATGCGTTGCACAAAAATCTAGGCATTAAACAACTATTAGATTACCTAGCAATGCATCGTGCATAGATATGTAAACATTAGAGTAATAGCTACAGCTACATGAAATAGCACTTTTTTGGCTGAAATCAAAGGTGTTATTGGGGGAGTGATCAAGGATGAAAAACACCTATTTCATGATGCAACACTGTTACCAATCATTGGTACAATACTGCTCCTGTGATGTCTGAACACATTTCTTAGGCCAAAAGTTAGGTAATTTGCAATTGCTGGACAATAACACTTATTTTTTGGTGATTATAAATGCTAGGCCATTTTTACTTTGACAACTATTTGCATTCTTGCCAAGAATACGTAGAACAATTCTTGGGAAATGACTGCATTAATATGAAATGCAAGAAACTGGTGCTGTAGGTAGCATCTTTCTATGATACTGACGGCAAAACAATGCCACCTGTCAATCAGCATGGTATGTACTAATCCCTACGAACCATCAAATCTTGTATAAACAAGAACTTCGGCATGCATTCGCGATTCCTCAGAAATTGCCATCTTGTGGTAACCAGAAATTTGTTACAATTCTGAAGGAATAGTAATTAACCAACATCAGCAACAATGGTAATCTGGATCCCTTCTGCAAAGATGCAAATCCATACTATTTTGGTACCAATCCATCATGGCACTCATTCTAATTGATGCAATACTAGTTGGCTTTGCAGAAATCCTGGGCTAAACCAGTGTTTCCGAGGAATTGCAAAGTGGAAAAGTGGAAATAGTTGTCAAAGTAAGTACGGACAAGGAATTGTAATCACCCTCGGCAATTTTTTTGCAATTGTCCAGCAATCGCAAATTACCAAACTTTTGGCCAAACCTATAGCCTCGGAATCAAGGGAATGTCCTGGAAGATCTAGAAAATTGTGAAAAGGGGGAAGTATTGAGAAAAAAATTATGCGAACGCCGTAGAGTACTGTAGTAAGTAGCTATCTACATGAAAGTAAACTTTCATTTTTTTTTCTGTCTCAGAAATGCATATGTAATGGAAAACCAGCGAGCGTGACAACAAAGAAGTTTATTCAAAATTCAAAAGTATGAATACATATGTGAAATGTTTTTAGAACTACCTTACTTAGCGATGACAATGAATTGAAGCCAATGTCTTCTGAAACTTTATTGCATTTTTGAACATTATTGAACTTTTTTGAACGTATTGGACTTGTGCAAAAATGTTCAAAAATGTTCAAAAATGTTCAATACCACGTAGTGGAAATGCGAACCCTAATATTTGAACATTTTTGAACACTTTTGAGCAGTTCAAAAATATTCAGAAATGTGTCTAAAGTGTTCAAAAATAAGACCGCTATATGCAATAGGAGCACTATGTATCCTAGGCCTATCATGATACCCAGCCGGCCAGACATTGGATTCCAAAAAACTGATTTCGAGTAAATTAAAAAAAGAATATGGAGCGAACAAAGTAACTCTATTGTAGTACTGTAGAAACATATCAATTTTCTACAAGAACAAATGGATCGGATTGTTTGGATCTGCTGCATTAAACTAACAATTACTTGTGAAAGACTGTTCAAACAAACAAAATAAGAACACTGTTTGAAAGCTTGGAAAATGATCTTTCAATCAATGTAAGGATGTACTGTTGCAACACAGTAGTTTGTGCACAATTTAATTTGTGCATCACAGTAATTTGGTCAGATTTTTGAAGCCACAAAAATATGGTGGGAAATCTAACTTTCGATGGCTACTAATCACACGTGCTATCCTGCTTCCTATGCACTATGTTTCCATTGCACAAAGCACAATACATTGCACCATCAACAGCCATTGAGCATCTCCAATTGACCGAACGAGCAAGTTGGACAGGCCAATTTTCATCGATGCAGTGCCATTCGAGTTGTTCTGATAACACCAAACAACTCGAACAACAGGTATTAGTTAACATTAAACCTTGTTGATTGTTAAATTTCTTTCAGCTCTTACGCCAACCACATCAAAGCAACACGAGGCTGGCCTGTGCAGCGAAGCACCTCTGTGCCATGCCTGGCATCGCTGTTGGGGTGAGGCTGCAGTGTAACAAAGCCGACCCCTCCTCAACTGCCCCAGATGAGCCCCAGCACATCTGTGAGTATTGCATAAAAGCATTGCCTGTACCTACACTTAGCACTAAGTTGAGATTACTATGTGGAAAGCAAGGGCAATTTGTATCTTGTGATCTTGTGCATTCTCTTAATTTTCTTCCGTTGAAATCAGCAATATAACCTATACGCTCCTATACGTACAATAGATTTAAATTTGATTTTGAGGGATTACTTTCATCGATATCTTCTGGTCAAATGTTCCATTGAAGGATTATTTCTACCTATACTTCCTTCGTTCCAAATTTGCCGGATCTTCCTCAGCTATTTTTTTCCTTTCAAAATTACGTAAACATACAACATGCATAAAAGAAATGGAACAGGGTTATACAGTACGTCCTCCGTGCACCAAAAAAAGTTGAGGACTTTGAGACGGATTAACACATAGCCCTGTAAAACAATAAAAAATTGTAAAACGGAGCAGAAAGTCTTAAATAATTACAATGAAATACCCAAACACTGCTCACTGTACATTTTTTTACCCCATGATCCTCGTCCATCCCAAACATGCACTCTCTCGCATTATTTTTATTTGCACATTACCTTCACCACGAGAATAAACACCTACCATCGTCATTTTGCCTCAATCCTCCCTCCACACTCATCACCACGACCCCCCCTCCTCATCAATCGACAATAACATCTCATCTGACCATCTGACCCATGAATTGCACCAAAATTCATTGGGGATCATGGTGAAAAAATAATATCAAGTGTTGTTGATTTGCTCTGTTGCATGCAGGCTTTCGAGAGAGTGAGTGGATTGTATTGTAACTTCTGAAGAGAAAAATAATCAGATCCCCGTCTTGGTGTTTGGCGACTTTGTAGGCATTTGGAAGTGCTATGATTGCTGTTTCTGTCTTGAAATCACGAGTGTTTCAATGTTTATTGGTATTTGTTTTGTCAAATGTAAGAAATTGTATTATGTCTGAATTTGATTTATGCATTCTTGTGTCTTGCAAAATTCCTGTCGATGCTGTTGCCCAATGCCTGGCACCATTGCTGTAAAGCAAGTATGATCCAATGTGTGACCTTGCGTCCTGTTAGGCACCATTATTTTGTTGCGTGTTCATGTGATGCCACCGAATTCTTATGGCCTCTCGACTCTTCCGTCAACCTCACTCAAGATAAGCTGTCATGGTTGATTGTTGTCATGTGGCTGATTTTTTGTGGTGGAAAAGTCACAATTCCTAACCAGTTATACTATCCCCCCTGTTTATTATTGTTTTGTTTGCTTTCCAAACAATTAAAGTTGACATCAACGCTCTTCTTCCTGTTCCCTGAACTCACTCTTCTTCACTTTTGTCATCAAACTTTCTTGTCAAACCTTCATCATGCATTATAACACTTGTCCCTGCATCCTCCCATACCGGAAGCACCTTACCTCTACTTCCTCTGATAAACCCAAATCCCACTCTAAAACACAGCCTCCACCCCGAATGTTGACAATTGGATATATAAAGATTGCTTGGTGCCTTTTCTTTCCTCGTGAAAAATTGGGTATGAATCACAAGTTGTTAGAAATACTTGCCAATCATAAGGTTTGGGGGTTGTTAGATTTATCCAAGATTGTGGTGTCTGTGCGCAGAGGATTTGTTGGTGTATTGCATGCTTTGAAACAGAACAATAAATTAAAATATTCGAATGCAATCTCACATTCGTTCTCTATCACGAAGAGTACCGTAGTTTACGTACTAATTGGCTCACAAATGTAGGTGGCTCTGGCTTCCGAGTCGGAGTCATTCACAAGTTGAGGTGGCTCTTAGAGAATGTCTTCACGAATAAACCCTGTGACAGTGATCTAGTGTCAGGTAGTAGCGAGAGCCCCACACAAAAGCGCTAGAAGAACTCTTCCACTTTTTGCGGCTCTTCCATCGACCACAACCGTACTGACACAACTAATGAGCTCTTTTCTCGACGTCGTTGGAGAATACTTTGAACTTTACTTTGAACTTTACTTTGAACTTGGTGCAGTAAACTTTATAGGTATTTTTATTCATATACTACTATACTCATGCAAAGCTTACTTGGTTTGATTTCACAGCTTAAATGTGGCTGTAGCACTAGCAGCCTCACAAGTTAAACAATTTTTTGGGGCTCTGGCCAAAACCGAGAGCCAATTAGTATGTAAACTACGGTAACGTCACTAGTTAAATTTGTCCGAAGGGATGGGGGACGTGTACTGACGGGAATGATGGCGCAGGGAGGAGGGGGGGATTACTAGGGATTTGTAGAGGGAGAAAGATTTCTGCGATGGATCATTGTGGTCAGTTGATCGCCTTCGGTGGATCATTGTCGTCGATCACCTTCGATGGTTGTCTTTGGATGTGATCGTGGGGTAAAAAAATTCGACAGTGAGCAGTTTTAGGGTATTTCATACTAATTATTTAAGTACTTCTACTCCGATTTACCCTATCTAACTTGATTTACGGGGCTACGTGTTAATTTATCTCATAGTCCACAACTTTTTTTCGATGCGCGGAGGACGTAGATTCGAAAATCGCAAGATGACGTCGACATCGACGACAGAAGGTGGCTGAGTAATCTGTGAAGAGTCGTGCTTCCCGTGACTAGGATTCTTTTTCGGCTTCTAGAGCCCATAAGCACAAGCTGCATGAGCCGTACATAATCTTACATAACTTCGCTTCACGAAGATCCAAGACCGCACTACTACACATTGTCAACTACTGCCAACTACTGCCACCATGTTGATGTATTATTGCATTGCCACTATCCTTCTGTCATCTCTCAGCCTATCAGGGGCAGCATCCAACTACGAATCAGAGCACTGCCCGACGCTCAAAGCCGACTTCACTCGTCGTCAACTTAATGAATGGTCGTCCTCCACTCCATTCACCATTGCGGATGGCGGCGATGGCAACGACAAGGCCAAACATGTCCCAGTGTTGACTATTTCTGAGGACGGAGGTAATTTTACGATTGTAGTAGGGAACGGAAATGAGGAGAATGGAGTGTGGCATCCGCAAGTTGCCAGTGATGATCCCAATGTTGTACATTTTGTGACCCATATCTATGCTGAGGATCAGGCGAGTTTTTTTGTTAAGTACACCTCCCCACGATAGTTTTCACTTCTCTACTAATCGCCTCGGTTTTTTATTCTCTCCCTTCGTCGGATCGGATAGGACGGAAACGTTATCTACATGCGGACGTTGAATCCTCAAGCAGGTGAACCCGCAACCATTACAACTCTCGTGCCGGAAGGGGTCACCGAATTGACCCCGTATTCATTTTGCAACCTGCACGGATTGTGGGTGGGCGATACAGTAAGCACCGGAGGCACCGAGCAAACCGATAGGATAATTACGTGTGCTGGATCAGATGCACTTGAATGGGTGGAAGGGGCTTGGCCCTCTGTGAAGGCTGATTTACAGAGGCAGCAAATGGTTACCTTCGGAAGTGATGCTCCATACACTGAAAGTGACAGTGAGTATATTTCGTATCATGTTCAATTTCCATTCGTCGCCACCAGTGAATTTGCTGATGCAATACATAATCAAATTAAGGCGAGAAGCACACCCCTTTCATCACTGTTCATGACAATGGCACTGCTTCGATCCTGGTGGGAAGTGTGGCTGGAGGAATCCACCCTATGGTAGGCTCTGCTGACGGTGTAGAGGAACCCCACTGGATTACTGAAGTTTTTGTCGTAGACGACCAAGATAATTTCATTACCCTCAAGACTTTGGATCCTACTGGAGTGGAGCAAGCTGCGATGGATTTTTCCGTTCCCGAGAATGCACAGAACCTCACCGCATACATTTGGTGCAATATCCATGGACTTTATGTTGGCCCCACGGTAAATGTGGCATCTATCAATTCTTCTAATCAGGAAGCTGGGTCAGACGAAACGGAAGAAAACGCAAACTCTGCTTCCGAGGTCCTTGCATCTGTCTGTTCGTCTATCGTTGCCGTTCTCCTAACAAATTTCTTGTGAAGTGGTCGGTTTCAAGTCAGTTGTTACGCCGTCTGTGTGAAATGGCTGTAAAAAAAGAAATCGTCAACGCGTCATTGATCACTCAAGAATCTGTGTACTATCTCTAACGCAGGTCAATAATCCCAAATCATAGCTCATGTTGCACGGTATTTCTTGTAACTATTATGTCTAGATTCATAATATTCTATCCCAACTCAACTCTCAGATCACATGAATACCCTGCGGCACGTAAACGAGACAAACAGCTCACATCGTAAACAGTAGTCTGACTCTCTATAAAACAAAACAAACGGACAAGCATACAAATGAAATCGAAGCAGATTTATCGTCCTTTGTTTTTCCGTAATTTATCTTCGTTCAGTTCAACTTCATCTGCTGCTGCATGCAGCGATTCTTCAACCGATGTTGTGGAGGTGAACGTTTTGATAAACTTGCCTATTGCATAAAATATGCATTCAAAATTGCGAAAAGGGCAATTTAGGACATCGCGATGCGTAAACTGACAAAAAATACTGAATTAACCTTACCCAACACCCTGAACGCGCCTGAGATCACGTAAGATAAAGTCAAAATTCCAGATAATACTGATACAGTGATTCGTGTCCTCAGTCGCATGGACTGGTGTTGTGAAGAACTCGACACTTCTTTTGTATTGACTTCATCAAAAGCATCAACTACCACATTACTCTCCTCCAACTGACGGAATACCTCCCTAAAAACCGCTGGCAGAATAACAAAGAAACCTCGATATCCACGGTAAAATATGTAGAGCATCCAAAGAAAATTTGATTTCATCGCATAAAATATGGATTTGAACATGCTCCCTTGATCTCTACTTCCATCGTTACCGTTGACGCTGTTGCCGACCCTGCTTGATCTTATTTGGATGCTCTTTTCATGCGCAGCGAGGGCCCATGGCTTCAGTTTCATACCCAATTTATCGATTGTTTGTAGGAGCGATGTCGACGAAGGCGCCGAATCGCTTTCGTTCGCGACTCTCGATTTGGCAGACTGTATTTCTACATCGACGGTATTGTCGCTATTGGGGGCAGAAGATAAGTGAAGGCTATTGCTCGGGGCCAATTGCAGCGACCTGCGCGTTGCACCTATCCCAAAGAAGGACGATGATGATATTTTCAAGGAGTATAGAGATTGGGATGAACGCCCACAACGAGCTACTGTGGCTGTAGAAAAAGCGATTTGATAGGCTTGAGTAGAAGAAAATATGGCCACGGCGATGACCGCTAACAGTGTGCTGGACTTGGCATTCATATTTGACGGCCGTCAATAACCTAAGAATTACACCGCCCAAGAAAGATGGGCACCAAGGAATTCGGTTGGAGTTTGTATTGTCGTTAGTGGATTGACTGCGATAGAGGAGTTGGGCGTATTATTTGTTCGGTATCGTGCTTTTGAATAAAACATTGAATGTATTTGTACAAGAAGAAGACAAGAAGACTACATACCTAAATGCCTCCTAAATGCCTCCTAAAGTACCTTTTGCGACGTAAACTAGCGTAACTTATTGTACCATATGGTATGGTATTCATTGTACAATATGGTACAATACAAAAATGATGTATCAATCGCTTCGCTTCGTATCTCTCGTAAGAGATGATGTTCAACATTGAAAAATCCTGTTTCTCCCCAACATTCCAGATGGTCCAATCGCTCCCCAGCGAATGAATCAATGGGTGACTACCGTAATTCAGCTAGAGGTACACGCCCAAACGCCCAAAAATCCCAAATATTTGACCAGCAAGACAGGCAAGTTTGCCACGTGGATGATTTTTGTGCGATTAACTGACGTCAACTGACGACAACTGAAGACAACTGACGTCTTTTACATTATCTCGTTAATGTGACTGACTAAGTGACGACAAAAGAAGGCACCATGTGACGACACTGAAGACAAAATGACGACGCTAAGTGACGACACTGAAGACAAAATGACGACCCAAGTGGCGGCACTGAAGACACAGTGACGACCAAACTGAAGGCAGTTAACGACATTTTAACGACCCTCCGTGGCGACACTGACGAACTTCCTGGCGACACTGGCGACTCCTACGTGGTATATATTCTACTGCCTACTGGCGATAGTGACGAACAAAGTGGCGACAAAGACGACTGACGACCCTAAGTAAAAAAAAACTGAAGTCCTTCTGACGACCCAAGTGACGAACGTGAAGTCCTTCTGACGACCCAAGTGACGACACGGACGACTCAATGACGACCCAAGTGACGACACCTGACGACATTTTAACGAACCGTAGTGAAGGCATGAAATGACCATATATTTTTAAGTGACGTCAACTGACGACATCGGACGACATTGGACGACTCCATCTGGCGATACTTATCGCCAAAGTCCAAAGTTGCCTGTCTTGCAGGCCAAATCGGATGCCCTACCTCAGGGGTTAAGGGAAATACGTTTATTTTTTACCTGGAAGAACCGGCAAAATAATATATTTTGTGAAACAAAGGATGTCTTTTTTTAAATGCTCTGTGGTATCCAAGATTAAATCGCGTCAAAATCTCGCGAAGTTCAGTTGTTGAGAAAGGTACCCATTGATGCTTTCTTACATCATCGCTAACGTGCTTTTGTTGCTAGTCTTCAATCGTGGGGAATCACAAGAACGGCCGCAATTTATTACTCCAAATATTTCTCGCTGAAAACTGGCAGGCTTTGGCAGGCTTTGGCAGCAGCTGCCAAAGCCTGCCAAAGCCTGCCAAAAATCTAAATCCACGGAGTATACTTTTACGATCAGATTTGAAAAAGTATGCGTAGGAATAGTACACAAATATGTCATTATTTTTATGAGGCCCCAGTACAGCCCGGTCCCAATATGAATGAAACTATGTGACCTAATTCCTTCGTAATCGTGAATGAAACTGACGTCATCGGACTACTTCTCGATACTTCGGCAGAGTTTGACAGGCTTTGGCAGGCTTTGGCAGCGTTTGGCAGCAACTTCCTGGAAAACCTGTTTTTTGGCAATAAAATGTATCCAAGTAACACCAAGTGGTCTTTTTTTCTCGGAACGGAGAAAAAATACTCCGCCCATTACCAGAGAAGACTCTGAGAATCCACGACTACCTGGCTTCGGTGAAACGGAGTGACACCAAGTGAAACCGAGTGACACCGAGTGATGCCAAAGTGAAACCGAGTGACACCAAGTGAAACCGAGTGACACCAAGTGAAACCGAGTGATGTAACACCGAGTCCAAGTGACACCAAGTAAAACAAAAGACTTGAAATAAGAACAGTGTAATGGTTATCTAAATAAGTCAAATTTAGACGAAACGTGTGACACCAAGTGAAACCGAGTGACACCAAGTGACACCACGTGAAACCGAGTGACACCACGTGAAACCGAGTGACACCGAGTGACGTGACACCGAGTCTAAGTGACACCAAGTGACACCAAGCTAGGTTGCAAAATACCCAGTAATTCCCCAGAAATTACTGATTACCCAGTAATATTGCCTTTTTTGGAACAAAGGCGGTTCCTGTCTATGTGAAATTACTGTGTTTTTTGAAAAAAGATTTTTGGGTAATTGGACAGTAACAGTACGATTTAGACGCAGTAATATCTAAATCGGCCAGAGTAAAGTTTGCCTCATATTCAAGGTATCCAGAACAGTGTCTGTCTGTCCCACATAAAAACGCATGTCGATCGTGGCAGATGCTTTCATTTTCATGCTGCTGAGCTCTCTGCCGCTCTCATTTCCCCATTCATTTTTCTGCTCGACCATGAGAATTATTGCGGCCACGACGTAATTAAGGCCGTTCCTCCATAACTACTGGTAGCATACCAGCGCGCCTTGCATGCCATTGTTGCTGTTGTTGCTGCGCACAATTTGACTAGTAAGAAGGTATTGCTCCTGTTTGATTGTTGCGTCAAATTCTCTTTTCTCGACATGCCATGACTTCTGATGCAACTCCGTCTTCTGCCTTGTGATCGCGATCTCTCGCAGCAGCCTTTACCCACATAACTCGCAGGTTTAAGGGCATCAAACGCATCGTGAAACCTCAACAGGTTTTGCGAAAGCTCACGTTGCTTTTGTGCAGCTATTTGTTCTTGATTTATTCTTGCTTTTTGATTGTTGCGTGGATTTTTGTGCTTTTTAATTTCAGATGCTTCTCTTCCCATGCCTTCTCTTCTGCAGTCTTACCTCGGCCCAAGCCAAAGCAAAAAAGGCACAATCTGTTATCTCTTAGAATTCTGGTGAGGCAACTTGCAGTATTCCTATTTCAAATTCTCTGCAACTTCAATTCACTTTTTCTCCTTCTACCCAGGCATGCCAAAGCCTATCACAGACATGACAAACGCATCCTCTTCTGAATCCTCTTCATCATCAGAGTCGTCTGAAGATGAAGGCGAGGGCATGACCCTTGCCCAATTGACCAGACAGAAGGCTGTAGCCGTTGATGAAGATTTGGTTAGTGCTACCTCTGTCCTGTCAGGAGAGAATGAGGAGGAAGAGAATGTGGAGGAGGACAAGGAAGAAGGATACGAGGAAGAGAATGAGGAGGAGGCAAAGGAAGAAGAATATGACGAAGAGGAATTGCAGGAGCCAAGAGACCTGGAAGAGGTGCTTCAGGATGAAGTGCTTCCATCGAAGCTAAAAGATGTTTGGATGGGCGGCAAGATCAACAAGTATGTTGACGAAGAGGACGGTCTTAGGAAATGGACCTGTGGTTTTTGTGGCGAGGTAAGAAAGGGATGGAATGCCACCAAAGCATTGGGGCACATGATTGGGGGCCAGCAATGTCAAGGGTTGTGAGAAGATTACCTCCGACTGGATGCAGTTGTATTTAGATATAGTGAAGAGGAAGACTCTTTCAAAAGAGCAAAGGGGATCATCTTCATCAGCTCAACATGTCCCTCGATAACAAAGAAGCTGACGCTCTGCATTTTGCCAGAGCTGACAAGGCAGCCAGTCAGCTTCGGCGGTTCAGTGGATCTGTTCATGCGTCTCTTCCTACAAATTCTGTTGATGTAACTGCATCAGTTGAGGAGATCTCAACTCTCACGTTGGGCATTATCAATTCAAATAATAAGCCTGCCGCAAAGAATTTCTTTCAGAAGTGTAATTCGACAGGTGAATTGTTGTGTGCTTTTGCTCTCCCATTTTTTAAAGCACTAACTCTTTCTCTCAAACACTTCACTCTTTCAGAATCGAAATGGAAACAAAAGGTTTACCTTCAGCAAAACATTGTGATGTCAACTCGTGCTAGCCCGCAAGCCGAGGAAGAACTGCATATTGCCATTGCTCATTGGATTGCTGCTCACTGCCTTCCCTTTTCTATGTCTGAGGATGCCCTTTTCAAGCGAATTCTGGCGAAGGCCCGAGCAACCAATCATAAGTATGTTCCTCCCACCAGGTACCAAGTTGCGGGCCGTTTGTTGGATGCCAACTTCGCTGCCTACCAGAAAGACTCCCTTGATTCTCTCCTAGCTGACGTAGATACGTATGGTGTGAGCATTTTTGGAGACGGGCGACAATAGTCAAGACGCGGATGATAAACATCCTAGCAAGCTCTCCAACCAACCCCAGTTGTGTTCTGGATGTTGTGGACTGTTCCAACCACATGTTGACAGGAGGAAAGAAGGATGCATGGTATATTGCCAAGCAAATCTTACCTATTATGCGAAACATTGATCCTAACAAAAATCGTATTCATGTTGTTGCTTTCGACGGAGCGTACAATGTCCAAAAAGCAGGTGAGCTTTTGCGAGAGCACTATCCCCAAATCACAGTCCTGCAGGGGATTGAACACACAGTTGCTACCATCATTGGTAAGTGGGTGGGGTTGAGGCCCATTAAGACTCTGTGCCAATTTGCCAAGACGGTGAGAACATTGCTTTTCCTGTTTTTAACCTTTATAACTTGTCTGACAAACTGTTTTTGTGTTTACAGTTAAGGGACTTGTTTGGGAATGTGCGCCATGCACCGTATGCTGTTTTTGCCAATGCTTCAAAAGCTCACAACAACGGCAGGATGCTAGAATTCATGAAGCCCTCGGAATGCCGAATGGGAGGTGTGGCGATTCAGCTCTTACGAGTACTACGCCTCCGAGAGACACTTGCCGAGTGTGTAGCAAGCAAGGCATTTCGTGACCTCAAGAAATACAGAGATGTCGCCGATATCATTATGAATGAGAGGTATTGGGATTTGCTTTATGCAGTGTGCAAAGGTTTGTATCCAGCTTATCTTTTGCTTCGTGTGCTGACCAGAAACTTGGTGGTATGGATCGAGTAAAGTTTCTTATGATGCAAATATCTCGGCTATTACCCAAAATGATTGATGAAATTGTTGAGAAATGGGATGCCATGGGAGAGGACAACGTGAAACTGATTCGTTGTGCGAAATCTGACTACGAGATCGAGACTCCGAAGACTATTGGGGGCTTGAAAACAGAAGGGTTGGACGACAATGGTAACTTTGTTTCTCCGTTTGTACTATCATCTTCTGATACTCACCTGTCATTTGCTCCGTTTCAGATTACTTGAATTCTGACAGTGATGATTCAGATGATGATGCCAGTGAGTCTTCGGGTGGCGACAGCATCTCCAGTTCGGAATCATTCTCACAAGGAATTTCGAAGGACGATGATGGGCCCCAAGATGCATTCGACTCATTCAGGTTTTGGATGCCAAAGATATGGGAACACTACCAACCTCATTTGCTAAGTGACATTGTTCGTGTGGCATATTTACTGAGCCCTGACCCTCTTGTTATGGCACATTCTGCAGACAAAGAAAACATGGATCCCCAAGACAGGCTTGCTATGGAAAACCTTATTCGAAAGATGTGTGTACCTCAAAACATGCTTCGGGCAGAAGATCGAGAGAGGGAGGAGGCAAGATTGATCCACAAGCTCTGGCAAGAATATGCAGATTTCACAAGTAAGCAAGGATTCTTCAAGTCCAAGCATATTTGGATCACCGCAGAGTCTGGAGATTGCTTGGCACATGTGTGGCACAAGAACTACTCCCTACCATACACGGAGGTGTTGGGTAAGTTAGGGTGCCGGGTATGTTCAACATTGCTTGGCATCGGAGAGGCTGAGCGTCACTGGAAAGTTACGAAGAGAAACAAGGAAGGGCAGAGAGCAAGACTTGGGGTGGCAAGGACAAAGAAGCAGTCAGCCATTTCTGCAGCATACAGTCATGAGAAGTCTGCCCTCAGGAGGTTGGCTGCGTCTAAGGCTGGTAAGTTGTATGAAGATGCAGATTTTGACCAGTTCCTTGGAGAGGGGTCTGGGAGGAAAGGAAACCACTTGCTACTCGCATTTTCAGGGCTTGGTATGAAAGTTGGGAGGATGCACAGCTTAATAGTGCCGGTGATGACAGGTTTGCAGCTGCTCTTAGTGCAAAGTATTGGGGATTGAAGTTCCATGATGAGGATGGGGCTCAGCAAGGGTTTGACGGTCCAGTTAATGGTTATACTATGGAAGATAATTGTTGTGTCTTGGTGAAGTTGGATGATGATTCACATGAGCAGCCAATGAAGAAGTTTGGGTACAAGTACTGCATTTTGATGTGTTTTCCGGGTTTGACGTCAACAAGTCATATCTGAAGCAGCCGAATAAGTACTGGGCTATTCAAGAGTTGTTCAAAGACTGTGACTTCTATGGCATGATTCAAGATTACTACAAGCAACATCCCAAGGAAGCTGAGGATATTGGGCTCAGGATATACACAGATGATGGAATTGTTGATGAGTTGACCGAGAAGGAGGCAGTTCAAGCAGGAGAGTCATCGAAGAGGAAGAAGTACAATGTTATGGAGACAAGTAAGGCTAGCAGGAAGAGGCATCGGAAATAGTTGTTTGTTTGGTTAATGCTTTTCCCCACAATTGGCCTTGGTGGGTGGGGTTTTTTAAGCACTATTTAACCTAGTTATGATGTTATTTAAAGTGATATTGAAATGATATGACTCTATGTTATGGGGTATTTTCTTTAAGATTACTATGAGTTACTGCCACATTACTGTATTACTGTAGACTTTAAATGCTGACAAAACAGTAAACTACAGTAAAATAGAGTAAAGTAAAACACAGTAATCGTATCAAAAATTGACAGTAATGTTACTGCCAGAAAGGCAATTCGACTCCCACCAAGGATGTGACAAATGTGACGTCACGAATTGAGACTCCTACCGACGAATTACCGGGAATTCCTGGGGAATCTTGGGAATTACCGTGATTACTGTGACAGTAATATTTTGGAGGTTTTGGAGACAGTAACAAAAACAGTAATTTGCAACCTAGAAACCAAGTGACACCAAGTGAAACCGAGTGACACCAAGTGAAACCAAGTCACTCGGTTACGCGAACAAGCAAGGCCAAGTCGGAGAAATGGACTAATTTTGAAATTTTCCTTATCCCGAAGTACCCGAGCGTGACACCGGGTCACACCGAGTCCGTGGTTTTCCAGGAAGTTGCAGGCTTTGGCAGGGCTGCCAAAGCCTGCCAAAGCCTGCCATATTTTTCTCGAGAATTTGAAGAGAAATCGGCCTAAGTCGTATCTATCATCTTGGCATCAATCGCCACAGAAGATCGCTTTTTATGTTGGGCCTATCGAATAATTCTTAAAATGAGAAGCCAAAGAGATTTTTGTGTGACTATCATCCGTTGAGATAATTATTCGATTGCAATGTCTACTTCCTCTGTTTTGAAAAACCTATTTACCTGTTCTTCCTGATAATTTTTCCCTAACAGAGGATAGCTAGAGTACAACTGCTAATAATCTACCTGTAGACGAAGAAGTAGAAGTCACACGACTTCACGATTAAAAAGAACACGTCAAGACATGATGTCTCTAAAGGCTGTTGTCATCGTCACGGACAGTGGGGTCCTTGTTCTCCGACCTAGTCCAAGTGAGTTTACGAGCATACCGCTGTTGACAATGTAGACGTTCTTCACCTGATGACATAGACATGTCATCGCGAATGTCACCAATGAAGCTGTTATTTTGACCGATATTCCCGAAAGGTGGGGGAGGAAGTCCAACAGCCCCAGCTACATTAGGGCGAACTGAAGGGTCAACTGGAGGGACATTGGGACGAATAAATCCTGGGACCCCATTAATGTCAACTTGAGGGGGAGGTGTGTGTGCTGCAGCCTGTGCTGCAGCCTGTGCTGCTGCCTGAGCTGCAACAGCCTGTGCCGCAGCCTGTGCCGCAGCCTGTTGCTGCTGAACCTGCCACTGGTGAAAGGCAGTAAAAGCTGCGAAGCCTCCAAAAGCAGCATAGGGATCTGTAGGGGCAGGGGCTGAAGGGGCCGGAGCTGGTACAGGAGGAGCAGGAGGCGCATGCCTCATGTGGTTTTTGGCACCACGAGGACGAGTAAAACCACGTGCATAAGTGGTATACTTACACTCCACTTCAATCCCACTGACTTTTCCTGTCCCACGAGAACAAAACGAACCACACATGGGATCTGGAACTCAGCTCCAGGTGGGACATCGTCATCATTGCGAAGGACTTCAAACAAGTCCTTATCACTTTCCATATCAGTGAGAAGGGAGACAGACTTAATTGCAGTCTCGACCTTCCACGGGAAAGGCCCAACCCTTATTTTGTCGGACATGATGCCATTGAAGCTGGAGTCATTCTCCCGGTGAACTTGAGCACATGCTTCAAGCATGGACGATTCAGTACCTGGATGCATGTGACGTGGGTTGTTACCATCGGCCTTGTAGAAGTCATATAGCAACATGACTGAGTACTGCATGCCTAAGCCATCATCATCCACATCGAAGAAGTACTTGTCTATGCTGAATGGATAGGCAAGAAAGTCAAAAACAAGCTCGCGAGTACCATCAATCTTCAAGATGGTCGATGCGCGCAACCAAGGCATCTTGACTTCTTTGGAGTATAACTTCATCGTCACGGTGAGTGCTTCTAGGTCTCTTGTTAGGCCAACTTCAACAGGCGACAGAGTAGCAACAGGATCTGCGCTTTGACATTGCGGTAGAGGTGACGGTGGAGACGGAGGGTCTTGTAGGCCGTTGATGAACTCCTCCTCATCTTCTGTGTTGACAGTGTTGTTCTTGAAGGCCGGCCTGTCTTTGTCGAGATCAATGCCTTGTTGGTATCGACAAAGCTTGTCTTGGAGACGTTTGTGTGCTTGGTAGATCTTGTCGCGCGACGTGAAATCACAGTATCGACTGAAGTACTCGTGATTGAAATTATCAAGTTCTTGCGAGTCTTCTGTGTAGAAGATGTCGCCGGACTCTATGCGCTCGTTGAAAATGATGTTCGCGTCGTTGTCCCAGCACTCAACTTTGGCTTGTTGTGGTCTTGGAGCCATTTGTTTCTGAGTGCGGTTACGATGTTGTTGTCTCTTGCTTCATCATGACGGTAGGTGGTGATGGAGCGCAGCCGTGTAGGACGGTGAGAGACGGTGAGGTGAGAGCATACAACATGCTGTCGAGCCGGGACCGGTTTTTAATTACCTCTAACTGTATGTAGAAAAACTAATCTCAAATATAATAACTAATCCCCAAAAAGAAAACCGGATACTTTTTCAATTTAACATAGGAATAGTACTGAAGTCGGTAAAAGCCAAAAGAAAACCAATTCTCGAAAAGAAAACCAATCCCCAATTTGTTTGCCGACGTAGATAGGTATTCCATTTATATAAGCCGAACAGAAAGAATCAAGCCGTTGTGCAGAAGATTTTTGTGTGATTCAACCTAAACTAGAATGATTCTAGTATGCTTCTAGAATGTGAAGTAATATTGTAGCCCTGAGCAATAAAATTTGATTTTCTTCATTAGATTTAGATTTTTCTTATTTAGATCTTCTAATCTTTTCTAGCCAAAACACATTTCTATATCATCGGGTCAACATCTAAATATTTTGACTATCTAATTTGATAGTATAAATGATCTCTTTAGCATCTACTAAGGTTTGTTAAATTTGTATTTATACTCTACATTAGATTTAAATGGTATCCATTGATTTGTAGGTTCCTCGCCAACCATTCATGTATCTTCGCCAGAAGGTGCTATCATAAGAGAAGTCTGTATCGTACGGTACAATACAATACTACCCTCTCTCGCGGACTTCATTGTATTATAGTAGTAGGTACTGTACCATCACACAGCCACACTTTTGAGACAACAACACAACACAAAAACAAACACAAACACAAACACAAACACCGTCAATCATCATTGTTGTGGTTTGCTTAACATCTCCAACGTTGTTCTCCATTTATGGGGAATCATTGCCTCCCGACAGTTGACAGACAGCCCCTCCTTGTCAATAATGGCACCAGATCCACGGAATAACGCAAACTACGCAAATCCAACAACAGAAGAGAGTGTCCACCGACTTGGTAAACTCTTCATGAACGGAGGGCCTCAAAAACTTGGTAAGCTTGGTAAGAATTCTCCAGAAGATGCACGATTTTGTGCTTTCTACGGAGCGCCTGCCATTGCTTTGCTTGATGCATGGAATAAGTTGACTCTCCATGCGTTGGTGCCAAGAGGAGGGTGGTTCTTCCACCTCCTCTGGGCACTTATGTTCATGAAACTGTACGGCATGGAGCCAGACATGTGCGCAAATGCCGGGGGCTCCTGTGAAGCCATTGACCCAAAAACGTTCATGAAGTGGGTATGGCCATTTTTTATTGATGCCCTTGCAGAGCTTCAATATAAAGTTGTGAGAGTATTTTTGTCTCCACTGGACTTGACTCTTGTTTGTGCTTCTCATGCTCTCCCTTTGTCTCAGATTTTATTTAAGAGCAGATTTAAGAATGATAATGGCAGCAACTGCCTTCTTAATATTGATGGTGCGGATTTCAAAATCCCAAACCATGGCTGGAAGTACTACTCTCACAAATTCAAGGGCAGGTTTGCGGTATGAGGTGGGAGTTTTGATACAGAAAGGAGATATCTGCTGGATATTTGGTCCTTTCAAATGTGGACAATTTTCTGTTTACTGATTTGATGATTTTTTGGATAGGTTTGAAAAAGGAGTTGGGAAGAGGAGAAAAAGTTATTGCAGATGGGATTTATGGAGCTGAGGCCCCTTTGAAAGTCAGGGCACCTGGTACAATTTTTCGAAACCACTCAACCAAGCTATGGAAAAAAGAGAACGGGCTCGCCACGAACACTGCAATAGAAGGATGAAACAGTTGGCCATTCTCCGGCAAGAATTCCGACATGATTTGAGATGCCATGAAAGTGTTTTTTGTGCAATTGCTGTTATGACTCAGCTTTGCATCCAAAATGGAGAGCCTCTAGCAACTGTGTCGTACAAAGAGTAAGAAGTTTAAACTAATAGAATAGTTAAAATTGTCACTATTTTCTGTTGTCTAATTGTTATAATTATCATTATTATAATTGAGTAATGAAATCATGAAATGCATATGGACATTAACAAAAAGAGTGGATATCTTTTTGACAATAATCAATTTTCCCAGCATTCCCTGAACCCCCCACTTTTTGGCTAAATCTGGTCAAATCGAAAAATAATTTAGGCAAAAAGAAGGGGTGTCCGGACACCCCCACTTTTTGCCTAGATAGCATTTAGGTGAAATCTGGTCAGATTTTATGCCACGTGTAAGTCATTCAAATAATGAGAATGTCATGAATCATCAAGAATGCCTCTCAGGTTAAGCCTCTCATTAGAATAAAAGATGACACGTCCCCGATGACGCGTCCCCGTTGTGTATTGTACTATAGAAGATGATGCCAAGAGGGCGGAAGAACGGCCGATCGTGACAAATACACAAATTGTTGCTATCGTATAATTAATGAGCACAATGATGAGCAGTAGGATCACGGTACATTTTGCTGCCTCTGCGGCAATGGTTATTGTAAATGTACCATAGTACCATAGTGATCATTGGCGACAGTAAAAGGGATAGAATCTTGTTGTGACAGTACAAGTCTGAATTTACTTTGAACCATTACATGTCAGATATCTTTGGGCACTCGTGTAGTGGCAATATCCAACCTCTGAGACCCGGGCAAGATTGCAAAACCCTTTGGGACTATCTTGAAAGCTTAAGTCCAGCTCCACACAACCTTAGGTACTTGAGATCACCTCCACAAATTTGCTGCCATTATAGGCATAAAATGATGTAATGGTTCAATGTCCACCGTGTAGAAATTGGTATGTTTTGTACGTTTACATTGATGTCAGATAGCAAAAGTGTTGAAAATTGTGAGAAGACACATCATAATCGCGCACACATGCGCGATAATTTTTTAATAGTCATTCTTAATAAACTACGGACAGACAATCTGACAACAGAACACGATCGATTTTTTGTTCAATCCTGTAGAATCTTGCGTAGGAATAGTATAATTTCTCCTTAATGGTTCGAAGTCCCTGTAATGGTTGGAAGTCCCTGTAATGGTTCACAGTGAATTCAGACTTGTACAATAAAAGAGATAGAATCGCCGGTGAGTGTTGAATTGGGTGACAGAATGTGGCAGGAAAAGTAGTGAGAATAAAGAAAGGAAAATTGGGAAAAAAATTGTTTCTGGTGAGCCATGTGAAAATTGAAATGTGGGTGGGGAAATAATTACAGTACGGCATTTTAAAAACCCTGGCTAAATCTGGTATTGGGCCAAGGCATATTTGGGCTTTTGGGCGTAAAAACGAATTACAGTAGTCACCCAATATCAATGCACATCATGTAATTGAAACCCCTATATGTTCATGTGTTAGGCCAAATGCTTGTCAAACCGATTGCCTAGCATTTGCAAAATGCACTTTTCGATTCCTCGTCTGTGTTTGTGTTGCGTAGGATTTGCTTTTTTCATTTTTGCAATTCCTCAAGAACAGTGGTTTTGCCCGGGATTTCTGCTACAACACCTCGTTTGGCATCAATTCCATAGTGTGACACATCTGATCGGCATCAAAACAAGTCTGTGACCTGACCGTTTGGCATCAATTTTTGTGTTGGACAGTACCAGTCAGAAATTATAATGCAGCACTAAAATGTCAGTTTTATTGCCCGTCTTTGACCACTTGTTGTGATGGCACATTATGCATCTAGCAGACATGCGCCACTGCACATCCCTTGGGGACCTCTTGATGGTGCTTATGCCCACAC
>JABMIG010000284.1:133433-178565 GCA_013187285.1 Cyclotella cryptica | reverse complement strand
GGCAACAAAGAGCGTATGCGCCACGCCGATGACAATAAAAAGCTATCACTTCGACGAGCTGCAAATACACACGCTTCCATGAATTACTGCCACGACGAGCAAATGTGCTCACATCGATGGAGTGCGAATGCGCTCATTTCAACGACAACCAAATGCGGTCACGTCGACAAAGAAAGATGAACACACAATACAACCCCCAACCACAACACAACTAAAACACACGCAGACAAAAGCAAATCTGCGAGTCAGATCTGCCCCCCGAACGGAGCAAAGAGATGACGACAGTGGCAGTCGCGTCGACAATGAACGAATGTGACGCCACCAACACCTGAACAACAAAACACACCCCAGCACAACTACATCACAAGCAACATAACCACAGCCAAACAATACAATTTGTCATAATGCACTGAACACAATGGCGCTTCGGTGGCTCCGTTGACATGACACCGGTCAACATGATGGACTCACCAATAGTAATTTATCATTGACAAAACACTGTGGCGGTCGTTGCTAGACACAAAAACATTTGAAAACTTATTGAGATCATGTGTGTGAAAAACGAATGATTTCACATGATTCAAACAACTATTCTAACTTCAACACATAATATTGCTCTATTGCCCCTCACTGTCAAAACATTACCGATTAAGAATTTCAAAACTGCACAGCCTGGAAACACAACACTAAACAGTACTACTCCGCCCAAAGTTCTAAACACAGATAATAGTGCTCTATTGCCCCTCTCTGTCAAAACATTCACGATTAAGAATTTCAAAACTGCACAGCCTGGAAACACAACACTAAACGGTACTACTCCGCCCACAGTTCTAAACAGATCATAAGAATCGGATTAATGTGACGTAACAACAACACACTGAAAATTGCCACGATCAAAATAGCATCGTGACCACATAACATTCAGTCATAATCTTTTTGCTGACTCATGAGCATTCCTCACACATTCCTTATGACCTACCTACTCTCCCTCTATACATCTATATACATATATGCAAAAACGAATTACTATAAGCAACTGCTAAAAAATCTTGCAGCGGCTGCTAGTAATAATATTCTTCCGGGTCTCGATCCCCACTTTCCAAGATTTACCCTCTCTCTCTCGGAGAGCGAAAATTCTAAGAGCTTCTTAGAGATCAAAGGATTGTCCTCCTCCCCCATCGAAGCGTGCTGTCAAAGGGTAAGTAAGTCCTGGGTAAGTCTCGCAGAGTGATGTCGGACGCTTGTCGGACGGTCGGGTGTCGTTTGTTGGCAATTGGCAATGTCCAACTCGGGAACAAATAATATATTACAATGGCAGCCTATGGCAGCCTTTGGCAGGCCGATCGACCCTCTCACTCACCAATGAATTACACAGCACCAGTCATCACCTTCTCATAAATCAGAAACAAACAATCCTATTCCAAAATGACGCCTTCTTTTTCCAACTCTAACACATCAAATCGCGGCAGCGTTGATCCTTCCACAATGACCGATGACTCTCTCTCATTTCCCAGACTTGTCACTGTCGGATCTTCTCTAGCCTTGCGTCAGAAAGAAATAGTCCATCATATCATCAGTCTCGCGGGGAGTACGTCCTCTCCGAATGTACTTTATCTTGCCAGTAGTCAATCGAACTGTGATTTAACCGAGACTGAAGATTACAATACTTGTACGTCTGCTTTCCTCGCGCACAATTGTCAAGTCAAGTGTCACAATCTTATCTATGGCTCCATTCAAGAAGACCTTGACGTTCTCCTCAAGAAGTGGGCCGATGTAGTCGTTTGCAATTGGACTGAAGAATTCAATGAGCACGAATTCATGAGGAAAATCCTTTTTTCGTTCGAAGCACGTTTTGTTTTATGCGCGAAAGTTTCCACCATGAACGCGATTTTTCGAGCTAATCAAATCGCATCCCATACAAAATGGAGGTTTTGCCCTGCGTCTACTGCGATTGCCAACTCGAGTCAAGCTCCATTCCTCTTAAGGCATGAAGAAGACTTGAAAGAAGTGATTGCTGTAGATGATCTTGCAGCCCACATCATGACTGGATTGCACAGTCCCACTGCCCGGGCCGTTTCTGGCGACGGCCACGCTACATGTCACATTCTCTCTCGAAACAAAGATGGAGAAGAAATCACGTCTAAGCCTCTTCCAACTTCGTCGAAAAAACCCATTCCAATGGATGAACCTCCCGAATGTCAAGAGTCAGCATTCAACCCTCGCTTTGGAACGTTAGAAGAGAATGTTAATACTGATTTCGTTATTGCAGATGATGTCATTCCTGGAGCGAGTCATCACAGGACAAACAGCGAATTGAGTATCGACGAAGTATTCCCGAAAATAGTCGCTGCTGGTAGGATGCAGGCTCTACAAATGCAACCGATTGTAGACAAAGTGATAGAGTTATCAGGAGTGGACTTGCCAAGACTTCTTTACATTGGGACTGCGTCTTTTGATCGGACGGACAAGTTTCATGTCTGTACGAAGAAATTCAGAGAGATAGGGTGTGAGATTCGTCGATTAGACGTGTCAGAGAACGAATCGGTCCCTTCATTGGAAGATATGAGAGAGATGGTTGTGGATTGGGCCGAAGTTATCATGTGTTCGGGCGGAAATACTCTCCATGCATTGATTCGTTGGAAGGAAATTGGTTTGGATCTTCTCATGAAAGAAGCATCGATGAAAGGCACTGTGCTCTGTGGCGGTTCGGCTGGTGCAGGATGCTGGTTCTCAAGTTTGCATACAGATTCGCTGAGGCCCGACAATACCAAGAAGAAGGAACATCTGCTCGATGAACTCACCGAAGAGGAGCTTTCTGATTGGAACTTCACCAAGATTTCAGCGCTGGGCTTCATAGATGCAATGTGTGTACCTCACTTTGATACTACTGGCACCAATGGGCATTCTAGAGCAGAAGACGCAAAGCAGATTCTACATGATGACCCATCTACGCCAGCCATTGGAGTGGATGAAAATGCTGCTTTGGTAGTTGTTGGAAATGAAGCTCTAGCAGTCAGTGGTGATGGCAAAGCTACTTGCCATATCGTTGTTCCTGATGAAGAGACTGGGGAGGTGATTTCAGCACCACTCCCGACATCTTGGCAAGAGCCTGTGCCCTTGGATGAGATACTGGAGTTTCCCATCCCAGCGACTGGTGAACATTTAGAGGCACTCAAAGAGTATGTCGACACAGATTTTGTCATTGCTGATGACATCATTTCCGAAGTAAGCCATCACAGTAGCCATAGTGAATTGAGTGGCAACGAAGTTTTTCCGAAAATAGTCGCTGCAGGAAAGCCTGGTGCGCTGCAATTGCAGCCAATCTTTGACAAGGTAATTGAGCTGTCGGGATCAGAACTACCGAAGCTGCTTTATATTGGGACTGCGTCTTTTGACCGGACGGACAAGTTCAACAATTGTACAAAACGGTTTAGAGATATAGGATGTGAAGTGCGCCGTTTGGATGTGTCAGAGAATGAATCGGTCCCTTCGTTGGAAGATATGAGAGAGATGGTTGTGGATTGGGCCGAAGTTATCATGTGTTCGGGCGGAAATACTCTCCATGCATTGATTCGATGGAAGGAAATTGGTTTGGATCTACTCATGAAGGAAGCATCGATGAAAGGCACTGTGCTCTGTGGTGGTTCGGCTGGTGCAGGATGCTGGTTCTCAAGTTTACATACAGATTCGCTGAGGCCCGACAATACCAAGAACAAGGAGCACGTGCTCGATGAACTCACCGAAGAGGAGCTTTCTGATTGGAACTTCACCAAGATTTCAGCGCTGGGCTTCATAGATGCAATGTGTGTACCTCACTTTGATACTACTGGCACCAATGGGCATTCTAGAGCAGAAGACGCAAAGCAGATTCTACAAAATGACCCATCTACAACAGCCATTGGAGTGGATGAAAACGCCGCTTTGGTCGTTATCGGCAATGAAGTTCTAGCAGTGAGTGGAGATGGTGAAGCCACTTGCCATATCGTTGTTCCTGATGAAGAGACAGGAGAGATCATATCAGCTTCATTGCCCACCACATTGACGGAGCCTCTCCCGATAAAAAATGTTCTAGACCTTTCCATTCCTGCCATCAATAATTAGCGCAACGTGCTCGAAAACTTTGCACAAGATGCTGTCTTGGGTCCTTCGCTAATCTCAGTTACTTAAGGTTAATTAACTTGTTCAGGACGAGACTTATATAATTCTTGAGTTAAACATTACTAGTCATCAAATTTTGCAGTGCATCATTACTTTATTAGACAACTCATCAAAGCACTGCTTTGAACTTTCCCAACACAACGCCTCTTTTGATTTTATAGCTCTGAGTCAGGAGGCCGTTGACGATGGCAAACTTGGTCGATGCAATGGAAACGGTGCAGCAATGAGTTTCAATTTGAATTGTAAGGTTAAGAGACAACGAAGAATTCTGAGGCTTACGGGTTCGAGCACAATGATGAAATCTTGCACTTGCTCCCAATTTCTAAAGTTTTTCAACAAACGTTTGGTGTCATCTTTGAGGTGAGAATGCAATTTCTTATTTGAACGTAGTTTATCTAATGTATCACTGAGTTCTCCTGCCGCATTTTTGTAATCTTCAACAGAGCAATGTGGGTCGGTAATTTTATCGACGAGCCGCTGCAGTCTCTCGCCTTCTTCTTTAGGGATGAAGCCTTCGTTTGCCAATTGAAGTGGGTTCAAGACAACAATTGCGCTGAGTTGTTTCTCATCTTGGCCTCTAAGCACCACTTGATCAACCAACTTGGACCCGAGGATGGCATCTTCGATGGGACTGGGTTCAATGTTTTCGCCATTAGAGAGAACAATGGTATCCTTCGCTCTGCCAGTAATGAAGAGATCTCCAGTTGCTGGATTGATATACCCTACAACAAATTGAGGATATTGTCAAATTGAGCAAAATTTGTTCGCAAAAAAACTTCGGGTCAGCGACTAAAGATGCCCTATGCAATCACAAACCTAGGTCGCCTGGGTTGTTTGTTAGGGATGACATGATGTGGAGAAGAATTGTGGAGAAGAATTCGTAAGATTCGAAACTTGTTAGTGGGCATCGATCATGTTCGTTTGTATCAGCACTCACCAGTGTCGAACCAACCAAATTTATCTATTGATTCGCCTGTTGCTTTTTCGTTGTTGTAATATCCTTTCATTACCTGAGGACCTCTCGTAAGAACTCGACCAACTGTACCATTTTCAAGAGGCGGTCGCTCTGTGTCAGTCACGTCGGCAGAAACATCGACGACGCGAATTTCAGTACCTGTGACAGGAAGACCTACACAGCCACCTGCAATGAAGTTCGAATCGGTTCGACGATGGCATATCAAAGGGGAGCACTCGGTCAAGCCATAACCAACAACAAGTAGGACACCGCATGTTTCGCTTTTAGAGAAGTGAGAAGCCAACCGTGTCAGTGTTAAACCTGTCACGTTCTCGTGTTGAATGGTAGCTCGCCAATACTTACTAAAAATCTTCAAGTGAGCCGTTCAGTGCAGATCCCCCACTCACAATGAGCTTCTGGCGCCCTCCTATTAGTGAATCAGACAAAGACAGCATCAGCAGTGATCAGAGTATTCACGGCAACTGTTGTTTCAAGACAGTGTCACCGTCTTGCTATGGCTTATTGGCTACCAAGAGCTTACCTAGTGCAGCCTTGACCTTGTTCCACACAATAACATGTCCGATGGCATCAAGTGGCGACAATACAGCAGCTATGCAACGAGAAAACAATCTGCGTATTGCGTTAGGCATTGAAGAGGAAATGACCTGACCTTTTGCTATCTTTAGGTGCCTGTTCTTTGCGGTTGCAACCAAAGTAAAGAAATGTATCATCATTCTAGCAAGCCTGGACTTCTTATTGAACTTGTCTTGAATACCAGTGGCGACCTTCTCCAAAACTCGCGGGACGAGCATCATCCAGTGCGGTTGGTGATAAGCAAGATCGCTCTTGAGGTTTCTGACATTTGAATACACCAGCTTCACACCACGAGAGAAGATACAAAGCTCCGCGGCTCTTTCAGTAATGTGCCAGATTGGCAAGATGGTCACCATAACCTCACCAGGGAGTGGTTCTGACACGTCATACTTCTTTGTTGGCGCAAATCGCAACTGGATTTGATGTAGAAGATTTCCGTGAGTCAACATAACTCCTTTCGGCCTGTTCGTGACAAATGTGAGAAACAGTGCTCTCATTTCATATACTAGAAACTTGAAAGTGGATTTACCTTCCAGTTGTGCCACTCGTGTATACAATTGTTGCTAAGTCATCCTTTGTCAATTTTGGTAGCTGTGAAGATAATGAAAGTGCGCAACACCATTGTGCTGAGAGTTTTAGTGTGTGACGACTAGAGCGATATCTGCGGTCATTGGGATCTGATGTCAACTCACCATTCTATCAGGAATTGGAGAAGAAGCATTCATAATATCTGCAAGGCACATAACTCGCAAGTTAAGCATGTTGCCTAAGTTTGCAATGCGAGAATCATCAAGGCCTTCTCTGTGGATGAGAACCACAGTTCTTGCTGGTCCCTGTTTGCTCGATAAACCAACGCCTTCCAAACCGTCTCTTCCTGCAGCCTCGGCAAGTTTGTTCAGTAGCGTTGGTCCTTGTAGAACTGTGTGGTAAATGCGTGCAGAGACCTATTGGTACGATCGGTCTTTTAATCCACTTACAGGTTAGGGGCATGACGCACTCACCAACAACTTCATTTGAGTCGGAATTGTCATAAATGTACCGTAGCTCTTCAATTGGAGCATCTTGCCCACGGACAACAGTACCTATGCAAAATAAACGAATGAAGAAATAGGATACGCCAATGCATCAAGAAGGGAGATGAATGCACAAGATCCAACTTACACGCGCCTAGCGTCTGTAAGCCATTGTCGACAAAGAGCCAATGTGCCGAGTTCTCCCCAAACACAGCCACGTGATCGCCTTTCTTGATCCCCAGAGTCCTGAATGCGGAAGCAGATCTCCTAACGGAATCATACACTTCGTGATATGTTTGATCAACAACATTGTCGCAGAGATGCTCGTCATAAATTGCTTTATTGTCCGGGCATAGAACATTCATGTACGACCAAATTTCGGGGCACGATGTTACAGTGTCTCTCATGACTCGGAGCTCATTGACCAAAGGGTCCTTTGAAAGATCAAGTTTGTTTGCTGGCTTCGAATGTCCGAACAAAGGACGCCGTTCGGGCGCCTCTAATAAGATGGATTCGACGTTCTTGATAACAAATGTGTCGTTGGTATTTCTTTCCTTCTTTTTGCTATCGTGTCCAGTTTCGTCTTTAATGTTCCTCATATGATGCGACCCCGCGGTTGCCTTGCGAATGTCATAGTTTCAATTAAAATTGCTTTTGGTGGGTACTATTAAAACGCGCTAACAAGGAATCAACAACACAAAAGCAGTCACTCACTCTGTGAATAAGGTTCCATACTGGATACTGGGCAAGATGGTTTGATCGAGATTGAAGCAGTGACGCACTCGTTGGTCCTGATGGCGAAAATCCCCGAACCCCAGTGCATAGAGTTGTCAGAAATAAAGCTACACGCATGGCTTTGTGCGTGATTGGATGAACTGAAATAATGATACGTTTACAACGAAAAGACTGTATATCGAGCGAACAGGATTGTGTTTTGATGAGAAATGGCCATGGCGGATCGTTTCTTTGCGGGATGTTCTTTGTTTGGAATTATTACCAGAGAAATACGCATTGCTTTTTGTATGCAAACAGTTCTCCCCTCTCCTTTTATCAGTTCTCATATTGATGAGAGCACCGAAGTTGGCATAGACGTTGGCACCCATCGTACTCCCGTCGTAGTTGCGTCTGAATACCATCATGCGAGATCATAATCTGATCATATTAATTTCAAAATACTACCAAGGTAATATTTTTATTTCCGAGTACTAGTTCGTGATGTAGCGCTACGTCGATTTTCAATACGTAATGTGTTTTTGATCGTAAATGTATAAGCGTGCTGCTACTCAAGTAGCGCTGAGGGTAATATTTTCTACCAAAATTTGGCTAACAAAATAAGAAGGCGCGTCTGTCTGCCACACCGTAAAATCTACCTTGTCCCGTAAAAGTGAATCACACAAGATCGTGATGGATTTTGGTACATTATTATTTATACCTTGTACGGTACCTACTGCAGGTCTGTTTGCACCAAACTTCTACACTGACTTGATATCATTGCATGTCCATGCATCACTATCATGACATGTTTGCCCATTGCTGGAAACCTTTTCAATCATGGCACCCATGCTGAATCTACCTACATTGCTGACACTGGCTTGCTGCTAACAACATACATGAACAGAGACAGTTGGCACAACATGAGAAAAATGAATTTCCCTTTACACTACTTTGACTTAAAGTGGTTGGTTTCTTACCCCTAGAGTGAACCAGGAGATGCCACTGTTGTCACCTTGCTCTTTGAGAACATATGAATTTCTCATTTTAAATTTGATGACATCTTTTCAATTCATTACTTACACAGCGCTCATGCCATGGTTCATACCTCAGCTCCCGCGACTGAATACAAAGAGGCGTATAGTTGTCACTCTGCTGCTAGAAGCAATAAGGAACAGGAATAGTGAGTTACTATTGAGAGAGAAAATATTTTTACTTTGACTTATGTACCAACCTTGGCAGATTCATATCTCAGACCCCAGACTGATATTGAGACACCACTTTCATCCTCCCCACATAAGCAGCAATATAAAGCAATATCTGCAAGGGAAAAGTTGAGAAAGTGGTTCTTCCCCATTCTGTGCATCATTGCTCAATTTTCATCAAAAGTTCCCCATTCACAGTAACAGTGATAGCCCACTTACAAGGAATATTTTTGTGTTGAAGTTTCAGCAATGACTAGGGCTGGACACATTGCAAAAGGCTATTGATTTGATATATAGAAGCTATGGTGCTCATTTATCTGTTATGAAAATAACTAAGAAAGAGGGTGTCCTGCATTGAGGACTGTGGCTTCAACGTCTTTTATGATTCAATATTTTGTTTGAGATTATTGCAAAATTCAGTCTTTGTGATATCATTTATTCTTGTGGAAAATAAGTATGTGAGCTAGTTCATAGAGGGTACACCGTGAGATACAAAGCTCGGGTCATGGTTCAGGGAAGGCATGATCTTGGACCTCTCTGCTTCATGTATCATACCCCAATAGCGAATATGTTCTCCACAAGCAACAGCAACAGGGCTAAATCGTGAGCAAAAGCATTTGCACTCATAACCCCAATATTGGTATATTTGTTGTCCAAGGACGAGACAAATAAAAGCGGGTGGCACTGGGTAGAGGTCGAGTGATGGAATGAATTGATGGCAGTGATGAATGTGTGACTATGTGACCTGTGTGTGTAATAGTATTAAAAATTTCTTGATGTACTCAAGTATAGCGTAGTAATAAAAATGTCTTGAGTCTTGACGTACACAAAGACAAAGCCTAATAATAAAAACGTCTTGACATACACAAGTGTAGCCTAACAAAATTGTGAGCAAAACAGTTTGTACTCGTAACCCCAACGGATGGTACATTTGCATTCCAAGGATGATACACATAAATGAGGGTGGCCCTGGGCCTGCCCTGGGCTATAGATGTACAGTGATACAATGAATGGATGATAGTGATGAATGCGTGAATGCGTGATCTGTGTGCATAAAAGTAATAAAATGTGTTGAGGTACTATACAGTTTTTATACACCATGTTGACATAATAAAGACAAATCTCACTTGGAGGGTTAAATACTAGCTTCATTTCTATATAAAAATGTCTTGGTTTATTCTGTTGCTAGCATTCTACTAGTTAAATTCTTTCCTATCTTCCATCTAGAGATAAAAATGTCTTAGCGAAAAATTTTCATCTGTCTAGACATTTTCATTTTAATTAGACCTTTAAATGTTATAGTATTTCGTTGTTTTATTTAAGACGTTTTCGACACTTAGTAGGTAAATCGTGGTAGTTCTGAGGGTAGCGCCCGATTCAGATATAATCATAATATCTATAATTATTATGGTGCACAAACGCGCGGCTCCCACAGGATTTGCTACACGGAGCCACACGGTATCGTACAATATCGTATGTACACGATTGATCGTACACTAATCGTACGTAATAATTTGAAGGCCTAGCATCAGATAGCATTCCATGAGACCTTCGGCAGCACCCGCCGGCCTCCGCAGGGTTACGGCCCTGTTCGTGTCATACCCCACCATGGGCCGCAAGAAAGGAAAGCAGTGCGGGAGTTTCCATTGCAAAAAGCTGAATGCCGAATATCATCACAAACTTTTCGTCGACAATGCCTCGGAGGCCGACCAATATCGCAATCCTATATCAAAGAATATTCTTGGGAAAGGTCTCGGTTACAGAAGCGCCGCGAGTTGCGACGACAACAGCGGGCGATGGGATAGCAATGGACGCAGTTGTCATGGCGACAAGTGGTCTTCCATTTTTGCAAATCGTCCTTCCGGAGGGCGCGCTTCGGGATCGACTCGCTCCAACGCCAGCATCACACGTGAGAGCCAAAATGCGGCGAGGGGCCTAGCGCATTTGCGTCATCTGCTGGAGGAGCGCCGTTCAGAAGATAGATATCACGACAGACAATTTCGTTTGGCACTTCAGCGGTCGCGCATTAGGGATGCCCATTTATCTTCCGATGGTTCAGCTAGGGACAATACTGCCGTGGAAGCAGTGCAATCCAATCAACACAAATCCAAGACCGTAAGGAATGAACCTGGGTGGTTGCTATCTCACTCATTTGAGGAATCGTGCGACCCGAAGCACAGTGCTCAATTGATGGATCAAAATGACGATCAATATATTAACAAAGACGGTGTCCCTTCTCTCCAGTCACTCACCGCAAGAGTACTTGGACCTCTTTTACCAGTGTACGTCGCTGCATGTGGGCATGAATTTGTGGGGGAGTGCTTAAAGTCTGCATCACCGGAGATTCTTGCAATTCTTTCTGTGGCATTGGCCAAATCAGCGTTTGCGTCTTGCCATGGACAAGAGGACACAATGAATTATGCTACCACTGATGGTGCCGTGAAGGCATTGGCGTATTCTGGTTTAGCAACGGGGTTGGTATTGAAAGGGGCACCGCCAATGATGCCAACACATAACAAAATGAATGAAGAGGAAATCATCGATGACAACGATGACACGAGATGGCTAAGTGATCGGGGTTTATTGGCGCTGCGTCCCCGGCTGCTACCCCATGCAACCAAAACAGACGATGTTCCTGATGTCTCTACATCCATAACCGGTATTCAACACAATGACGACTGGGAAACACTTGACGTAGATTTGGACCTTACAGCGAGGATGGCTGGTTGTTTCCACTTGACACGGTTAGAACTTGTTGACATCCCACTACAGTCTTCACCGTGCGCTCGAGGGGGGATAACTCTTGGAGCGTTGCGAGCTTTGCTTCAATCATGTCCAGGAATAACGCATCTTGCTCTAACCGGTTCGTTCTACAATTGGGACGATTCTGTGTCGAATGTACCGCCTCATGTGTTTGTTGCGGCTCGTGACGCATCTGAGGACGTCAACTTTTTACTGAGTGGGACGCCATCAACACTCCCTAGTGCAGAAACCTGGAATGGAAATCCTCGGGATCGAATTGGTCAGTATCACTATGATCAATCTTGTGACCAGGCGTGTGACATCAAGGGTCTGCACCAATTGCTTCCGGATCTTCAAGTGCTAGACGTTTCAAACTGTAGTTGGATCACGCCACCTATGATATTTAGGTTTCTTTTGCAATGTCGAGATGGGATGACCAAACTATGTTGTGTATCGACCAATGAGTACAACCCTCATAGGGACAAGTGTGACAAGAACAATGTAGTTGCTGGAAGTGGTGAGATTGATCAGATCTCTGAGACTTGTGATGAAGTTAGCGCCCAGCCTTTGCCTTCAATTTCACTTAGGCTCTTGGCTGTAAAGGGTTGTGATTTTTCATTGGCTGATGCTCGCATGATCGAGGAATGGGCCAAACATAGTTTATCTGGCAACGTTGCACTTTTGACAGGGTTATCGGAAAGGACTTCGGCAGGCGATTTTTCATAGAAACTATCATTATTCTATCGAAACTAAGCCAACTACTTTTACGGAGCTGCATCACTTTTCTTCGTAGACTTAATTTTATTTTCTGAAGTGATGTTCGCCTTTTACATCCATAGATGAAATAAACTATCAATTTGAATGTTGCCACCATCCATCAATCTTTCCGTGCCCCTCGCTTCAGTTAGACCTTTAACAAAAGCCATAATGATTTGCTTTTCACTGAAAACTTTAGATACCGTTTGCCCTTTCGATATCCTCTTGGCTACAAGATGAATGTTTCGTCTGACATCTCCATCCAAATCAAGTTCGTCAACCTCGTGATTTGGTGCAAGTTCACAGTGAAATATAATTCCACCGTCCTTGCTATCTTTTTCTTCTGTCTTTTTCCTCAAGAAAGTAACTTTTAATGCCATATCGCCGCCCTGGATTCGGACTGGCAAGTAAGTAAGAGGTTGAACTGGCAGTACTGCAGCAAAGGGAAAAGATTTTGTGTAGAGTCGAACTGCATCTAATGCCTTAGCATCGCTATCGAGAGACGTTCTTGCGAAGGAAAAGTTTATGCGAAGAAGCGTCTCATCTGTCTCATCATTGAATACTTCGAACCCTCCGTTGGAGTCATTACCGGAAGCAGAAGAATAGATGGGCCATCCCGATCGGATAATATGTTGATGACGTAGCGATGTCGACGCTGGCTCACAATGGAAGCTTGATACAGACCATGGACAAAGTAAAAGGATGAAAAAAATTGCGTCAAACATCGGGGTGTAATGCATCTTAATGCATCTATAAGGTAATGCAGCTTGTAAGAGTCTTGTAAGAGTGCTGTAATCTGCTGTAATGCACACGAGTCATGAACTGTCATGAAGTACCATGCAGTGCTTCTTGTTAGTTCTTGGTGCACACATCATAGCTGTAGTGCTTAAATGCATATTTAGTAATTTAGTGATAAATGCTGTGATTAATGTTTGATGGGCAGCCTTCAGTTTCCTTGATAATTCTCAGTTTTCATTCTTACGATAGATGAACAAGAGGTTATCATAATCAGTGCCAATGTCAAGAGCAACTGCATGGTATTCTCCTCCAAGTTGACTGATTTGGACCTGAAGAGATTTCAATTAGACTGCCAATGCATTTACCTCATCAAAGTTGCTGGTTTCCTAGGTTTGTCTTCCTCCAAAAAATCCCCATCCTTGGAATCCTCATCATTGCCTTCAATCGAATTTCTTTCAACTGACAAAGTACTTCTAAATCCATCAACTGATCAATTTCCTCTGTCAATATGCTGTTGCCTTGTTGATTGTCTTCCATTGAACCCCATCCCTCAATCAAAACAGTCTTGGCTTGAGCACTTGTTTTGCGTGCCCAAACTGCCAGTGCCAGTTCCCATATGATTTTATCAAATTCATCGTCACCTATTGGCATACAATCATGACTCTCAACAAATATAAAAACCTCCGCCAATACATCTTCCACATTGTTGTCGTGTTGGTCTGTGGTGAGTGTCTCAGCTGGTTACAAAAATGTCATTGTCAATGTTGACAGGGGTTGATTGTGGTCAAAGAGGGTTGATTTCCTTCAACAACCTCTAATTTGGTTTTGTTGTTTGATGGTATTCCAAATCTCATGGAGGATCTGTGGGGTCTTCGGTGATCGAGCGATGCTGGGATAAACAAATGAATGGGTCTTGCAGTGCTGTGCCTTTGTTCCTTCACATGATTGGTGCGCCATCAAGTTTTGGTGCCAAAGTGAGATTTTCAGCCTAAATTCTCTGGCTCCAAAATCGTGCACATATGGCTGTAGTGCACATATACTGAAGTGCATATATAGCCGTGTTGTGACTGTAGTCCATTCTTAGGGGTTGGAGAAGCGAGGGAGAAGGGTCGTGCGGAAGTACAGTCTCACAGAATTCAGCCTCAAGTTATTTGTGCAGGACTAACACCGTAAAATTTTGTTTATAAGAACTACCGTAAAAATCCTTTTATAAGAACTAGCAAATGTCAGAAGATACATGTTTCTCTTGACCTGAAGCTAGTAAATTTTACATATAACTTCTTTTTTTAGTCCTCCCTATTTACCTCAAATAGGCCGTATGGACTGTTTGGTGCCAAAAGTGGGCGCACTGCAAAAGCATGAGGGTGGCATGTAGGTGGTGTGGGTGTGGTGGTTAGCAAGCTTAAGGGAAAATTGACATAACTCGTAAACCAGAAGGAGGTACGGGGAGCTATGGATATTGGCATGCTGAGGCTGACAAGCGCTATGTATTCATAATGATTTAGATTCTAAAGATCATGTTTAGGGCCTAAAAATGACAAATATTGTACCATTTGGAGAGGGTGGTCCTTATAATGTGACAGTTCTGTCCTAGTGCAAATACAAAAAATATGCAGCCACCTAGGTAAGGGTTACGTAATAGTAATTGGCCTGCCGTTTGCAGGGACTGTCTAAATTTTTTGCACGTAGCATCTCTCGTGGTGTATGAAACGGTCATAGGGTCATTAAGGGGGTCATCCAAATCTCGCCCGGAGTTTTTTGCACCCGAGTACAAGGGAGAAGATGTCACTTGGAATGATGATGAGGGAGCATCCAACACAGGTGTCCCATGCCTCCTCACATGGATAAGGTAGCTGGTATTGCTGCAAAAGCATTTGAAGATGTAGAAGCAACCCTTGGAGTTGAAGGTGAAGAAAATTAAGGGAGCACTGGTCTAGTTCATGAATCTCCCGTTTGTGACACTGGTGCATCTGTTGCAACTGAGGGCAGTAGCCTGTCAATGTCAGGAGCATGAGTTTGCACTCGTAGAGCTTCAAAATATTCATCTGCATTTTCCTAATCCACTACCTTTGGGGACTGATGCAGTTTATGTTGAGAAGCTCCAAGACAGAGAATGAAATGGAACAGAGGTGCAGACAAGAAAGTGAGGAAATGGAAGCAGGCAACATCAGGGAGAAGAAGCAGAGGAATGCCACAGGCAAGATTACAAAGAAACTGAGGAAAGATGTGAGTGCAGCCTTGAAAGACAGCTACACAAGCAAATGGATATGATGTAGATAGTTGTGATGACTATGATGGACAGTCATAGAAAGAAGAAGAGGGATGATGACAACAACAATGAAGAAGAGAGATGATGATGATGATGACAATGGAAGGTGATATTTTAGTGATGTCTTGAACAGAGGGAGGTACGGGTTGATTAAGGTTGATTATTTGTTTCAAAAGTAATATGAGATAAGCTTGACTAGTTTATGCATACGCTTTTCTCATTTTTTGCAGAGATGGCAAATCAACATTGAGTAATTGATGAATTCCAACTTTCTTTGTGTGTATGTTATAAAACAAGATCATCAGCTTCATCTTTGCCCTCTGTACTCAAGAGAAATTCTATCCTTACTTGTGAGAATGAGGCTTGAAATCCTGCATAACCCATTCGGATGATTGACACATTAATGTGGCATCTTTTGTAACATCTATTTCCTCGATTGGCATTGAAGCAGTAGGTTTGCATGATTTTTTAGAAAAGGATATTTGTTACTTGCAAATGCTGAATCCGCCATGCCTTTGCCTCACTGTTTGATCTCCCATAGTATGCTTGAGTGTTTATTTAGAAATGACAAAGAAAGCAATGCTGCTGCATGGAACTTTGCTATCCTGTGCCCATATTGACTGAATGAACTCAGGTACCATGTTCCTGTTCATCCAATACAAGACAAATGTGACAAGTGCCACACAATCAGACACAGGGACAGCATGCACACTAAGTTCTGATACAATTGTTGCATCATGCGTACCCTTATGTGTATTGTTGGCACTTCTGTAGAGCATCACAGACCAAATGACAATTGTGGTATACACAAACATGAGGCGGTGAACAGCAAAGAGTGTGACCACCCTCTAAAATCATTGAGTATCAACTGCCAACCATATTTCCTCCTGAAATTGAGGAGGGTTGGAATATTTTTTTTCATTCTTTAGACCTGACAGCAAGGTATTCATTGACCTCAAAACAGTGAATATAAAAGCAAAAACGCACAGGTCCCAATGTTGGGCCACCCATGTAACCTCTCATGATGGCAAACTGTGGCAAAGATTATTGTACTCATCCACAGCATGGCGGTATCAAAAATCGTGGTCAAACAGAAGTGGGTGGGTGAACTCATTAACCACCTGCCACCTGCATTGAGCCACTAATGACTGATTGACCTGCATGAGTCATCAGAGATGAGAGTTCCACCAATGCCATAATCTTCATATTGTAGGCTGGCTCTTTCGTAGCCCACAAGTTGTATGCCACCCCCTCCAAAGCACCATGTATGGCATCAACATCTCCTATCTCCCTCTCAGCCATGCACTAGTTGATTGTTGTCCTGGGAACTCCAGATGGCCAGAAGCAGTGCTTCTTCATGAGAGCACAAGTCTATATACCCTGCCTCTATGAGTTCTATGAGAGCCTTGAGTACACAGAAGCCTTAATTAAGAATATCCTACTCCCTTGTACCAACATATGCTTTCAACATGCAAAGCATCAAACTAGCTGTCTTACCATATCCTGAGTGCTCTTGCACACATAACTCACAAGGTTGGGCCTTTTCGTCAACCATTTCCATAGAAAACATGATACCTGATTCTCCACAATATGCATTATACTACTTGTTCCCCAAAAGGATCTGGTTTCCTTGGAAAATAAACACATCCAAGACAGGTCCACCTGTTGAACTAGATTGACATAGATTTTTCCATGCAAATGACCCAACTCAACACAAAGATCGATGACCCAACTCAACACAAAGATGGAAGCCATATGAGCATTGAATGCTACAGTCAGACCATTTACTTGCTAAAACTTTTTGGAAAACAAGGTGGCAATCTGCCGGTCAAGCAAAGCTCCCTCGTTGTAATGATGACATCATGTTGACTTGTAGGCATTAAGCCCTTCTTGCACTGATCAGAGTTACATTCTACACTTCAGAAATCATCTCTATTGAAACCAGACACTGTTGTCATAATGGCAAGGATGCCAAAGAAATGAAGGAGCTCACCTGAAACCAAATCTGGTTCTCTAAGTGCCCCGATAGCACCATTTGTGTTGGTGAGATGGTCTCAGAAAAGAATGTGAGATGGAGCAAATAAAATGTGACCAAGGAGAAAGCTATGGATGAGGAGATGGTGACCTCACCCAGAAGTCAGAGTAATTCCATCAATGTCTACCTTTGTATTGACATTAATCATCTGCATAAAAGAGATGATAAATGTCAATATGATCAAAAATGGCCACGAACATGTGCCCACTGTGTGTAATAGTCTCATGTTGTACAGCAACAAGACTCATGAGATGATCTTTCTTTGTGAAATTCGGGTTCTTGTGTTGACTATCTTTGATGGAGTGGATGAAGATAGTTCCATAGAATGGTGCACAAAGCTCTTGCGCTCAAGCGTTTGTGGTCACGTTGGTTTCTGTGAAGTATCATTGAGCAGGTTGGCTGTTGGCAGCACAAAAAATGTATGATATTCCTATGTATGATGTTGAGCAGGGTGTGGAAATGGAGTCAGGGGAAATTTATGAGTTCACTAGTTCAACAAAATGAAAAACCACAAACACGACAAAATTTAAGAAACCTTTCTTAGGCAATGGTAGCTGATAGTGAAGAAATGCACTACATAGTTGTACATTTTAGCATTATCTTACAAGTCCAATTCCTGGTGTCACCAAACTATTGTGATGAAACAGGGCCCTATCTACCAAAGATTGAATTCACTTGATTTAACTTCATTCAATAGCGGTAAGAATAGGATCAATAGATATTTGAAGATATTTGACAGTGTGGATGGGCAACATGCAAACTAAATAACATAATTACCAAACAGGTTGAGGGAGATAGAACAATTTACATGACAATAATTTTTAGATCCTTTTGATCTTATTGCTGAAATAAAGCTTATTTCTGTGGAAAATGCAATAAATAAGACTGTTTTCGAGGCATAGGCCTTTTTGAAAAAGTAAGACTGCTGCTGAGAAATAAGTTTTTTGAATGTTATGTGAATGTGGACTATTCCTATGTAGATGAGCCTCTTATTTCCAAAAAAGTAAGTCTTCTCCAAAAAATACGATTTCCTGCAAAAACAAGACTATTTCCAATATTTGAGCATTGTCTTATTTCTTGGTGATAGTCTCATTTTTCGAATATTAATTACAAAGTATTTCTTTCTGATTGTACCGAGATATTTGACCAATCACTTTAATTTTGATCATGCTGTATGTTTCCCTTAACCTCAGATGGGTGATGTGTTATTGTAGGTTTGCCAAGGTTATTGTGTAAAAATCCATGAAAACCATGAAATATTATAAATAGATTCCATAATACGGAAATGAAATAAATCCCTTCAGTGCAGACTGGTATCAAGTCGCCACTTTGAATGGATGCCACAAGCTGACAATATCTAGATTGACAAGTCCTGCCTTCTCATAACAGATGACTTTTGCTCTGCTCTGTTGCCTCTGCATTTGACATGACATGAACTACTGGTTATTCTGCACCTTATTGTCTTGCAAAGATTTTTTACATGAGTAACATGAATAAGACCAGTATCGACACCCAACACATGATGCTGGCTAATATTAAAGAGCTCAAAATATCTATAACCGGCAAGAATGAGAGAGACAGAGAGAGACAGAGATAGATAGATAGATAGATAGATAGATAGAGATAGATAGAGATAGATAGAGATAGATAGAGATAGATAGAGATAGATAGAGATAGATAGATAGATAGATAGATAGATAGATATATATATATAGAGAGAGAGAGAGAGAGAGAGAGAGAGAGAGTGAGAGAGAGAGAGAGAGACATAGGCCAAGAACCTACCCCAATTAGTACCCTCATTGGTACCCTTATTAGTACCAATGGGGACTAATTCGAAAACTCCCAAGTAAGGGATCATCCTGACCTCCCAAGTGATGAGAGGTCCTGACAATGATAAAGATCCATATCTTTGGATCTAAACAACAAGAGAACATGCTGTCAGAACACCCTCATGAGAAGGGTATAAACATACTAGAGATGTGTAGAAACCTACACAGAATCACATTATTTCGTTGGGATTGCATTGACATCCCATCCTCATTTGTTCATTGTAATCAGTAAATGATAAGCTCACAAATTACCATCATCAACAAATCTATAACACCTTTATCTACAATATTGGTATTTAGTATTTTTTATTTTCAAACGGCTTAGGTCACTATCTATAGATATCCATTTCCGCGACCTTCTCGCGTGAAAGCCGTCAAAAAACTTTTTTCCCTCCACTCCGTCACTCGTGCTCCATTGCGCAAGCAGACCTGTCGTCAGCTACGTAATACGAGAGTGTGCAAAATGCAACTACGTCGCGTCAGCCACGAGAACTTGTGCACGTCAGCTGTACCCCTAGGAGCTTTTTTAAAGCCCTATTCATACGTACATGCCTAGGTGATGCACTTACGAGAATGAGCACCTCTAAGGCAGTCCCTGATGGACTCAAAAGCCAAGAATGTGAGAGGAATCCATGACGGAACAAGCCGCCCGTGCCATACATACCCGAAAGGGATGTGGTTCAAGATGCGCTGGCAGTAGATACTACTGCCAGCACGATGAAGCTCACCCTGCCTGGCAAGGTAGAGTTGAGGGTATCCGTGTGGTCACACGGTACTCCTGAGCAATTCCTGATGCATGTCCAAGCAGCCTTGGATGCCGTAAGGCAGAAGGGCCTTGATGCAGCCTATGAAGGGGTCTGCAAGGACCAGAAGGATTGCATCAAGAAGGCAACAAAGGCCAAAGAAGCTTTCAAGAGTTACTCTGGATCGGATGCAAATCCTCCCAAAGAAAAAGCTTATGAAAAGGCCCTAGAAGCCGCCACAAAAGCTGACAAGGCTGTTACGTCCGTCATCAACCAAGTGTTCAGAATCTACTCCAACCTACTCACGGAGGAAGCAAGGTGCCCCTGGAAGAAGATCACGAGTGAACAAATTGACTGTTCTCCATGGACTGATATTTATGGGGAAGAACATCCCGAGAAGCGTGAGCAGTCTTGGGGGTCATTCATGGAATGCGTCAGCTTCCATTTATTGACCGTGTTCCGTAATGACGCTGCTGAGACCCAGCGCTTCTACATCAGTAACGGGTTGAAGAAGCCCAACAGGGTTCCAATTCCCCAGTTCATCAGCCGCATCCAGCAGCTGAATGGCTACTTGGATCTATTGCCCTGCCTGTACTACTCCAACCGTGCCAACAAGCTCACCACTGCAGTGAAGCCATTTGATGACCCGGACCTAGCTAGTCGCATACTACGCATGGTCCCAAGGAATTGGCAAGACCAATACGAACTCAGTGGGGCATCGGTACCCCAGAGCGTTTGGAAGCTTCTAGAAGCACTCGAACGTATCGAGAAGGCTTATCCAACTGACAAGGATTGTGATGGGCCTAAAGGTTCTGCGAAGTCCGGCGACTCCTCCAAGAAAAGATGGTTACGTTTAAGGATCGAATCCCACGTAAGCGTACCCACAAATGCGAAGCACTGCATTTTTTGCAAGAAGCATGGGGGCGTGCACACAACCCACAATACACAGGAGTGCCGCAAGTATGAGAAGGATGGTTCCTTCAAAAAGGACTTTGCAGGAAGGAAGCCCCGTGGACCTTCACGTGGTCCAGAAGCTTCTCATCGCACCAATAGTGCCTATGCGCAGTTGTCAGCGAAGATCGAGAAACTTGAGAAATTTAACAAGAAACTCAAGCGTCCGCAGAAGAAACACAAGCGCCGCCACGAAAGTGACAGCGATGACTCCGACTCGTCCTGAAGGGATGGGTACGGTAGTACTGGGGAATCAAGTACGTGTAGTAAGAAACTAAAAAGTAATAAACATACAATTTATACTTACCCCAGTCCGAGTAAAACTACCATTAATTTGTATTCAAATATTAATTTGAATAATAATCTAACTAACGAGATTATAAAAGATTCAAAAAATCTTAATAGGTTACTGAAGCAGTCCGATTTAAATAATCGAATTGTTTATGATACCACAATGAAGTAAGATCAAAAAATCTTGCAGCAAAAATTGAAAAGAACACACAGAGTGAGATAATTGCCGAACTGTCGGACCCTGAACTGTCAGGTGCCTTTCTTAATAGTGTGAACACTTCCTTCAAAAGTTAAACAGAAGGAAGAGTCACAGCTGTAGTAGCCAAAGCATGGCATACCTTAGCAACTGAAGATCAACTTCAGCAGAAGCACAAACACTCTGGGAAGAGTTGCACTAGTAACAAAGTCCTCTAGGTCCTACTTGATAGTTGATCTGATGGGGACTTGATGTTCCATGAAAAAGGAACATCCATGCATTTCCCCTACTTGACTAGGCAGGTACCAAATTCTTGGCACACTTCAAATGGGGACTTTCTAACCAAAGGGAGGAGCAAGGTTCACCTTTGCTTTTTTATTATTCCAACAGCAAGGAGTATCTGGTAACACCAGACATTGTGGAATACGATAAGAAGAAGATGACCAAGCCAATGTATTACCTCATTCTTGGTTGTAATATCATGAAAGAGTTAGGCATTGTTCTAGATTTTCGAACAAAAGAGATAACAATTGACCACGTCATTTTGCCAATGAGGGACAGCAGTAGTCTGACTAAGTCAACAATGGAAAAAGCTTGGGCTGTGAATAACAGCTTAGCACATGAGCCCAGTAGTATGCAAGAGGCGACTCAGAGAGTAGTTCATATCCTAGATGCTAAGTATGAAAAAGCAGACCTCCAATCAGTTGTTAGCACCAACTGTACTCACCTTAGTCTCCAAGATCAAAATAAGTCACAAGAGTTACTCACAGAATATGAGGAACTTTTTGATGGAACACTAGGTGATTGGAACACAGACCCCCGTCTCCCTAGAACTGAACGAAGGCGCTAAGCCATAGCATGGCCGACCATTCCCAGTACCAAAAATACACAAAGAGACAGTAATCAAAGATTTGAATAGGCTCTGTGAACTGGGGGTATTAGAGTTTCAGCCTGCAACAGAATGGGCATCACCCACATTTATAATACCAAAAAGAGATAACACTGTACGTTTTATCTCAGATTTTAGGGAGGTAAATAAACGGCTAGTTAGGAAACCGTTTCCATTACACAAAATCAGTACAGTGTTGCAAGAGTTAGAAGGATTCACTTTTGCCACAGCCCTTGATTTAAACATGGGTTACTCTACCATATGATTGGATCCTGGTGCATCCAAAATCTGCACCATCATTTTCCCGTGGGGAAAGTACTCTTATCTTAGATTACAAATGGGTATTGCAGGTTCTCCCGACATCTTTCAGGCAAGAATGTCAGAGCTAATGGTTGCCTTAGAGTTCGTAAGAAGTTATCTGGATGATTTGCTTTGCATCACCAGGGCAAGTCTGGATGACCACCTAGATTATTTAAGGTTGGTACTTACCAGACTGCGAGATGCGGGCTTGAGAGTCAATGCCCCAAAATCGAATTTTGTGCTGTTGAAACAGAATACATGGGATATATATTAACCAGAACAGGCATAAAGCCACAACCAAAAAAAGTACAAGCGATACTCACAATCACACCGCCAAAACAAGTCAAAGACCTCCGTAGGTTCCTGGGCATGGTCCAGTACTATCGAGATCTTTGGGCAAGACGTAATGAAATGCATGCCCAACTCACCTCACTGGTAGGAGAATGTGGTCATACCAAAGTCACCAAAGCCAAGAAAACCAAAAAGCGACCGTGGTACTGGGATGAGGTACATCAAATAGCATTTGATAACGTAAAGGCTGCAATCACTAAAGATGTAGTTTTAGCCTACCCTGATTTTTCAAAAGAATTTGAAATATACACTGATGCCTTGTCTAAACAGCTTGGTTCAGTGGTTACTCAAGATAATAGGCCCCTTGCGTTCTTCGGAGAACTGTCTGTGATGCAACAAAAATACAGTGTTACCGAAATTGAACTACTGGCCATAGTGGAGACACTTAAAGAGTTCAAAGGGATACTGTGGGGACAACAAATAAAGGTCTATACAGACCATAAAAACTTAATCCAAGATGCCCTTGGATTAACCTCTGACCGAGTCTATTGGTGTAGATTATTACTTGAAGAGTATGGTCCCAAAATCTAGGTTGCAAATTCCGGAGGAATTCCGGCGGAATTACGCGTTACTCCGGAATATTTGCTACTTTTGACAGTAACGTGATTACTGTGATCGCGAGATTATTGAGAAAGACTTACTTAAGTACTTTGCTCAATACTTAAGGACTGTGACACTGTGACATCACAAAATAAGACTCATTTTGACAAAATTTACAGTAATTTGTCTGGAATCTACAGAAATTACTGCAGTAACTCTGATTGGTTACTGGTTACTGTGTTTTTGGAACAGTAACCAAAATCGGAATTTTCAACCTAGCCCGAAATCATGCACATAAATGGCATCCACAACACTGTTGCTGACGCCATCTCTAGGTTAGACTCTGGTCCAACCCAAGATGACAATGCCAATTGGATGACGTTCACAAAATGCTGGTGTCACTACACTGAGCATGCAACAAGTGCTGACAGCACTTCTGATCACCAAGAAAATTTTAATCTGGTGTTTGCCAATCGCAGTGAGGAAGATGTAATTTACCCATTATAAGTGAAGGACATTGCACAAGCCCAGACGACAGATGCAACCTTGAAGAAGCTTAGCAGACATGACAAGTCTTCCACTCAATTGGTAGAGGATACACATTTGTTATGTATGGATGGCCGAATGGTCATCCCTAAAGCACTTCAAGATCGAGCAGTTAGCTGGTATCACCACTGCTTGCAGCATCCTGGATACACACGTCTTGAAGAGACTTTACACGCCACGATGTATTGGAAAGGTATGCAAAGTACTATCCAATCACATGTCAAAAACTGTCGTATATGTCAACTCAACAAACGACACAAGCACAAGTATGGGAAACTCCCTGCTAAGCTTGTCATCACAGACCCTTGGGAGGCATTATGTGCGGACCTAATTGGACCATACACTCTCAAAGGTAAAGATGGGACAGAAATTGATTTTATGTGTCTTACTATGATCGATCCAGCTTCTAGTTGGTTTGAAATAGTAAAACTGCCGGTAACGACAGATGCGGTTACTCCCACGAATACAAAGGGGCAAAAGGGCACTAAGACTTATACCGAACCTAAATTACCATACTTTGACAAATCATCTGCAATGATGAGTAATTTTGTAAATAAGACCTGGTTTAGCCGTTATCTACGTTGTCAATACATAATCTATGGCAGTGGAAGCGAATTCAAACTTCGCTTCGAAGCCTTTTGTGAAACATATGGGATCAAGCGTAAGCCAACCAGTGTCAAGAACCCACAAGTGGATGCTATACTGGAGCGGGTGCATCAAGTGATTACTGCAATGCTCCGTACTACTGAACTAGATATGGCCAATGCAGTAGTTGCCAGTGACATAGATGCATTCCTAACCAACGCAGCATTGGCCATTCGCTCAACTTACCATACAGTACTAAAAGCCTCCCCAGGTGCAGCAATTTTTGGAAGGGACATGTTGTTCGACATTCCCTTCCTTGCTGACTGGAATAAAATAGGAGAACATCGGCAGCGCCAAACTGACCTCAACACGATGCGGGAAAATCGCTCACACCGTGATTGGGATTACAAAATTGGCGATCAAGTACTTCTTAGAAAAGATGGTATCCTCCGCAAATCAGAGAGTTGGTATGAAAGTGATCCTTGGCCTATCACAACAACTCATACGAATGGGACTATCAGGGTTCAACGAGGTACAAAATCTGAACGATTAAACATCAGAAGAGTCACACCTTTTTTAACCAGCAGACTTAAGCAATATTAAGCATGTTAATTTTTATGTGTCATGAGAGAGAGAGAGAGAGAGAGAGAGAGAGAGAGAGAGAGAGAGAGAGAGAGAGAGAGAGAGAGAGAGAGAGAGAGAGAGAGAGAGAGAGAGAGAGAGAGAGAGAGAGAGAGAGAGAGAGAGAGAGAGAGAGAGAGAGAGAGAGAGAGAGAGAGAGAGAGAGAGAGAGAGAGAGAGAGAGAGAGAGAGAGAGAGAGAGAATGTCTTCACTACTAGTCTTGGTCTAAAGTGTCTTCACACTCAGTCACCAGGGTCATCAAATGTCGTCATCATTGGTCTTCAGTGTCATCCAAAGGTTGTGGAAGGAAGTCACGTCAGTAAAATGAAAACGAAGTCGTTACTTGTTGTCGCTTCGGCTTGCCAAAAGCTTCCACATGGCAAGGTTGCCTGTGTTTGTGTGTAAATTTTAAGTACAAATAGGAAAGTGAAAAGGATGATGTGATGATTTCAAAACAACCTGTTAATTGCCCCTTCTTTCTTCTTTATCTTTTCCATGCGACACTAGATCTGTCTCTTATGGACTCTCCTCCTCTGCTTCATCTCCGTCTTGGCATTCTCATGGTCCATTATGAACTCTGGTTCTGAGTTTTCTCCCGACAAAAATTGCACTTAGATTCATTTTGTGAACTGCTAGGCCTTTCTTCTTAACTCAATGAATACCATTGGACCCAACTCCCTGTGTCGTGGTGCAATGTCCAGATCCAAACCTATCATGAGGGTTATTGTATCTTCCACCAAGCACAGTTCTTTGGTGATGCTATTACTCAAACAGTTTTGGAATTGATTGGTGATGTAATGATAAGATGCAAAACACTGGGGGTTTCATTGCTAGGCCCTCTGTATTGCCTTTTTTGCTTCACTATTGGTGTCAAACATGGGCCCAAATGAACTTCACTGAATCCTGCTTTCTTTGTGATATTATTCAACAACCTTGCTGTTGAAGTAGCACTCACTCAATTGGACTACGTTCTTTCTGACCAAAATATTGTGCAGCTCATCCAACATTAACAACAATTTGGTGGATATGTTATTGCAGGATGACTGTCCTGGCAATCACTTGTAATGTTCCACTTTTTTGATGTTTTATCAAGCTCACTGGTCACTTCATTTAATGACTGACAGTCCAAGGTCCGACATTATAATGTTTGGCGGTGATCAAAGTTGTCTCCCACCCAGTCTTCATCAATTGTAAGGCCTTTTAATTTTTTGCACCATGATGCGACTTGCCTTTGAAGTTCCAAGTCTCTAATGCAGTTACGTCAACATCTCTACAAAGCGGCTTTATGAATTCATAGCGACCATCACTAAAACAGCAACCACTGAGGTGGTCTAAAATTGTCTTATCCAAGCACCCTCTTGACAACTGCAATAAGACCACAAACACTGACAACATCCTTTCCATGCCAAAAACCGTGTCTATCCAAGAATGTACAAAAAACAGGCCTCATGCATATAGAGAAAGTCTCACGAATCATGTTTAACATGTTTTTGTTGACTTAGGTTGTCAGATTTGCCAACATTCTACAGAATATGACAGGGGTTCCAGCATGTGTTTCATAAGTCGACTTTAAATATCAGAGAGTGAATAAGGCTAACAAAAATGTATGACTTTCTTTTATGAGATTACTACAAGAATAAAAATTGCGACATAAGACAAACGACAAACCATCAAATCCGCCTGTTTCAGATATCATCCACTGAAATAAAATGTATTCGTTCTACAAGCTCTGAAGAATAATGTGCACTTCTCTTAACCTATCTTCAACTCCCTTAGCGTAGCAACAAAGTGAAAAGCATAAACAATGAATGAAAAAAGACTCAACCTCGTTAGCAATATCCTTGGCCCTTTTGACGACTTACTTGTTGCATGTATTTCAGTAAGGAAAGTCTTGCGCGGGCCATTTTTGCTCATTTGTTTCCTAGCTGCTTTCGTTTATGTGTGTTTTTTCATCCTTCAAAGTTCCTACAGGAAGTTTGGATGGTGTGCTATCTGTCGCCTCACTATCAGTGAGACATTCTTTGGGTTCTGCGAAGAGAATCTCGATCTTCTTTGTATCGAATTTCTCCAAGGCTTCTTTTGCTTCCACTTTTGGTGCAATCACAGTAAGAATCCCTTCGCACATGTTTGCTTGAAGCTTGGAGGTGTCAACATCTGGGCTAAGTAAGATCGCCTTTTCGAACCGAGACTGGACCTTCATTCCTCCTTCTTCGCGAAATCTTTCTCCCTTTAGACGCAGCACACGTCCATCATGATCAAGCTGTAAGTCGAGGTCTTTTGCCTCCACATCTGGGACGTTAATTGCTACTTTGTATTGATTATCGTCCTGGGTGACATCAAACCCAAGAGGGCGTCGAAGGCTTTCACTGTCCAAGAGACCATATGGACGCCTTGTCGTGGCAAGTGAGCTTTCCATCATTTCATCTATCTCTTCAAACATCTGGTCGAAGTCGGGAAAGAAGAGGGATGGACGACGAATTGTAGGAAACATCAAGCGGCGTGCAGCAAGGCTGGTGGATTTGACGACTCCGCTAGTTCTCGTGGTTGACGCAAATCCCCAAGAATAGATAGGCATGGTGGCAAGAATGGCAAAAACTGCACTGCCGTAAAGACGCATTTTGATTTTTGTGTGGATGCTTTGAAGTTGACTGGAAATGAAACGAAACTACCAACTACTTATCTTGAAAAAATGAGCTCACTGGGTTGGAGGCTGTCCCTCGTCGGATATCAAAAGAATTCCATCGAAAAATGGCCTACTCCCAAGCAGTGAAAAGAATTCGATTGAGAAATCAATGACTGAATAGAATGAGTTCAATCTCATGTCAAGAGTGTTTTTGTTATACCATACCATCTCCGCAGTCGATATCATCTAATGCAATCGTCAAAATGATTTTGATGAGAACTCTCATTCATGGAGGAATAGGTACAATCTAGGTACAATGATTCTTGGGAGAGTCATCATAAAAGTTGGCCATCCACAAGTCGCGCATGGAAGGACTTCGATGGGAGAGTGTTCAAAAGATATGACTTGCATTTTTATGTTATTACTTATTACGGTGGTAGGTAGTAACTCAGCCATATTATCATAACGTACCCTTGATATCACCTCGTACCTTACATTTGACATAATCAATCTCGCTGGAGCTGCTCAGAATATTAGAGCTCTCCCATTCCGAGTCCTAAGTTATTGTCTCGTCCCATCAACATTTTTTGACCCTCCTTGACACTTTTTCTCCATTTGACCGGATCGTTCAAGATTTCTTTCATCTCATCGGTACCAAACATATCACTCATAGCTTTATTGCCAGCAACAGTGGGGTCACTCAACAGCTGCAACCTTGCTTCCTCGATCTTATCATCGTCTGACAACGCATCTTTCAATACTCCTCCGAGCTTGCTCATAGCTGCCACTGGATCTTGCATTATGGCACCAAATCCCTTTATCATTTGAGTCACTTGCTCCATGTTTTTGGGGTCGCTAAATATTTCTTTCATCTGAATGAAGGCTTCCGACATCGCTTGCTCAAACTTGTTTGGATCGGCTCGGTACTCAGCAATTTCTTCAGCGGTTGCGGTTCCCTGCGCTTCCATCATGGCAAGGACTTCTTCCTTATGAGACATAATATTTTGTTGAATATCCTCGGATGTTAGCATATTCATGGCCTCTTCCATCTGCGCTTTGAGTTGTTCGCTGTCCATTTTCATGAGTTCTTCCATGGCGCCTTGCATGCCAGAAAACTTTTATACGTAACACACGATTTGCCAAAGGTTCACATTAGCAATAGGCCATTGGAAGAAAAATCAAAAAGCCCCCCTCCCAATTGTCCACTCACCATTTCCTGAACCTGAGGATCTTTCAATCCCTCCATCATCAGCTCTTGAAGAGTTGCCGGGTCCAAATCCTTCATCATTTCACCTATATCACCAAAGTCTCCCAAGTTGCCCAAATCCAACCCTCCCCCCTTTTTCTTGTTCTCATTGGCCATACGTTCTGCTGCCATTTTATTGAGCTGTTCAAAGGATGCCGCGCCTCCTCCGTCTCCGGCACGTCTATTGGGAAGGCCGAATTGGGCATTGACGGCGGAAGGCTGAAACGTGTAGCGATTGTCGAACATAATGGAAAGTTGAGCAGTTGTCAGCGAAACATGAAAAAGACGATGATTTCTTCGTTACACAATTCATAGACAGGAAAACAATCATTCATGACGAGAATTACGAAATTGATAACTAACATGAATTAGATCAGATACCTTCCGAATACGTTAGTTAAGTCTGTGAGTAACCAGTGGTAATAATTACAACCAAGCCCAACGAATCCTTTTGCGTTAATCTACGCAACAGAAGTGTCATTTTGAAATGGCAGGACGCTCAAACTGGCGAACATTTAAGAATTTCCATCGCGTGGATGACCCGAAATCAGAGTGATTACAGTCCATTAGAAACAGTAACAAAAACGGAACCCCACCGGATAATTCTGGGCGCAAAGTGTACCCCGATTCATCGCGGAATCCGAACAGGGGTTAGTCGGGATAAGCGAACATCACATAGACTGAGGACGCACCGACAAGCCTAGCATGAGCAAAGAAGTGCCCGCCACTTTGACTGTTCGTAGCGTCATTTCGTTTCAGGGGATTGGACAGAATTATATTTATTACTGCTGAGACGAGCTACAACGAGCCACAATGCCTGTGTTGTTGTAGCTGGTAAAAGTGTGTAGTGTCTGCACGAGGAGGCATGGCACTCTCAAAGCATGTCTCGCAAACCGCATGATGGATAGAGCGGAATAGTTCCACCTGTAATTTATGTTCCCGTCCTTCGATGTGCTATGTACAGGCTATATACCATACCTATTTTTTTATATTTTTTATACAACACAAGACTGGGACTATAAAAACCCTGACCCCTAGCTTTACGTCTCGAAGATATCCTAGCGGACAGACAGCCCTTTTTTCAAATGCAACTTTTGAGATATTGGCGAAAAACGTTCTGCGCCACAACACAACGCTCCCAACACAACACTGCCGACGCAACACAATAACACATTTAACATTTAACCTTAGTAAATTATGCTCTATAAATCCTTAGCATAGACACGTGTCTTTCTTAGCCGATTGGTCAGCGCAGTGGCACATTGGCCATAGGGAGGTGGATGTACCACTCCCTCTTCCCCTAACGAGGGGGCAGTTGAACGTTGCCATGTTCAACAGTATGGCACGACGGGGACGCTTCACAACTTTTGTTATTTTATGTAACTAGGGCGTTGTGGTTTCCACACACATTTTACCAATAATACATTACACACAAAATGGTCCAAGCATTGCAGCTTGAGATATGGTGGGTTCTGCTTTTCTTTGGATGGCGCAGTTATTGTTGGGAGTTGTGATACCCATTCCTCGGGACATAACCCTGGCAACTCACTTGTGGCAAACTTGAAAAGTCTCCAACCCCATTGCATGTAATATATAAACTCGGTTTTTACGGCTTCATTAAGCCTCGTGTGCCCTGTGCTTCCCAATAGTCACTTTTCACTCCTCTTGATCACACAGGCAGTGCTGTCCCCAGAGTTACCCGGCATTGCACTGGCCTGACTGTACATTAAGCCACCATTTTCCAAAAAGGAAAGAAGGTGACCGACAAGAGACCCAGTCGATAGCAACCCCAGCAGAGGGTTTCCCCAAAGCGTAGCCGGCGGTCTGATGTGTCATCCATGTGATGGAATAACCCGCTTTGACCGTCTTCTCTCGTCTTGCCCTGGAGCTTGAAGCTCCGCATCCCGCAAGTAGGCAGGACTATACTGCACCAACCTTAACCTGAAGGCGACACAGTTCGGACTAGGGGGATCAAAAGTAGGATGTTAATTCATCCTTCATACGGACCCTTGCGAGCCCACTTCCCCCTCTTGTGGGGCTGAGTTTTCGGGACCCTATCCCCTACTCCCCCCGCTTGCCTGTGGCGACATATGCATTTGGCCAGATTGGAGCGGGATCTAATGTCTAGTCCAGCCGCGGGTGGCCTTGATGTGGGATATGGCCATGCACTGGTCATGAGAGAGCATTTGGCCGAAAGAGCCGCATCCATCGCGTCCAGCCACTGCAAGCGAGACGACGTGGAGCCTGCCCCAAGGGCATGCCAATCTTGCTCCAGCAGATGCTGGTGCCTAGGGAGAAGGTTGGAGGGGCCGACCTGCATCATTTCACTCACTTCCGCCATAACCTCGACATGTTGTGATACTATACGCCCCTCCTTAACTGGAGTGTAGATCCGAGCATTCCGGTACAACGATGTGTAATACTCAATAGGTGCTGTATGAATTGAGCTACCCACGACGTGATGTTGCGCTTTGACCCTGTTTGCCTCATGCTTTCTTCTTGAAGGGGCAGGAAGGCACCAGAGACTCGCCCTTCTAAAAAATTCTGCGAGCCCAGATGGTCATGGTCATGTGCGTATTCATGGAATTCGGGGTACTCGCGAAGAAGGTGACGCAACGGAGTGCATCCACAAGCCTGTAAGTAATCCAGAATCCCGAGAATCAATCGTTCATCCATATGTGTGTCCTCGAGCCAGTAAACCAGTGCTAACACAGACTCTGTGAACATAGCTGTGCGACCAGGGTCTAAACACTGGGTTATGTGCAATGTGGATTCGTCCGGTTTGCCACAGGATGGGCATTTATTTTCGATGGAAGAATCGTGCCTGTTGGTCCACGCAAAGTGGGATACTTCTTTGCTCACCCACACACGAAACCCCTGTGGAAACCCCGCCATGGCGCGCCCTACCGATTGAAAATGAATCATGTCAAAGCCTTCCGTGTCCGTGATGCCACGTGCAGTATATAACTCCCGAGCAATTTCCCTGCCCCATTCCTCAATTAACTGGGACTTAATGGAGGATGTGAGTTTGATACGATTTTTATAAATCGTAACTCGTTCCAGAGGCCAAACGGAAGAGATGTAGCGCTTATTGGCGATAGCGTCTTCCAGCGCTGTCTTGGCCAAATTGTCAGCAATCACATTGAGTTGATTCAGGATCGGAAGACTTTCGAAAGTCTGTGAGGAGTCCTGGTGCCCGTACACATGACGGTACTCTACCCTGAAAGGGACTTGGCTGAGAGTGGTTCGTACAGTACATATCACATCGGCCTGGGGCTGTCGCTCCAGGAGAGGACCATTAGGTGTCCGAAGTTGCAGCACCAAGCCCATGTTATCACACCCGGTTATAACTGGCTTCTCCGTATTCCCAATCATCTTGCCCACTGCGTAGAGGAGGAGGCTGTTTAGTATACCCCCGATCCCCTCCGCCCAGTAATTGCTGGCTACCTGCGGGGAAGTGCGTTCTGCCGCTGTGACTGTACCGAATTTACCCGTAGCTGTACAAAAGATAACCAATGCAGCTGCGCAGACATCTCTTGCCCGATCTGGCATGTAAGATCCGTCGTGTACCGTAATTAAACTCCCCCGCTTGACCGCCATGAGGATCCATTTGTCGTTGAACCCTACGTCGAGTGTGCTCCATAGACTTTTGTTGCCAAGGCTACATAGGAGGTCGTACAAGGACGTGAAGGGAGATGGAGAGGGAGGGACCCAGGCAGTTCGTGCAGTCGAGTGAAGGGAGACAAGGCCATCGCGGAGGCGCCGCACTGTACAGATGCGGTACTGGCCGGTTGGTGGTCCACGCACGCTGTCCATCCGGACATACACTGAGTGGTTACGGATTGAGCATCCTTGGTCTCGGCGTTTGTACCGCTGGAAGAAGCCGGCGGCATCAGACTGATAAAGAGCATCCTCATCCTGTACTTCCTGCCACCACCAAATCACCTCCGGCGGGTAACGGCAAAATTTCCCAAGGGGTGGAGACCATCGGAGTTTTGTGGAGGTGAGCTGCTGAATAACCACCTTCCAAAATTTAAAATCAGACGGGGTCGGCTGCTGAGTCGGGAAGACTATGGTGCAAGCGGGACCCTTGCTCTGGTCTATCTGTGATGGAAGTACGGTAGTACCATCACTCGCCAGCAATTGTGATAAGAAGTATATCCTTTTGTGGTGACGAACTCTGTTTATCCTCTGCCAGTCGGCAGGCGGGGAGGTGGCAATGACTAATTCCATAAATACTTGGTCCCGTTCCCTGATGGTCGGAATGACAACATTATCTAGGTGTAGTTTGACCTGATAATTATTCGTTGCTAGGCAACCATAAAGGCAAAAATCTCTTGTAAGTGGGTTTCCATATAATCCACATTCCACTTGGAGAAGCTCGAAAGATCGTCTAAGTTGAAAATCCATTGGGCCCCTGGACCCCCAGTGTCGGACAACATACTGCAGCATTAGTGATAGTTTCTCGAGACCCAAGTTTGGTAAGCCCAGACCCTGGAAAGACTGGGGAAGCCACCGCCAGTCACTTGTAATGTTACGGTTGATGTTGAGCAAGGGAAGCAAACGGTAGTATGTGTCCATAAAGGCTTCTTCCAGTACCGCCGGTGGCGTCATTAGAGGGATTAACCCATACCAAACGGAAGGGAAAAGCTGAGTATACAAGCTGTGCCACCGGTCGCGATGTGGCAGCGTAGAAGATCGAATGGACTCTTCCCAGTACCGACATCTGGACAGCATCTTAGCAAGATGTGCGTATCCATCACCCATCGGGTTAGTAAACATACCCAGGGTCTGCGTCGCCGCTTTAGGATCCTTTAGTGCAATATCCATCTCTGCGTCACCATGTTGTGGGATCTTAAGGTTGCAGTACTGGCGTAACTCACGCCCGGTGTGGAGTCTTGCCAAGCCTCCGTTGTAGCGATACGACATAATGTAATAATAACATTTCTCCGGCTTCAAATTCCCACCCGTTGCTTGAAGTAGACGCAACCAAGACGTGAGTGCAGACTGGACTCGATCAATGAAAGAGGTAGTGTCCTCGCCCGCATTATTCATGTGGAGTAAATCTGTGTCATCTACGTATAATATGGCCACAATCTTTTCAACTAGTGCAGTCCATGCCGTTGTCATTGTGACGCCATGGACGTCCCTGTGGTATGCCAGCAGGATCAATGTACTAATGGCAGTCCATATCGGCGGTGATGCACAACTACCTTGGGCCAGGCCCATAAAGGGTGAACTCTCTGTCTCCCCATAACCTGTGGATGCGAGTCCGAAGCCGGTCCGGAGATAGTAGGTCATTCGTTGGATAGATTGAAGATACGTGATAGCCTCTTTCTGAGGGACACCCATGGCTTGGATCGCAAGACTGCAGATGGGATGATTCACTGCGTCGTAACAATTCACCGCATCGGTGCTGGTGAGGCATGCTTCAACATGCAGAGTGTTTGCAGCATCGTAAAAGAACTGCTTTTGGAGCACACCATCAATGGCGACTCGTCCCTTTGTGGCAATTTGCTCTGCCGGTATCATCTCATTTGCCTGCATATGCGACATCATGCGTTTCGAGAAGGTGAGCTTGAGAAACCAGTTGAAATCCCCTTCCAGAAGGCAGATTGCCCTAAGTTTCCCGATATAAATATTTCCTAGCTCCTTTTCAAGAAGAACTGTCACTCCTCGCTGCCACCTTGTGAGGGGTAGTCCAGACCGGAGAGCCAAATTGATGCTGCCAACGTACAGTGCTGCGAGTTGTGGTGAGAAACTGGCCGCTTTGTAGTGGCCAAAATGCCTACCCAACCGAGACGAGGAAGTTTGCTCTTTTGCTGTGCGCCAATACTCGAGAAAGTCTTCTACCGATATATCCCACCCTTTGAGCGGGTGACCGTTATCTTGTAACTGTCAGCAACGGGCCATCTCATTGAATAACTTTGCAGTATAGATATCCCCGTATTTAGGGTAGGTGTATGAGCCATCGAGGATTGATTCAGCTTCTGTCGTATTGCTCAGGTCTCCCAGGTCGTTGTGCAGCTTGCCGCAGCTTGCAGGGGCTCTCTTGCCTAACTGAAAGCGCTGGGATAGGCTCGAGTTGCAAGCTTTGACTATATCCTTTTCACGAGTCAGGATCCTGGCGTCGTTTCCGGCGCTTTCCTTAGGGTCGTTCAATTGGACCCTGATCACTGCCCGTCCCTGAGGAGGTTTTACTGCGAAATTGATCCGCCTTTGTCTATCCCTCTCTGATTTACACCGAATAATTCTCATGATCTCAGCAACGTCCTCTGGGGTTTCTCTGTCTTGAGCATTTCGCAGACACGAATTGAGATGCTGTCTGCGGAGGGAGGGTGTGTCCTGCTTGAGGCGCTGCAACTCTTCAACACAGGTAAATAATTGGGATTCCACCTCCGGTCTAGAGAGGGACAGCGGCTTGATGATACCATTCCGACGGGCTGCGCGTAAGAGATTGCGCGTATCAGGGACCTTGCCTTCGTGCCACCGAAGCACCCATTTTAGAATTTCTCGGCGTTTGAGAAGCAAATTGATCCCTGGACTGAACGCGTACACGTCGGTCTTCCAACGCGTACAGGCTGACTCGGCGCTGGACATAAATTGACCCAACTCACGATCCCACTTGTCATGGGCAAGCCTTAGTTGATCCGCAGAGAGTTGTGGTGCCATTCTCCACATCAAATCCAGTTTTTCCCTCATGCGATGCCGCTGGACCAATTCCTGCAAACGATTACAGTAAACTCGGCCAGTTCGATCTACTTGGCAGTTCAGGAGACGACTACCGGGTCGGCCAATGGTTGGATATCGCCCACCAAATAGCGATGTTGACGTTACTTCCACCGCAAACAGACGATGATCCCCAAGTCCATACCAGTGCGGAAAGCACATCCCGTGGTTAATTACTAACCCGGGGGAGCCAAAAATGGTTGAGATGGGCTCTGTACCCCTATGGTGAGAATTGGGAACTTTGCTACCCAGGGTCTCTTGTATGAGGCAGCTCATAGAAAAGGGGGGCTCACAAAAATCGGTTACTAAGGACCCACTGTAGACATTTTGATTGGTGTCTATCCCCAAGATAACTTTATGTCCCTTCTCTCTCCACGGACGAATGAGGTTGAGGAGATCTTCCTGGAAAATCACGTGAGGTGGGCGAAAATCACCTCGGCTCTGATAATGGAGCGAGTGTTGGTATTCTACCGTTCGGAGGGAATTGGTACGTCTCGAACGGTGTGGAAAATATGTCGACACCACGTATGTGGTGGGGCCGCCCTGGCTGTGAAGGCACAACCAAGTCCATCGCCCCAGCCCGGAGATATCTTGTCCTGTCGATGTTACAACGTCGCAGAGTTGCCCGATTGCGAGGATCGCTGTCCCACCGTACTGATCCCTATGGAGCATCCGGCCGGTTGTGTTGTTGGAAGCGATACCCCGTGTTTCATTCCCGGGTGCAACGATCTTCGTGAACTGCTTATCCGGAGGGACAAACCTCCAATCACATTGTACCTCGCACCCCGCGACAATATCGAGTTGCAGTTGCTTGATCAGCCCATTGAGTTTATCAATTTTCCAGGAGTTTGAAAACATACCCAGACTATTCCAATTTTTGAATGCGATCCTGACCATCCCTCCACGCTTTTTCGAGGGCATGTGGCCCATTCCTCTGTCTTCCAGTAGTTGCATAGCCTGCTCTAGCTCTCGAAGCTTGGCGGCCGATGAAGTAGCGCAATTGTTGTTATTATTGGAATGGACCAGTGGTTGGCGAGGGAGGTCATCATGCCATCTCTTGTTAATATGTTGACTTATTGTGTCATGAGACAGATCCAATGCACCTAGGAACTGCTCGCCACCCGCCCTGAATGCTCGGTACTTCTCTTTCAGGGATTCATCGTTGAGTTGATGGGTCTATTTGTCCTGTTTCGACTGGCTCCGTTGCTGTTTGGTGCTCTTTGTTATCTTCCTGTCACTCGATTTCAGATGTCTCTGCCATGTCGAGTTAGGCAGGGGCTTCCGTGACCGGATGCTCCCGGCCCTGGAGTGACACAAAGTGGTCTGCTGTCGTAGTTTATTTATGGTGGCTGTCCGGCTCGGTGCAGTAGGTGTGCCCGCGTGTCCACCTGGTCCTCTGTCTACGATACTCGAGGGGATTGGGGTTACAGGTGCTCGTTGCAGGTGGTGGTGAGGCGATACTGCCCTCGCCGCACGCTGGTGCATTGCCTCTGATCGTGTGCATCTGTATGTTTTTGTTGGATTTGGTGTGGAGAAGTTGGTGAATGGATTAGTGAAAGTAATTACAGGGGTATGATACCCCAGCAGCCGTGGCCTAACATCCTCTGGTGCCAAGGAGGATGCGCGCCCGTGCCAACTCATGGCCCTTGCGGGCCCCCCGCATCACGGTGGAGCCCGCTTCCAATAGACATGTTTTCAAGTTGCGGATCACTAAGCCCTTGTGCCTCCATAAGCCTCACCAACTGGTCCTGCATCCGTTTGAGTGCTGCGTCTCGGTCTGCGAGTGCGCTATTTGCCCGTGCCAACTTCATTTTGAGAGCCGTCGTCCGTCCCATGGCTAAGCCTTCGGAAGTTTTGGAGCAAAGAGAACTAGCGCCCGAAGACTGATCATCCCCGGTAATTGCCGATGGTCCACTCTGGACGTCGTCCATCGCCTGGTTCTCCTTATAGTTTAGTTTCAAAAGGAGCGACGAGCGCTCTGCGTCAGAGGTGCCGAAGGAGAATTGGGCCGGCTGATTCCTTAGGGGGTCCAAGTGCATATGATCTTCTAACCAAGTGTCCACCGCCGAGGCGTATCTGGACGTGGCCCTTTTTGTAGCTGGGTCCCAGGATGACTCATCTGCTGTGACGTGCCTGTTGAAATAGAAGGACGTCATAAGCCTTTTGACCGTGCTCTCGTGGTAGCCTGCCTCGTGTGTCCACCAGTGGTAGAAGAAACAAGCAAGGTTTGCTAGGGTGTGCTTGGCAAAGAGCTGCACCTCCCGACATGCAGGATTCCGAGGATCGTAAGGGTCAGTGACACGTGAAGTGCCTGCATCCGGGCCTGTGCGAGTGATAATGGCCGAGTGGAAAACCCTGTGCCCATTAAGTGTAACATTTGCCTCTCTTTGCGGAGGGTCGTACGTTTGTACGGAGCCGGGGGGTACGCCAGGTGTCTGTTGCGTCGTCGCTCTCATTGACCGTCTTTTGTGCTGCCATTTTTACTTTCACCTCCAGGTCGTAATTCATGACCTCCGCGCAATTGTAGTTGTAGACAGCTGTCACGGCGTTGTATGCCATCCCGATGCGTCCTTTGGACTGATACACCCGTGTCTCAGTGATGGAAGTTTTGCCGGAGCCTGGGAGCGCCATGAGGTGAGCAGTCGGGCCAAACACTCTCAATATCCCATTCCCACGGACGAAAATATCCATTAGCGGCTCCAAGCGTGTCCGCGCTTCTTCGTTTGCCTTGATGTGGAAAACCAGCAGGCAATGCACGGCAAAGGAGGCAAATGATAAGTTCTCTCTTTCGTCCTCGGGTATAGACAATTCTCGGAGCTTTTTCACGTAGACGTGCATCTTCGGAAGATCGAAATCATAGTACTCGTCCATTTTTAGCCGGCCGCTGCGTCACAACTTCTTCTCGATAGTCTTAAGGTGGTGCGTTAAGGTTGCTTCCACACTGTGAGGGTCAACTCCATTATTCACTCCTAAGAGAGCATATTTGGGTGTTGAGTCCCAACATTGGAGCTGCTTAAGGGACACTCTGACTCGTTTCGAACGGTAAAGTGTGATGTCAACTCCAGTGATTGTTTCAGGAATGAGCAATGGGTGTATCTCTGTCTTGATCTTTACATTGGCATAGAGTGCGACAGGGCCTCCAGACTTTTTAGGAGTGTGCGTAGAAGACTTTTTCTTAGTTCGGGGGTTTTCCGCACCCTGCATTGAAGACAAACAGCTACGTAGAGTGGATTTGTCTACCGGCGGCTGACTGAGCATCCACACATTCGATACCTTGATGTACTTGTTTGCTCGGAGGTAATCAGTCAGGAAGTTTTCTTTGTCAGTGCCTGTTAACGGGGGTAAAGGGCGGGCTGGATCATGAAAGCACGGTAGAATACATCCTGACGGATCTTCACTCCTGAGAACGCTGAAGAAGGACTTGACCCCTTCAATGATGGTGTCCATATGTTCTGCGTTAGGGCGGATTTTGATGTTTAACTGTACTAGGTATTCACCATTCGTCGCGTTGACTGCATACGACGAGCCAGTACTGAACGGGGCGGAAAGGGAGGACAATGGAGTGGTGTCGGAGGAGGCTGATAGTGTCGAGGGAGTGATCGGTTGAAAGTCTTTGATCGTTTTGCCGTGCTTGTGGAGTTCATCATCGGACTTGGCGGCATCTTCGTCCGACTGTTCATCCATACCGTCCACTAGTGGATTGAAACTAATCTCCGGGGGTGGGGTGTTGCGTTTATGGGCTGCCGTGGCACGGGAGTCGCCGGTAGCCGATTTGGTACTGTTTTGTTGTTTACCCAATTTTTGGGCTGGGCCGGCGTCAGCGTCTGCTGGATGATCGGACTGTTTTGGTGAGAGGGAAGGTTTTGGCACAGTGTGAGCGGCTGCGGACGGAAGAGCATCTAGCATAGGAACGTCTTGTGTACTGTTGGCTGGACTGGGCTTGCTATCTGCACTGCTGTTTCGGGACAAGTTATTTGTGCTAGTGGAAGAGTCAGAGGAAGTGTCGGAGGAAGACGAGGATGAGGAGGACAAGGTCCCGGACAAGCTGGTAGACGATGACAAAGATGACAAGGAGTGGGATTTCGGAGGGCTTCCAATATCTTCTGGAGGTGATTTGCGACCAGGGTATTTGGGTGCCGAGGATCTGGAGACAGGAGGTATTGAGTTGGGATGCTTAGAGGTAGGGGACTTGGAAGTAGGAGATCTGGCAGCCGGGGACGTAGAGGCAGGAGTGTTCATCACACTAGACTTGGGAACTCTGGAAGTGGGAACGGCCGAGTGCTTCTTGGTCTCGGAGGCTAATACCTTGAAGCCTTTAGACATCGCTGACGGGTTCGTGGCAGCATCGTACTGTTGCCGCGACTCCGTGCCGAAGGTGGTGCTTTTGGCAGTCTTCCTGGGTCGAGTCCATGCATCACGTAAGGCTTGGGAGACATCAGCTATGACTCCCTTCTCACTGGCCACATATTTTGTACCCTCCTCATCAATGGTATTCGTGATGAAGAATGGGCCATTGGAAGGTTTGGCCATCTCGGACCATGGGACTTCCCTGATAGTTCAGTTGACTTGAGTAAATCGATGACATCTTCGGTGGCCTTGCTCAAGACGTGATAAGTTAGTGGAGTCATAGTGAGCGAGTAACCTTGGGTGTCGAGGCGAAATGCCTCAGCTGCAAATCGGATGGCTTCCGTGCCTTTACTGTTACCGATGACCAATTGACCAGTGGCTTTCGCATCTTTGAGGATGACAAATGGCCCTTTTGAAGGGGGGGCTGCGGACGATTCCGGCTTCGAGAGGCTTGAGTACTTGGCATGGACCTTTTTGACGACTTTGTAGTAGTTCAGGGTGGTGAGGAGCCGTACCGTCTCTTTGTCCTTGTGATCACGTCCAAAGGCGTATGACGGAATGTGCTCTGGCAGATCTTCGGAGAACATGACACGTTGGATGTCGTCGTGGTCCCGCATCTGCCCAGCCCACCGTGAATCCTCAATGATTGCTCTTGCAACTTCTTCACTGAGGTTGGACTTCCCAGCGATGCGTTTGAGCTTCTCTTTGAGGTTGAGGGAAGGAAAATTGGGATCCATTGGGCTCGTGGGATCAGCAGGTTTGATGGGGGAGACTTGTGGAGATTCATTTGCAATGCGCTTCTGGCCGGAGGCGGTGTGGTTGCTTATAGGATTATTTTCTGCAGGAGGAGGCCGAAAGGGCGTCGTCATAGTTTTACCATTGTTACGTTTGATCTTTTTGGTCGACGACAACATGATTGAATTGAGGGGATCGCTCCGAATGCAGCCGCTAGCTGGGGTGGTGGTGACGAGGTCCAAGAGCCAAACTGCAAAACTGTTATCAGACGAATACAGGCATTCTACGAGGAATTGTAATGGTAGGTCTTTTGACGTATGTTCAGGAATGGGGAGAGACAGGTGCTGTATGGTCACGGTTTCGGTAAGATGGATATGCTGAGGGGGAGATCGGAGGGAGAAGTGGCCATGGTGCTGCTGCTTGGCGACGGCGGAGCGGAGTGTTCTGCTGATTCCTAAGTAGATGTTATGATTTTGTGTATGCATGCTTGGTGATGGGTGAGTTCGACTTTCCCATACTGCGGAAAAGTGACGCAACACAATAACACAACACACTCCCCTGGCCGCACCGAACGACAGCAACGATGACGTGACAGCCCATCTCGCACTTCCAGTAATTCCAATGACCGGCCGAGATTTGCCCTTCCTGCCGTCATCAACGTCGCGGTTGGTCCCTTGGCTGCTGCCGTGCCTTGCGAACATGCGCACTTTCTTGCGGTGTTCTTCCATGTGAAGTCGGTCCGACGCTTCACCACGTCACTCTCCAACTTGGCAATCTCGAGTTGCAATGTCTGCTTGGATAAGTGTGTGCAAGTGATAGACGCCCGTGTTTTAGAGGCACGAAGTCATTTTAAAAATCGCTTCACGTAACAACAGGCTCCCCGAGCAGCGCTCCCTAACACAACAATCAGCCAAGCAACACACACCCCGGCCCCTTCGAACAAAAGTAATGTTGGAGATCCCCTCTCTCACTTCCACCCCATTCCAACGCACCCCTACCTGAACTCGTCCTGTACGCAGACACCCATGCTTTACATTAAAGCCTCTGGAATGTGTTCCACCGCCAAAGCTCCATCACTCCCACCAATCTTGTCTTGCTCCATGCAAGATCTCTCTGTCCTGCATCCGATGGGATCTTTCCCATAAATTGCTGTCTCTGCTGCTGCCACCTGCTTTGTGTTCTCGTCCTTCTTCAACTTACGCAGTTCCTCCCTTTTCTTCCCTTCAGTTTTTGTTTGCTTGGCATCTTCAGCAGATGGCCCAGGGCACGTCTCTTCCCAATATTTTTGGGGCACAACAGTGCACCACTTCTTCTACATGTGGACTTTCATCCATGGATTCTTCTTCTGGCAAGGGAGGGGTGGTAGTGGCTCTGGGAAGTTGAGGTCTGGTTTAGTGACAGGACAACCAGCCACACAGACATTAAAAGTCTGAACCTTGGCATCAGGTACGTCTGCCTCTTTTATTACCATTTTAACAATTGGCTCACCTGTGCTGGGATGCACAGAAATGTCTTGTGCTCTCACTGAAAAAATATGATTGCTTGTGATCATTCTGGCACATGGGCGGTAGTACGCCTTGTCATACTCAACAACATCGAAGAAGTCAGAAGGCTCGATAGGCATCACTGTCACTTGATAGTGATCATTGATTACATGCAAAAACTGGCGGTATGTCCAGACGGTTAGCTTTTGCGATTTTTGCTTGAGTGAATTAAAAATACGATCACATGTGTTTTTGGTGTGCCCTACAATAAGGAAGCAAATTTCAACCTCTTCAAAAAATCCCCCCTCAACCAACAATGGTGATAGATGAATGTCACAATTATTTTTGTTTTGTCCAACACAATGTCAAAGAAAAGTGATAGTTTGCCTCCTTTCCTGTCTTTTTGAAGTATGCCTTTTTTTCGAGTGTCCGTAAAATAAGGCTAGCTACATTGTTACCACCTTTTGCACCGACCGCTTCTTCGTACACATGGGCGTACATGTGACTCCCCTCTGGAATACCTTTCTCATCAGCATACGCATGAGCACAATCTACCATTCCAAAAACATAAACGCTACACGGTGTAAAATAATAAGTTTCCCCGGTCTGCTCATCTGACAACTGCGGATAACTCATGTTTTGAGCGTAGTCACATATAAAAGTATAGTGGCACTGTTCATGATTAATATTTGTTCTACAATGCTCTACAGCCTCCGCCGCAGCAGCATTGAGATACTTCTGCTGAGCCTTTGCAGTCACAACATGCCTCACTGCATGATGAAATTGAGGAATCGTGATTCCCGCAGTCCTTTTCTCCTTTGTTGTGTGCTCAACAGAATTGTATTCAATTGTCATGTTGATAACACCTTCTAATTCTACCAAATTTGCTACTTCTTTGCCCCCTAACACCCAAGCCAACAGAAATACCATCCTGACTCCCCAACAATATAAGATCATGGTCTCCATCATCTGAAAACTCATTCTCATCTTCATTACACTCAATGCACAATACATCCTTTGCCATACTCCCTAACAACACTTCCTCAAGATGCGCAGCAGCAAAATTGTATTTAGAGGCATTCGCCACAACAAAGCAATTAGTGCATATATCTTCCCTCTTTGCGCTTACTTTGAGGTGGGGATAATTGGCCTTCCAATGTCTCCGGAAGGATTGCCAACCCACAATGTTGACGATTGCTGGCTCAGGCCCATCGCCAACCCATTCTCGACGATCCCCACCCTTGGGCTTGGTGATCATCCACCAGCCCAACTCACGACAGTAATTGCAGTAGATTGCCCGCTTTGTCATAACCATTAGCAAATAGATTGTTTAGTCTTGGTTGTCACGAAGTTCAGTCAATCCAGTAACTTCCCTCACAATTTGTGTTGCTACCAGCTCACCGAGGTCGCACAGCTCATTTAGATGATTGTTGAGTGGAGCCAGCAGTTCCTTGTAAGCCTTGGAGCGGTTGGCAGCCTTCCCCTTCAGCCTATGAGTTGTAGCTATTGTGGTTGTTTTCAAAATGTTGGAAATGCGGCTCCACTTTGTCTTCCCAAAGTCAAATAGCTGCATAAGTGCAACTTTACAGATTCTATATTGGGCATGAAGATGGCGGGTGGCTTCGGGGGTGGAGTTGGTTGCATCAAAGGGGAGATTAAACAAGAGAGGTGCATTGTTGTGAGGGCGGTTGGCATGGGCAGAATGGACCCAATCCACTACAGTTTGGTCACAAGTGGTGACATGCTTCTTTGCAAATTGAAGAAGATACGATGAAACAGGGGCAGAAACAGATTCATCTGCAAGGCAAAGAAGGCAGCACTTCTTGCAACACTGCTTGGTAGATTATGCAAGCTCCATGCAGAATGTCCAAAACTCTGAAAGAAGCTCCTCATCGGTGATCTTGTTTTTTGATGATCTTTGACGCTCATTGACGAGTTTGAAGGGAGATTTTGCTTTTTGGGGGTGCAGCAGATGCTTCTGTAGTAGCCCCATTGCCTTCCGGTGTCGTCACGAGGCTCATGATTTTGTATGGTGACAATGTTCGGATGCTTGCGATTTTGCATGGGCATGAATTTTGTGATTTTGTATGTTACCGTACTGTTGCGATGATGGCCAGATTCGTGGATATGCGATTTTTGTCTTCCGTACCATACAATACGCCATAATTATTATTATACTTATTGGTACAAAAAATTGTTGCCCAACATCACCGACACGTGCGAAAGCATGACGTTGGTTTTCGCAAATGAAAACATTCAAGTATGAAGGTTAATGCCTATTTAGAGAGAAGAAAACGATTCGCTTGATGTCCACATCTCAAAAATTGCATGTTGGCTCGCAAACGTCCATTTTTCGTCCGTTTTTCTTCCCGCCATTTCTAGAGGTCCGGGTTTTTATAGCCCCAGTCTTACATGAACAATATGTACAATACTACCATACTATTGAGACTGGTTGCAGCCATTGCTAATTATTTTTGGTGACCTCCCGAGTATGGTATACGTTTTCCATATTTTTAGACAGCGTTCTTCGTGGTGCAGACACTGTCATCACTTGTGTGTATGTTAACCCATAGGTAACCAATACATACTGCCTTTACTATGCCTTTTTGACAAATTGACATAACTGAGCCATTGTACACCAGTTTTTGTTGATTCCGAGCACCAAATATTGTTCATATACTAGTTAATGATGTTAGTAATGCATATTCCAGCTGTGGGAGTGATATTTACTGTGTTATGAACCTATTTTGTAGCATGCATGTTGTACCCCTCTGCCCAACATCTCTTACAAATCAGCTCGTCACATGACGGGCAACCCGTTCTAGAAAAGGACCAAGCAGACTCCTTTTCCTTTGCACTTCGAGCTCTTTCCTCCTCCGTCCCTTTACATTCCTTTCTGTAACACATTCTGCAGTATTGTGATCCCCTGTCTAAGTTTACACGTTTGAC
>JABMIG010000284.1:120267-133423 GCA_013187285.1 Cyclotella cryptica | reverse complement strand
ATCCCCTGTCTAAGTTTACACGTTTGACAGTGCAGTCTTTTGTGATGATGTGAGTGTTGTCATGTTGAACAAAGGTTGTGACGGTCTTTTTGGGCTTCTTGTGTGCTATTCCTGTAGTCAACCCTTTCAGGCAGAAAAAAGCTGTTCTTGCAATCACAAGGAATGAATTCACGTTGTCGTATCCAGTTAGGGCACGGCCCATCAAGGTCTTCCCACTCATTTTGAAGTGTGCAGTTGATTAGTGCTTGGCCTAAGTCAATCTGAAACCAATATCGGCCGCCCTTCTTCATATGAAGGGCCCACCACTCCGGTCCGACATTAGCTTTTGCACAGAACACAACCACGACAAAGAGTGTGTGCACAACCCGATCAACAATCCAAAAGTAAATTCGGAGGTACCAACGGTTCTTTTGAATAGACACGGGTTCGAATAGACATGGAAAAATCTGTGTCGCGGTCATTTTGGTCCACTGCGCTGAAGTGTATGACATAGCCACATTGGCATCTCAGAGCCTGTAGAATTTTCTGACCTGAATTGCCTCTGGACAAGCAAGCTACTGTGTGTTGGCCAAGGCTTGATCCTATGTCAGTTGTGTGAATAAAGCCAACTTGTTTTTTATCTTTCCAAGAAGTACATTGAATGTAGAAAGTCTTACCTGTGTCAGTCTTCTGCTCAATGGTGGCCTCTCTGTAAAAACCCCGCTCAATAGACACCATCACCCCATTGCTCCACTTATGAAAAGGCGGTTCAAGGTCTTCACACGCGAATTTCTTTGTTTGAACCATCGTCCCACAGAATCTCCAACCCAGACAATTGAAAAGCCACTTAGCCAAGTCTACTGTCGTGTACCAATTGTCTGTGTAAAGGATGCGGCCTCGGACTTGTGATAAGTACGACTTTGCCAATAACCGACGGTTACTTCCAAGTGCAGATCCATCTATATCATCTGAGACACCAGATGCAAGGCACAGATGGAGAGACATGGTTGGCAATGTATGCGCAGAACTCATGCCATAAAAAGTCAAATGAGTTAGCCGCCCGAATTTGTGGAGAGGTGTCATGGAGTTTGTGGGTGGCCTGACATGCTGCCTTGTTCCAAATAGCTCCCTCTGGCGGTTGTATGTATTGGTTGAAGGTTTGCTCTACGCAGTGAAAGTCTTGGCCAGTACAATCGGCGATGTTGGGCCGAAAGAGCTGTGCACAGATCTGAATTACCCCACAGTTCTCTCCCCCATGTTCTAGGTCAAAGGAGCAATAAACAACCTTGTGCGCCTTGATGTAGTGATGTGCAAGGGATTTTCCATAGGGGATGGGAAGGGATTCGTCTCTGGTGGCTGTAGGGGCCACATTTGGATGATTTGCAGTGGCAGGGAGGAGGGGCGGTGCAGGTGGATGTTGCACGGAGATTTCTGCGGGAACCTTGGAAGCACGGGGTGCAGATGGAGGGACGGAGACATGAACATCGGTGGGTCGAGCACTAGAATTGTCGGATTGTGCATCATCTTCAGCACTCTTGATCGTTGCAGTGCTGAACTGCTCCGCATCATTGTCGTTGAACGATCCAGCGTCAGAGGCCAAAAAATCGTCCCCTCCATCACGATTTCCATGCCTTCCCAAGATATTGGCCAAGAACAAGGCCTCGCCGCTCATCTTCAAAAGCAGCTGCTAGGGACGATGGGCGGGGATGTTGCGAGTGGGTGTGGGAAGTCTTGGAAGTTTGTTGCTTCTAGGAGGGTTATGCGAGCCTGTGATGTGTGGGGGTATCGCTGGGTGGTGAGGCGGAAATGGCGGTAATCGCCAAAAAAATTACTCCACTGGTTCCGTATGGGTTAACCGTTGCTAAATTACAAACGCTACTTCCACCTGGAGGTATTCCACAGCGAATGTCATCAATACAGACCAAACCGCCATCTCTTCTCATGCAAACTCCTTGGCATACCTCTGGTTAATTGTCAATTATCAATTCCCAAACGTCGGTAGAAGACTATGTAGCTCAGGGAGGGGGAAGGGCAGGGCAATCTGTTTGATACTTTTAGCTATAAACTATGCATGTAACAAATATGGAATCATCTGAAGACTCTGGCATTGTGAACAATGGTTAATACTCAAAATAATTCATTAATCCTTAGAGCGAGATAGAGTGTAAATGACTCAGCATGTTTGAAATTATGCCAACTTGTAAATACGCACTTTTAATTTGATTCCTTTTCACAATATAATAAAGATTACTCATCTCTTCTGTGTTTGCTTCAATGTAGTGAGATGTGGTATTTCATCGTGTAGCACAAAACCTCTGTAATAGCATCATTGCCATTTGCCATTACCAAAGTTGTCTGGATTATTGTTGTGTTCAATTGAGACATGGTCATTGACAAATGCCCAGACGATCACACAAACAGTCCGTCCAAACAGCAAAGCTCCTTGTCCATAAACAAATCATCAACAAGAACAAACATTTACACAATGAAAGCAGTTCGTTGTTCATAAAAAAGAAGAAGTGGGACCAAAATCACCGCAGGTTGGTGACATTGTTTTGTGTCAATGATGCAATGCTTTTCGTCTTTCAATGGTTGGAAGTTCAACCTCCACAAGGCAACATGGTTTGTTGTTAATCAAAATTGTTCAATTGTTGGTGGAAGTGGGATCAGGCAGAGATTTATCTGATTCCACTTTTGTTAGGTTGATTGTTGAATGGGTTGTAGTGCAATGTCGACAATCCCCCACAAACAAACAATAAAACATCAGATTACAACCACTAATTGGGTTGTCAACAGCCCAGGGAGCGTGGTTGTCAACAATGGCTTGAATTGGTTTGACAGAAGTTGCTGTTGCGCAGTTTTTGACGAACCTGCCGGGTACCCAGTCAACGAATTTGACGTGAGAGACCATGGCTTTGTTGACGGGGGCATTGGTGCATGCCCCCATTGATAACAGCACCCGAAGGTTTGCCATTTACTGTGGCAACAGCGGTGTCGAAGTCGTCCTTGTCAATGCAGGATATGTCGATGATTTTGAAGGCTGCAGTGAATCATCCTCTTTGTAGAAGCCAGTGTCTACAACGGGCAACGACTGCGGCGACATCGAGGGGCGTGATCTGGGAGGACATGATGGGAGAGATGCCGGCCGTTGAAATCAGTGCAATTCCCACGGCAACGAGGGGATTTATTCGGGCTGCAGTGGCTGCATGGGACTCGCAGCGAGGAACAAGATTCGACATCATGGGGGGCGACAAGGGGGGAAAGCACTCCTTACGGAGTTCCTTCCAGGCCTACAACGCCTTCCCCCTGATCATCAAACCGGTCAAGTCGACGAAGCCTCCCATTTGTCGCAATCATCACGGTGATCCTAATAAGGCCCCATGGCTTAGTGTTGTTTGATGGTTGGGGAATTGCTGATCGACATAGGAATTTGTATTTTAATCGTGTAGGCACAAATTAACTGAGTTTGATTTTTTTTAGTGCGGGAAAAATTGAAATGGCCACGTTCACTAGATACAGTCCGAAAAGGAACCCATCAGAAAAAAAATTACTTTGGCCATTTATTTGGTAACTAAACTGAATTCTTACCGTGGCTGCACCGGCGAAGTAGGGGGGCTAGTTACCATTTCGGCGAAGTAGGTGACATAATAGTGAGTATTGGGACAATTAGCAACTGTGGCTGCAACCGGTCTGATAAGTTGAGGGAAACTGGCAAAATAGTGCGTTGTAGTACAATTCAGTATTTATGGCACATCACTATTTTCAAAAGAAAGGACTATTTTTAAACGATAAAGTTATTTTGAGAAAAAGAGTGGTTCTTTCAATAAGAAGTGCAAAATTTTATGAGGTTAACTGGGAAAAAATAGTAAGTAGGCAAATGAAAATAAATAGTCCGTTGAAAAAATGACAAAATAGAGGTAAAAATTGAACGAACGTTTGAATAATAAGTAGGGTGTGTTTCTCGAAAATAGTATTATTTTTTGAATAATGCTTATAAGACAATTTTCAAGAAATAAGCCTTATTTAACCCTCCACAGCAACTTGTGCGGGATTCGACATAAGTTAATTAAATTGTGCAGGATCCTGCATAAGTTAACTAAATTGACCCCATTTTGTCATGTTCTGGTCACTTTCAGTTTGTTCTGATGCATCAGCTGAATTCCTCGTCAAAAATTGGCCCCAGAGACCACCATAACAACTATGATTGCTTGATCATCCATCTAGCGCAGCCATCTTGTTGTCTAGCACAGCCGTCTTGTCTCCAATCAAGAACATATATGTACCATCGGACAGCCATAGGACGAAGACCAATCATCTTTCTTGATTCCTATGCATGTTGGGCCCATTTGTACTGCCTAACATTCCCTCCCTTTCCCAGGAGTTTTTGGCGGTCTCTATGGGAAATTGATTAGCCATGTGCAATGCTAAATTGGTAAGCGTGAATAAAAAACTGCAGAGAGTTCGCAAGAGAAACATGTGTCACAATCGTAAAGCAGTTACACACACATATATGTTATATTGCCCTCACGATCTAATGCATGCACAGCCAACCACAAGATCGATAATCATCGTTCCATGGTACTAAAACTCTTCTTGTATACAACACGTATCTGTCTCAACGAAGCCCGCTATATTCTTAACGTTAAATTTTGTACAATCAAAATGACTACATTTATGTCTTAAGAAAATATCGCACCATTGTCCTATGTCAGTAGTTTCTAAATGACTCTATTTACAGACAGCTTCCAGCACAAACAACATCTACTGCCAAAAAATCTTGCAGTGGCTGCTGGTACTTGTAAATAAGGATCAGCCTAAGAAGTAACATTAAATATATCTTTTGTACATTTTGATATCTTAGACAGCATGCAGCCCTGGGGTCTATATTTTTTAATGAGTTATGATCCCCAATATAGACCCCCGCAAGGCAAAAAATCATGCAGCCCTGGGGTCTATACGGTCCGGGGTGTAAACAAATATAGACCCCCACGATTTTTGATCTGCTCAGGGTCTATATCGATCCAATATAGATCCAGGGTCTATTTTTATTTTTTTGAAGGTTGGCCTGGATCTATATTTTAAGTACTAGTTCCTACACGGCAATTCCATGAATAGCTCCACCAGCAAGACAGGCAACTTGTAAAAAAATGGACATTTTTGCGATAAATTTCAGCAAAGTGAAGACTCGTTAAATCCTGGCGACTTACGCAACTCAAACTGACGACATTTTGACGACTCGGACAACAAAAGTGACGACTCATGACCTAAGCAACAACCAGCGAGTTGTCAAAATGTCGTAAGCAATGACCTTGCGACTACACGCAGAGTTGTCGGTTACAACACGGTGACAAACACCGGAGTCATCAGTTACGACCCCATGACAACCAACGGAGTCGTCAGTTACGATCTCATGACAACCTCCAGAGTCGTCAGTTACGACCTGGTGACAACCACCAGAGTAGTCAGTTACAACCTGGTGACTACCCTGACTGACGACTCTTTGATGTTTCCTTCTTTCCACAGCGCTACTAGAGGTATTGCACAATACCTTAGTTTTTAGCTACCATATTTACCAGTGTATAAGAACAAATGTCCGGTCATTTTCAAAAGATACAATAAGTGGTTCTTATAACGAATGAAGTTAGTCTCCCTACCGGGATGAAAAAATAAATGTATCTGAAAAATTACCCTGTTTACTTGGAGGTAGCCACTATGTACCCTTTCAACCATTGCTCGTCTGTGTGATGTGTGTGTTTGTTGTGAGCGTGATGTGTGGTAAGTTTTCGGTCGTAGTAGTGTAACTCAGTGAATAATGGGACCCATGTGGACCTAAACATATGGGCGGGTTGCTCCCGATGACGAGAATCTAAATAGCCAATGTTTAGAGTAAACATAGTGTGTTAAATGACCAAAAAAGAAAATGTCTGTCAAAATGGGTCATTTTGCAGTGGTGGTTCTTATACACGTGGTTCTTATACACCAGTAATTATGGTATTAGGCCGATGCTCATGGGAGCATGATTACGAACACAAACCATGCCTTTTTCCACAATTCCTTGGGAATTACAAACCTTATGGACACTAACACTAACACGAAAATTGACAAAAATGTCCTCATAGTTCAGAGAATGGGTTATGAGGCGGTATTTTCTCCGAACTACAGCTCAGAGTTCGGAGCTCTCCAAACTCCATAGCGTCATCACTTTCTGTATCATACACCTAAGAAATAATATTGGTTCATCCTTTATTAGGACAAACTTTATTTATGCAGCATTACATGCACGATATTACAAAACATAAAAATCATCAACTTTGTATTCATGTCCGTGATACGTAAGCTTCGCGTTCCACAAAAACTTACCATGAATACTTTGATGAGGTTCGTGTTGGAAGATAAAAATGCGCAAGGTTCGGTATTTACGGAACGTACTATATGAAACATAAATATGGTCTACTTCGGCCTTATCCCTTGCATGGAAGTGAAAATTCTGTCAAATTTTCTTGCCATCAATGTCTTGAAACAATCGTGTCAAAAAAAATTCGACGACCATGAGATTCCGCCACCCCCAAAAAATTGATTAAGACTGTAATAGCTCAGTCAGTTTTTGGCCAACAACATACCTGAGGGCGTCGCTGTGTAGCCGCCAACACTGTGCATCCAGCGATACTAACCGCATTGGTTAGTGCACCTACATCAGGAGTTCTTGCCTTCCAAGTGCTGCAAAAGTTGCCTGACTAATCGTTTTCTGCCGGCTCTGACAACAGACCTGATACCCTATTGACCTCATCCCCTTTCACAATCAATCTCCATGAGTGATGAAAATAGTAGCCACTTTGGCAACTCATCTAGCCCACCACAGGATAAGAAGTCCTCACTATCGATGGAGTCGTACTACTCAAACATGAGTAGTAAGCCAGAAGGTGGACGTTGGAGAATTTGAGGATGTATTCTACGGGAGGAGAAAGTGTGGGGTTCCAGATTGTTAGTGATCACCTCGGGGGTTAGCAAAGCATGGTTACAGGGAGAGCCAATCATGATGACAAGTACTATTCGGTGAGTTGATCCAGATACCAAGATGTCTGTTGAACAACCCACACAACTTAATTCATTTGCTGATTCTGTGCTCCTAGTGTCTTTCTATAATTTAACCTTGACCAAAACAATGCCAGGGCTTGTCTTGTCTTTGTTAGACACGCAGTTGTGACTCTAGAGAAGTCTCTGAATGTTTTGTTGATTCTTATCTTCAGCATGAGTGACGCCATAACATATTCGTTCAACAACCTTTCAACTTCAACTCATAGGTCAATCTCCCCATCTTTGCCATCCATAGCATGGGGACATGAACACGAGTGTCTCATCAACCCAGCCGAATTGTTTGTCCATACCTTTCGTACCACTCAACTGGGATTGAGTGTGGCCACATCTTTGACCATGGGAGAAGCAAGACATAAACATGTGGGTATCTTAGATATTCAGGGTCAGCAATTTTGACTGAAGCCCATGCCATTAGGGAGTTTACGCAGTGAGCGGATGTCTGATCTATTGGCAGAGGAGGTGGAAAAGTTGGTGAGCTGTCTATTCTCTGTTTTGTTCACATGTTGTTGAATTGGCTTACAGTAAACTCAAACGAATTGTTTGTGACGCAGATCCAAAGAGCATGAGAGGATGCCAAACTTTTACGACAAGACCTCAAAGCACAAGCTCAAGAAAATATGGATGTTGAGGATGAGTTTGATCCAGACAAACATGTGAGAAAGTACACCTTGCACTATCCAGGACAAGTGCTGGTACGACTCAAGGTAGAACACTCAGGATTTACAACTATGAGCAACCAGAGGTTTGGTTCTAGATTTGTTGGGGAAGCGGTACATCTGATTATGCTGCTTTATTATTTTTCTCCTGAAACAGTTACTTTCAGTTACACCAGTTCAATCTTTGATATCACGTTGCCAGGCAAACCCATCTGACATTCTTCTCTTCCGTAAAAAGCATCAAGCTGAAAATGCAACGACCAAAGATGGAGCTGCTAAGAAGAAGCAAACATAGGGTCTGAATATTCCATCTGAGCCACAGGAGTTAGAAGAAATTAACGTTGAAGATTTAGTCCATGAAAATTTGTTCAACTCGGATAAGAAACTGGAACTTCTAAATGAAAAGGATATAGCCGAGGGTAAGCTTTGCTTACAATTGTGACTTGCTTGTGCGATGTCTTTGACAAGAAGACTGACTGCACAATTACTCCAGCACTTGACAATTTTGTCGCCAAAGAGCTAAAGCAGGCAATTGGAGACAAAACAGCTCAATGTCTCAAAGCAAGTCAAAAAATCCAAAAAATCATGGGAAGAAGCAAGGTGACAATGAGGAGGTCACCGCAGATAATCCCACAGCTATTCGTGAGTTTTGCTTGTCAGAGTCAGAAAAGATTCGCGCCGAACTAGCATTAGAAAGGGAGGAGGCAGCCGAAAGGAAGAAAAAGAAAGAACTGGAAAAGAGTTGAAAAATTATGGAAGACTTAAATAGCCCTGGGAATAACACAAAATCACACCACTATGATGACTTGAGTGACAAAGAAGACGATTATCACCCCATGATAAATAAGCCAAAGCTGGATAAATGTGGAGAGTGACAATGATGACAATGAGCCTCAGAACAAAGGTCGTGGAGGTTGGGGCATCGCAACCAGTCAAAATACTGCAGCTAAACGGGGGTGTCGTTAGATTGGTTTGCAATCATGCGATGATGATATGAATTGTAAATATTAGTTCATACTACTAGAAAAGTCATTCCAGCATAAAATGTAGATATAGTATGAAGGACAAACCATAATCGATATTGAAGTCTTCAACTGATTCGTATTTGCATTTATTCCCATATCTGAATTACAACCTGATACCAAACCCATCAGAAACAGCAATACTCCATGAAACAAAATAGTCTTGCTAAAAACAGATGAAAAGTGAAAGCAAGGCATCTATGATGAGACCATCAAAGTCCCTCCCACTCCAAAGCATGTTAAAGATGTCATTCCACTCAAGACCGTAAAAAAGGATGCTGCCCAATTTTATGCGAACAAGAGTTGACTCTGGAACAAAACAGCGCTTGTGAGATTCCGCACCCAGTGTAAGTCTGCCAAGTGATGCAACTGAAGCGACAGCCAACGTGAAACGTTGACAAGAGAAGAGGGATTGATTCTAGACACTAGCCTTTGTACCAAGGAAGGAATAGCCATAAAAGTCGGTACACACCTCACCCAAGATACGACAGCACTCAGTTGAAACAGAACTGACAAAGCATCCATGCCATTTTTCGTGTTTTGCTCTCCCCCATTGCAAAAGAAACTTGGAAAAAGCATGTAGTATGATAGACAGAGATTGATGGTAGAAGGTTGAGACAAGTACAGAGGGTGATATTGAGTGTTGGTGAAAGGGGAAGAGGTCGACAGGGTCTGAGGCCGGTCAACAGAGCTGGCAGAAAACGATTAGTCAGGCAACTTTTGCAGCATTTGGAAGGCAAGAACTCCTGATGTATGGTGCACTAACCAATATGGTTAGCATTGCTGGATGCGCAATGATGGCAGCTACACAGCAATGCCCGCAGGAATATGTTGTCGGCCAAAACCAGAGGACTTAAGGGAAATTTTCATGAAAATCGAGAACAATCTAATTCTAGTATGATGTTACAATATAAGAGATTTAGAGGTACTGATTGTAATCAATTTGCAGGGCTGTATTAATATTGCGCATGCCTTCAAGAGGCATGTGTAGTTGGGTTGTGGGATTCATCTCAGCATAATTGCTCTTGTTCTTTGTGTGATCCACTCCTCAAATAATTCATGGTAAAGAAAGGTAAAATGTACCTAAAAGAGTACTGTGTACTGAAATCGAGCATACCTTTGAAAGTACAAAGTTCCTCCGAAAGTACAAAGTTTCTCCAAAAGTACCAAAATGTACTTTTGTTGGCACTATGTACCTAACTTTGATTTCTTGTAGAAAATATAATGATTCCTAAAGGACTTAGAGGAAATTTGCATGAAAATCAAGAACAATCAAATACTCTACCTAGTATCGAATGATGTTATAAAAAAAGAGAATTAGAGTGGCACTGATTGTAATCAATTTGCGGGGCTGTATTAATTTTATACATACCTTAAAGAGGCATGTGCATTTGCGTTATGGGATTTATATCAGAATAATTGCTCTCGTTCTTTGTGTGATCAACTTCTCAAATACTTCATGGTAAAGAAAGGTAAAATGTACCTAAAAGAGTACCATGTACTGAAACTGAGCGTACGTTTGAAAGTACAAAGTTCCTCCGAAAGTACAAAGTTCCTTCGAAAGTACCAAAATGTACTTTCGGAGGAACTTTGTACCTAACTTTGTTTTATCGTAGAAAATATAATGATTCCTACATAGACATGTACTTTTGAAGGTACTTTGTACTTTCTACCATCGAAAGTACAAAGTTCCTTCAAAAGTACAAAGTACCTCCGAAAGTTCTTCCAAGAGTAGCAAGTGATTGAACCTGTTATGCCTTAATTATTTAGAATTTCTAGATAATAATATATATCTAATAATGATTACAAATAATTAAATTAAAAAATGGAACGGTGCGTGGTGTATGTCATGGATTCGATTGAGAACTGTCACATCATATATTATCATCTTGCGCATACGCAACATACATCATTAGGTCACCGTAATAACGTTACAGTACCTACCTTTGCATGAGTACATGTGACATCCATTAATATGCCAATTTCCCATACATCCAAATAGACATGTACTTTAGAAGGTACTTTGTACTGAGTACCTTCGAAAGTACAAAGGACCTCCAACAGTACCTCCAAAAGTTCTTCCGAGAGTAACAAGTGTATGAACCTCTTATAGCTTAATTTTATTTAGAATTTCTAGATTAAATTATATCTAATAATTAATACAAATAATTCAGTTAAAAAATGCAACGGTGCGTGATGTCTGTCATGGATTTGTTTGAGAACTGTCACACATCATCTTGCGCATGCACTCCACACACTACATATTATAATACCGTAATGTCCTTACCTTTGCATGATTACAGGTGACATTCATAAATATACTGATTTCCCAACAGTCCTGACTGAGTTATTACAGTCTTAACCCCTTTTTGAGAGTGGCCGAGTCTCATGGTCGTCGATTTTTTAACACAATCGTGTCAAGATGTTGATGGCAAAAAAATCTGACAGAATTTTCACTTCCCTGCAAGGGATAAGATTGTGGGGGCCTCTAGGAAGTGACACACATTTTTCAACTGATGGTCCAAAAAAATCGCCCGCCAGAAGAGATGCATAATCTCCAAAACATCTCCACCATGGCCGCCGCATCCGTTTTTCGACTGTAACTCCACAACCAACCTGAGTTTTGACTATCGGATTTTTTGCCGGATAGCTCCGGACTCACCCGACACAACAATATGCCCTACTTGGATCAATCCCACCACCAGCGGCTCCATGAAAGTTCATAGACCAAGTCGGCAATTTCAGACTTGGATGACTCCCAGCACTTTCCTTTACGTTTTTGTCCCGGTAATCACTCGTCACCACCCAAAATCTGCCGCGCTGCCCTATTACCCTTTCGTAAAACAATGCGATGTATTTTTATGATCAAAAAGCAAGACATCATGATGTTCAGGTCAACGCGTGTGGCTCGGCATCGACATCTGAGGTCGGCCTTACGACTAAATAAAAACAGTTGAAGTGACAATTGCTTACACCACCCCAAAGGATAACAACAACAGTGAAAAGTTAGTATAATAGCTTTTTCACAGAAAGTAATTCAAACAAAACAAAACATGAGAAGTAAAAAGAAGCCAGCAACAATGATGCCTCCTCCCACGCAGTAATCAACCATTCAAAACTTTGAGGAAATCAACAACAGAGAAAGTTATTCAAATAAAACAAAACAAAACAAAACAAAACAAATCATGAGAATTAAAAAGAAGCCAGCAACATTGATGCCTCCTACTTCAAAACAGCATGCAACAATCAACAGTTCAACAGTTTGAGTAAAACAGCAACAAAGAAAGCTATTCAAACAAAACAAAACAAAACAAAACTAAACTAAACTAAACTAAAACTAAAACTAAAACTAAAACTAAACTAAAACAAAACAAAACAAATCAACAACAAAGCAATTAATGAGACAACAATCAGCATGGCTTTGGACAGAACTTTCAATTGATCTTTATGTGTCGAAGAAATTTAACATTGCATCAGTTATCTGTTTTTAGGGATGCAGTTATGAACCCAACAGTGATAATGGTTTTTTGATCAAATTATTATTTTTGTATTAGTGTTATTAATTGCTTTCTTGTTGGTTTACTCAAAGTTTTGAATGGTTGATTGTTGCATGGGAGGAGGCATCATTGTTGCCGGCTTCTTTTTACTTCTCATGTTTTGTTTTGTTTGAATGACTTTCTGTGACAAAGCTATTAATCACTTTGCACTTCTTTTGCATGGGAGACAAAGTTGGTTCTTCCTCATTTTTAATATCTTTCATGGTTTTGTAAGCAATAGCCACTTCAATTTTTTGTGTAGTCCTAAGCACGACCTCAGATGCCAATGCCTGCTGAATTCATTGACCTAAACTCCATGATGTCTTGCTTCTTAAACATAGAAATCCATTGCGACGTTGCATGAGATAATAGTAATTTGGCACGGCAGACGTTGGGTGGTGATGAGTGATTATTGGGGACGACGATGTGAGGGAGTTGTCACTGCAAACGAAAAACACCGGTAACCTCCCCATACACTCGCAAAACGTCAGAGTGTACGGGGAGGTTACCGGAATTTCAAGAGTGTACGGGTGGGTTTACCGGTTTTTTTATACATTACTTAAGCCGCATTTTCGTTTATCACGCTAATCTTTGAAGCAAAAAAAATCTTCCGAGTGGTTGTTTGTTTCATGACTCACATTTTGCAAATCACGAGTTGTAAACAGCAAGATCACCTGTTGGGTCTAGTTTTGGTTTCAATTCTAGGCTTGATCTATGATTTCATTTGGTGAGTGCGCTTTGGGCCTATTCATATTTTCAAAATAATAATATGGTACTATCAGAAGTGACTGCGCCAAAAAATGAGAACACATAAGAATAATAAGTGGGGCTGAAAATTGGCGTAGTGTATCTATGTGTTTGTTACTTA
>JABMIG010000284.1:57500-113366 GCA_013187285.1 Cyclotella cryptica | reverse complement strand
GTGAGACAGTTTTTTCACTTTTTGCCAAAACAGGTACTTACCCATGAGTTGATGCTAACTTAACTTTAAATAATTAATTTTTTGGGGCGACATACATGGGTAGTCATGATGTTTTAATTACTGTTGATCTTCAAAATTATATCTTTGTGAATACCGTAAAGAACAATGTTGTGACATATAACATCTGTTACAAGAATGGTTCTGTAAACTTGAAGGGAACATTAAAGTGTCTCAAATTTTTTACAAGAATGGTTCTGTGAACTTGAAGGGAAGGAATATTTGAGTGGGTGGTAATATAACCAATGCTAATATTTTTCTACAATTATAGATGCATTCAATATTTTTGACGTCCTGCTGAACTTTACCAAACTTAGATGGAGACTATGAATTTATTTTTTGACATCTATTAACGATTTCAATATTTTTCTGGGATTATAGAAACGATTATATATGTAATATTTTTCAAGCGTTCTACATTTTTAACAATTTTGACATCTATTAACGATTTCAATATTTTTCTACAATTATAGAAATGATTATAGATGTCTTTAATATTTTTCGAGCGTTCAATATTTTTAACGATTGTACATACTATTATTTGAGCGGTAATATAACCAACGCTAATATTTTTTATCGATTATGATGTACATAATATTTTTTGAGCATTTAATACTATACCAATTTTGATGTCTATTAACGATTTCAATATTTTTCTATGATTATAGAAACGATTATAGATGTCCATAATATTTTCGAGCATTCAATGTTTTTAACAATTTTGACGTTTATTAACGATTTCAATATTTTTCTACGATTATAGATGTATATAATATTTTTTGAGCTGTAATATAACCAATGCAATTTTTTAAAGATTATAGATGTTCATATTATTTTTAGAGCATTCAATATCTTTATGTTCTGCTGAAGTTTACCAAACTTAAATGGAGGCTATGAATTTATTTTGTCTGAAAACTTAAAAGGAGAAAATGAATTCATTTTGAAACATCTATTAACGATATCTATATTCGTTAACAAGTATTTTTGACAGTCAGTCCCATTTTACAAGAATGATTTTCTATGGAAATTTATAAGGGAACTTGACGTTACCTACGTATACATAAAATTTTCACTAAACGTGTATGAAGTATTTTTGACAGTCAGTCCCATTTTACAAGAATGACCTTCTATGGAAAATTACAGGGGCGTTTAACGTTACAGTGATTTTGATGGATTGCAGCTTGAACGATAACCTCATACAACTCTTGTACAGATGAATCATACTTGTTTTGATTATTTTATGCCATGGCTTAAGTTTATAGGAATAAGAGATGTCTGCTTCAGGATCATCAGATGATGGAACAATAAAAAGGAATCAGGGTAAGATGAAGACACCTCTTATAACTATTGTTATTTTCATTCTCATTTACACCTAAGTGACTATTTTTCTTCTTCAGATGAATGATTGTCAGCACAGATTACAATAATTAGTGAGATTGCGAAATGCAACAAAAGAAAACTTAAAAAAACAAGCCAATGAAAGGCATGTGAAAATGTTCAAAGGACAAGAAAAAAATACACGAACAAAATTGTTCCTATTACAAAAAATCCAAGGATTGCATTTGTCAGAGGAGGAAGGAGCACTACGCAAGCAATGTTGATTCCATTTGCCAGAAAAGGAAGGAGCATTACGATAGCAACATCAATTCCATTTGCCACAAAGGGAAGGAGCAATATGAGAACAACATTGATTCCATTTGCCTGAAAAAGAAGGAGCACTACAAGAGCAACCTCAATTCCATTTGCCAGAAAAGGAAGGAGCACTACAAGAGCAATGTTGATTCCATTTGCCAGAGAAGGAAGGAGCACTACGAGAGCAACGTCGATTCCATTTGCCAGAAAAAGAAGGAGCAATACGAGAGCAGCATCGATTCCGTTTGCCAGAAAAAAGGAGCCCTACAAGAGCAACGTCAATTCCATTCGCCAGAAAAAGAAGGAGCATAGAAGCAATGCATTGACTATTTGCTTAAAGAGAAAAGCTGAATTTGAAATGAAAGGAGATTCAATTCATGAGAAAAAGAAAGCACATTATTCACAGACAAGAACTATCAAAAATAATTATCAACAAAACTGCAAATTGAAAAATGCTACAGAGGATAATTTCCTTGGCAAAACAAGTCATACTGGAAGAGAAACAAATGATTTGAGAAATGCAACAAATTCAACAGAAAGTGGACATAAGCTTGATCTTGATCAAATCAAGGGCAATTTGACGAACCAATTGACTCAAGAACTCTTGGATAATTTAGTTCAGAAAGTGAAGGACAAATTTATTATGTCAACATCTATTGGAGGGGACCGGAACAGACATCGTGCTCATGTTTGTGTTGTGTGTGATTGCCTCATTATTGGAATGGAGGATGTACACTACATCGAGAAAGATCAATTGCTCATTAATTCCTCCAGGTTGTGTGTTTCTGAATATGAACAATTTTATGATAGGATTTCATTGCACAAAGAGTTGGTGAAACAGCATCAAGTACAGGATGATGATTTGAAGCATTTGTTGTTGTCTCCAAGAGCGTTGGTCAATGAAAGAGGCTATGAGTGCTGTGACTGTTGTTACAGAAGTTTGGTAGCAACCAAAAAGGAAAGCGGTGAATACAACCCTACAAAATTTGCAATCGCAAATGGATTTGCTATCAGCCACATTCCAGAAACCATTGCATATTCTGGTAAGGATGGTGCGCATCATGAGAGGCATATTGATGCTGAGAGAGACTTGGATGACCTTATTTGTGCAACAATAAGTCCAGTCCAACCATTTGGGTATGTTCACGCCTACACAGCTGAGAGTCAAAAATCAATAAAGAGACATTTTTCTTTGGTGTGGATCAGCCTCATGGTGATGAAGCATTGCACAAATATCGCAGTACTGGAGCAGGAAAGAATATCTATGTTGTCTTATGTGGCAGAATGACTCCAGAACAAAAAACGATCGTTAGAAGGCAGGCTGAATTGGATACTGATTTGTTTATGGATCTTTTGACATGGTTTTTTAAAGAATTTCGTCATAGGGGGTACAAGAATGTCAATGGACCAGATGAATGTCCTGATCCAGTCATTGTACTTCAGGAAGAAGACAACAAAAATAATACAGATAATTCTGTTGATTTGAATGTGGAATGTAAGATGGATGGAAACACATACTACTTTTCAAGCAAAGATCAAAATCCAACTCAAGATAACTCTGTGTTTGATAATTTGGAGGACTTTGTCCAGGCTATGCTCAATTCAACTGCACCAACTATGTTGATGTATGGCAGAAGCTCTTTAGAAGGGCATGAGATCAATTTGGAAGATGCATTTCTAATTCAATTTCCTTTTGGCACAGGGGGTTCAAATTGTGGAAAAAAGAGAAAAGTAGATGTGTCCCATGAAGCATGCTTACATCACTACATGAGATTGTCATTGAATCAGTTTATGCGTCCAGACTTTATCTTGGTTTGCTACCAGCTTCTGTGTCAGACTGCATCATATACAACAGGCTTGATTACGTGTCAATCCAACTTTCAAGGAAAAACTCAAGTAGATATGATTTCAAAGCTTTCTATATCAGTGATGTCCACTTGGCAGCAAAACAGTTAAACAGAATGCAAGCACAAAATAATACTATTCAGACTAATTCATCAGGAGCATCTTTTTTGAAATCAGTGACAACTGCACGCAAAGTTCTTGAACACACAACAGAAGCTGTAAAAGAAGCACGGAAAAAGTTGTTTGCTCTTTGTGATCAATTTGGTCCCAACAGCATTTTTTACCGTTATATCTGATGATGAATGTAACTTTCATGTGCACATGTATGCCAACCAGGGAAAGAAAGTCCATGTACCTTCTCCAGATTGCACAGACTCAGAATGCATTTATGACTTTGAATTTTGATGTTGAAAAAGGACAAGGTATCCGGGAGCATGTTCATTGGATTATCAAGCAGCCATGCAAGCTGTTTGTGAATTGCTAGGATGGGATTACAAGAAGAATTGTTCCAATGGCATTGGTATGTTTGGGAGATGTAAAGTGTTTGTTAGAGCTGACGAAGAACATGGAAGATTTACATTACATGGTCATTGTTTGGTTTGGATCGATGGATTTGATGAAATTAGGGAATTGTTTTTTTTTGGCAAAGATCAATTGATTATAAGCAAGCTGCATGTGATGAGATCTGTGCTTATGTTGACAAATGCTTCTGCTCAGATTACGAATACAGTCCAAGTCTAGAAGTAATTCATGAAGAGTGTAAGACTTGTGCAACCGTTGAAGAATTGTGTGAAGAAGCCGATGCACAAAAATTGTGAGTCTGCTGAAATGAAAATTTCACAAGGGAATTGGGTGGCAAGGTGTTGAAATGCAAAGTTTGTTCTCAAAATGTTGGTGAGATTTCTAAATGTGGTGTTTCAACAGTGGATGTTTCAACATGGTTTTTGACTCCCTGAAGAAGAAGTGTACCGATGTGGCTGTTGGTGAAAATGGTTGGGATGATCATTGTTCTGTGGAGGTCATTACTTTTCCTCCTTCAAAAGAGAGGTGTGATATTTTGACGTTTTGCTGCCCTCTCTACGATTTGTCTTCTGAATCAAACTTTTATTACAATAGGGATGTGAGGCATCACATTGCAACAAGACGGATGAATGAGCATGATTGGAGCATTGTTGCTCGTGTTTCAAATATAGTAAAGAATCCAGAGTGCCGTTTCCGAGACAATGTGTAAAAAAATGTAGTTTCAAGAAGATAATGATGAGGAAGAGAAATGTACATTGTGGAAGTCTCTAGTGAAGGATGATCTTGCGGTGTACTGTTTTGGAGTTAATTCCAAGCAACCAGTTGGCTGTGAATTTCTCAACACTCACAGCAAATTCATAACAAGAACGCTAGGTTGCAACAGTAATGTTCAAATTGGAACACTGCAAATGAAAAACACTGGGAACCTCCCCGTACACTCAAGTGTACGGGGAGGTTACCGGAGCTCCCGGAATGGTATCTTCCGGTAACCTCCCGGTACACTTCTGTAACCCTCCAGTAAACTAGTGTACGGGAGGATTACAGGAGTCTACTGGGAGGTTACCGGACATTCGAGACCAAAAGGAGCTATCGGATTTATTTCTACGTACGATAGGAATTGGTACTTTTTACAGGAAAACAGACTTCTCAGTAAGTCTTAGAATCGATATCAATCTACTTAGTGGCTATAACTGCATTACTTAGTAGCTAAAAAATGTTTACCGGTGGCATACCAGAAACGTACGGGAGGGTAACTGGAAGTAAATGGGAAGGTTACCGGAGAGTACCGGAGGGTTACCGGAGTGTACGGTATGGTTACCGCGGTGTACGGGAGGGCTACCGTAGCATACGGGAGGGCTACTGGGTCTTATACTGTTGGACTACAGTAATAGCAGAGTATGTGCAATTTATCTCAACTAATAAAATTAAACATACTACATCTCCATATTTTAGGGGCCTGCCCAACACATCGCCCACCAAAATGACACACATGCAAAAATTTCAGACCAAAGCAAAAAAATGATACTGTGGACCATACACCTAGGTAGAAGAAAATTAATTATTTAATTGAAACTAAGCTGAAATCAAAATAATTGTAAAATAGTTTGATTTCATCATAACTCACCATAAATATTTACATGCCGCTGCCAATTGTTGCTGGCGACACGGCGGTGTAAGGCGGGATGCCAAACTCATGTGGACTGAGTTTCGGCTGTTCCCATGCCTGGCCTGAAAATAAATAAATTGAAAATTAGATGTAGTCAAAACAAGTGTAAAAATAATTGTGTTCATCATAACTCACCTCTCTTAATATACCCGCTGCTGCCAATTGTTGTTGGCAACACGGCGGTGCTGACCTAAGCCGTTTTGATGTAGTTTTTTACAATGTAGTAAATGGGTAGATACATGTCGTTGAAAGATTTGTATTATGAGATTATACTGCTGAAAAAGGTATTGCATGGTACACTAGGTAATCCATGCATCACCAAACACAGTTGATCCTGTTAGAGATTGGCGGTGATTTAGGGCAGTTGCATGACTGTTCCTTTTCTCTCAACTGCCAACAGGAACTGTCCCATGAGAAGGTTTCTGAGAAAGAAATCCTCTCTTGGATATTTTGGCTAAGAAACACCTATAATGTATATTGTATATGGGTGTTTCCCAAGAAAGAAATTGTCTTTTGAATATTATTTCTCAGAAATAATATCTTATGACTATTGTCCTTCCTTTGTGTTGCACAAAGGGAAGAGGACCATTGGAGGTTCCATGTGGAACCTCTTTGGGTTTACCAGTTAAGGTAGATAATTGGCCCATGTCACTCGCCCCCACAATTGGAGAATTAGCGTGTCTCGCAGAAAAGTAAAACCTTAGTGAAGAAAAAATCCGACTACAAGCCAGACTTGCAGAAAAACCTTTTTTGTTGAGGTTAAAAATGTGCAAGCTGCCTGTGACGATTTGTACCTACATATTATTTTATGTAGTATATGAAGTGTAAGTTCTTGTGGAGAGGGAGATTTGTCATGGCTTATGATAAAGCTGGTTTGTTTGTACTCTCCTAAGTCAATCTTATTATCACTTACTTCTGCATGTAACCCAAATTGCTTATTGTATACTGTTTGTGATAGTCCAATTATCACTGTTATACAGACTGAATATTTGTGCGGGGTAAAAGACCTTTATGTACTAAAGCATTGCTTTCACAGACCATGTGACCATAACTTTGATGAGGATAAATATGGGTTGGTTTGGTGTTGCCTGGTGTCTCCTATTGATTTGGTCTGTGTGTCCAAAAGTGGAATGCCAAACAACAACTCCATCTTTGATTGCTACACTACATTTAGGCGGTAGGCATTGCATAGTAGGTATTAGTGAATGACATCTTGGGGTTCGTGTAGGAAAACATTGTGCCACTAGAAGCTGCTGACAGGACCATTATTCGTACAGCAGTCCAAACATCTCCATGATTTGGTTGATGTTGATATCTAGTTAGTTATTCACTTGTTGGGTTTTGATTTTTGAAGACTCTGGTTGACTTACACTGGGAAGCCAAATGAAATGCATAGGGTCCGAAGGTGTAGTGTTGAAACTGCACCTTAATTGTCACGATGTGTGTACAATGCGGATATTGAACCAGGTCTAGGTACAAAGGTGCTGATAGTACAGATATTCTGTTTGTTATCTTCTGCAATCCTTGGTGTTGGTATACTGTCCTTCTATATGCTCTGTCACCCCTATGTATCCATGGGAATAGTTGCCCAAAGGGTCAGCTACCGGCAAGTGAACAATGTCAAGTCATACTAAATGTATTGACTGTAATCATTGGAAGGTCCAAGCATCAACATCTATGTCTTTTTGTACCATGAAGAGTACATATTCATTGTTTATGATATCCTTTTGTATTTTGTAGCAAGGATCCTCTGGGGAGGTCTGTACATGTATAATGTGTCCTTTTTGTGTACGGTGTACCTCCTCCTCTACAATTCAAGTTGTGAGTGAGGCGAGGTCTTGCCTAAGGTTCTCCCTTGTACTGGACCACCCAGTATCGTGTGAGTTCCCTGTATGGGCGAATGTTTAGTGAGTTTTCATCTGCTTGTAAGCATGGTGCGTTTGCCATGAGAAGACTTTGGGTCTGCTATTGAGCCCTTGTTTTCTTGTGCAGAGATGTTGTGTATTGGTTTGTCATTCAAACCTTTACTCGCTGCTTGGTAAGTCCATCCTAATCTTGTTTAAGGTGGTCTTCAAGCTAGCCTTTGGAGAATATCATATTACTCCAAATGAGTTCTATCGAGAACAGTATGGCCATCATTGACTCAATTGAATGTGCTTGTGAGGCACATGGAAAACCCATGATTGTTATTGCTAGCACTGAGTAGGTATAACCTTCTTCAGTTTTTCTAGGCACGAACAGGTTCTAGATGTGTCAGTATCTAGTCTATGATTTGTTGACTTTTCATGAAGTCTCATGGTGTTTGCAGAGTTGATCATAGCAACATCTACAGTACTGTAAGAATTCTTTTGAGTTAGACAGTTTTCCTAACTTTTTGTCCATATCTTATTTTAAGAATCACTTTTTTGATTTACAGTAATTTATGTTTGTTTGGGTGTTCTGTCTTTGTACAGCCAGTTCTGACGACGGCTGTTGCGATGAAACCCTCCAGTCGCCAAGGTAAATTGTCCTCGTTGTTTTTCCTTGACTTTTGGGACTGGTTGTGCTCTGTCTTTATAGGCTGTAAACCTACCTCGTTTGAAAAATAGAGGTAAACAGGCACGTTCTTCCAACCCACTGAACTTCATCAAACAGTTTCTCTTGTCATGAGAAACCTCAGTAACGTGTATGAAATTGAGTTTGTAGTGTAACTGTGTGTCTTTTTCTTTTATTTTGACATGGCTTGGAAGGTCTGCTAGTTTACTCAACCCCCAGAGGAGTTTTTCACAGGAGTGGTTAGCTCTGTGATCATGAGTATTTTTGCTCAAGAAGAGTCCTGCACTTAAGTGGTTAGCTATGTGTGTGGTATGTTGTGTCCAGGTTTTGTTTCAACTCTGGTTCACAGATTTTTGCAGACTTTGCATCAATTATCACTGGCAAGGTAAAATTGATCTTAACATATTTTATGTTGTTATTTGTTTGAAAATCTAGAACAATTGTAACTCAGTTCGTGCATTTGTCAAAGACTGAGGTCATATGCTGGCTTAGTCACTCTGGGTAAAATGTACTCAGAAAAGTGTGTTTTGACAGGAATTTACTGCTTGTGCAATAAAAAACATTGTGTGACTTTGCCCTTCCTTTTGAGTAGGGAGAACCCAATGAGCACTTTAATTTAAAATTAAATAACTCTGACTTTATATTTTCGGGCTCTAAATTCTATTTTCCTCGGACCAGAGGATGTGCAGTGGCTATTCACAAGCCAACTAGCTTTTCTTTCCGTTCTGCGAAGCTTGGTAACTTATATGCATGAAAGGGATACCACATGAGAAGAATTCTCATTTTTGTGGACTTTTCTCACGTTTTTGCTCGGATTTCAGAAAGAAATCAACAAGTTACGTGTTTTCCTGACAAAACCGCCAAAAGTATGCAGCATTCTTGCGCAAATCAGGAATTCGCGAGAATTTTGCTCAGAGTGTTTCTGGGGCACAACACGTAGTCGTTTTATGGGTCCATCTTGCGCCCCTACACGTGCTGGGACTTGGAGATGTTACTCCGCGTCACTCTGAGGTCTGACCGGGATGCGGAAATATATATTTCTCCTGTGCCCATATGCGGATTAGAACAATGTTCACTCTTAGGCTGGTCCTTCGCGATCATGGGCTAAGCCCTATGATTCTAGGACTCACTATTTGTGGTCGTTTTTTTGAGATCGTGAGCAAGCGGGTTGTGCAACTACACGATTCATCAAACGGGCCATGCCGTGATGTGCTCCCATGTGAATGGGGCTGATCCATGATCGTGGGACAAAATCATGCGCAGTTTCATTTTCCTTTGAGGTTATCGCTTAGCCAACCTTGAAACCTCGAGTCCTGCGCCCAACCTGTTCCCGTGCAGTGTTGCATTGATACTCCCACCGCCACCATGCAAACAAACAAGGGAACTGGATCCTTGGAGTACCCAACACTTCAAAGACAAGAACTTCCTGGGGGAATGCGAGTCCTTCAAGTAACTTAACCCTCTCAGGGGTCACGAGCAAGCTTTTTTGGCCTTAGATGCCATACGATTCTTCATAGGGTCATTTTCTGCCCTAGAAGATCTTTTATTGTACTGCCCTAATGCTATAAGTATTTAGTACTCCGTGTTGTCACTGCATCTGCATGTGATCACGGGTACGGACTAATTTTAAGTCTAATCGTGTTTTTATGTCTAAAAATAGACTACACACATATTGTTCATTCGGATAAAAAATAAACCAAGGCATTTATGTTTTTTGCCTCCTCATTTTCAATGAGGGGCTGCTACTACCTAATAGGCCAGTAAGCTTTAGTGCCACAAGTGCGTATGATTCGTCACAAGTTGTCTTTTTTAACTGCAAGTGCACTAGGTGCTAAATGCGCACTCTGCTAACAAAGCAGAGTATACCCATGTCAAGTGGGATCTAGTCCTCACTGACGTACAGGGGACTTGTTTTGGCTACGTGTTTCAAAAACACCTGCCGGCCTGTGAGTGAAACTCACTTCAACTGGCGGAGTACGTAACTCTGTGCTCAGCTGTGGCTATATCGCTACACTTGGAATCAAGCAGCACAGGTTGTGCCACGCCTAACATACCAAGGGTAGTGTACGGCTTCTTGTGCCAAGGGACGTCGGACAGACAAACCTACCATGGTCAACACATACAGACAGCTCATGGATGATGGTTGGTGGACGACGGACAGACGATCTGATGTGGTCGCGCGAAGGCTATCAATTGATAGTGACCTAAGCCGTTTTGATGCAGTTTTTACTATGTAGTAAACGGGTGGATACATTGTAACTATTTAATTGGAAAACAATTGACGTGTGGTGAGTATAATACTGCAAAAAAGACAAGCTCATCACATCTCACCCTCTAAATGTACCCACCGCTGCCAACTGTTGTTGGCAACATGGCGGTGCCAGGGGGGATCCAAAACTCAGTCTGTGGACTGAGTTTTGGCCGTTCCCATGATGGGCTGGTGGGGTATCGATGTAATTGAAAAAAATATAGGTGATGTGAAAGCAGTGAGAGGGCACACTGCTACAGTTTCTTCTGGCTCAAGCACCGGTGTTGTAGTATGGTACGTATTTTATCATACCGTATACTGTAGGAATATGTCACACAAGAAGGAGGCGCAGTGATACAAAGGAATAAGTAGCAGTCATGTAGACACACTTCACCAATTTTCAGCCCCATGTGTTATTCTTGTGTTCTCATTTTTTGGTGCAGTCACTTCTGATTGTACAATATTGTACGTAGCAGATACAGTAAATGGCATACTTAATTTGAAAATAGAAATAGGCCTAATAAGCCTTCACCAAATAAAATCAAAGATCAAGTCTAGAATTGACTCCAAAACTAGACCCAACAGGTGATCTTGCTGTTTGTAACTCGTGATTCGCAAAATGTGAGTCATGAAACACACAAACACTTCGAAGATTTTTTCGCTTCAAAACTTAGCGTGATAAATGTATCTGTGGCTTAAACAAAATGAAAACCGGTAACCCTCCCGTACACTCTTGAAATTTCTGTAGCCTCCCTGTACACTCTGACATTTTGAGAGTGTACAGGGAGGCTACCGGTGTTTTTAATTTGAAGTGAAGTCCAAGGTGTATGTTTTATGTTGTGCATTACTCCACAAAAAGAAGACAAGGGTGTTGATTTTGAACAAGTGGGTAATCAAGTAATTTGGCGTATTCAAAAAGAAACAGAGCGTTTGCTAGCACAACATAATTTGCAAGATTCTTCTGAAAGTGAGCAATATGATAGCTTCAGGGAAGGTCTCATTAGATTTTCGATTGGAATGAGTATTCATATGAGTCAGGATGTTGTCAGCGCTACTATGGCTCATTTGCTGATATGTCAACACGGGTCAAGATTTTCATTTTCTCATGAATTTCATGATTTGCTTATTGGACAAATGTTGAATAAGTTAGATGACAAAGAACCAGGAGATTTTGTTCTCTGAAGAAGGAATAGAGGTCAAAACGGAGCAGTTGATATGTGGCCTGAATTTTCTGTGAATGATTATCTTTACAGACCAGACTCTTTGGAAAGTATAAGTTTTTTGAACTTGCTGAAAGCTATGAGAGGATTGCATTATCATTTCAAAGATTGAGCCATGTGGATGAAAATGGCATGCCAATTTTAAAGGAAGGGGAATTATGCTTTGGGCAAGATCATCCAGGTCAGCAATACTGTTGTGTGAAGAAGCCGAAAAAAATTAGAGTGCCAAAGCTTTCAATGCCCAAAGGAATGATATGTGATTTGGAGGATCTTGACTTATCAGAAGAAAATCCCAGTCAGCAAGTCTTGGAAAGCAGAGAAAACTACACAAAAGTTGCATTGGTAATGTGTGTTCCCTTTCGGAACAATATGATATTATCTCTAGCTGAAGACAAATGCCTGTGGGACAAAATGAGACGTCTCCTAACAGCGACCAATGCATCACATTTATTCTACAAAGAAGGCCAAAAATTCTTCAGAATATGCAAGATAAATTAGAAGCTTTGGAGAAATCAACTGTCTCAAATCAAGAAGATGATGAAAGCTGTCAAGACCATCGATATAACTCTGATGATGAATATTCTGACTTTGAAGATGCTGAATCAGTGAAGGCATACAACAAAGATGAGCTAGATCCAGGATATGAGAGTGATGATTTGGATGAGTCCCATTGTTTAGATTATTTAAAGAAGGGGGAGGACCTGCCAGACAGCAAAACCATTCATTCAAGACAGCAAGAAGTCCAATCCATCTTTATTCATGAAGATGCTTCTGAAGGAACATCAGATGAAAGAGTCAACAACCATGAATCGTAAAACTTGAGTCATAGTAATACAGTTCTTGGTTTTGGGTCAAGTAAATACAAGACACTCCTAGCTTTTGTTGGTGGAGCAATAGTTGGAAACAACTTTGACCACAATGATGAAGCCTGCCCATCAGTTTCTGCGAATCTTCCAGATGCAGGACTAGAAAACAACAATAATTCTATACAGAAGCAAAAAATTGGGCAGCGCTTGGATTTTCACCGAATTTTGATAAGCAAGCATCCCATCAATGAAAAGTGTGGCAGAAAGGGTTTCAAAGCAAAAAGGTATCACACTTGACAAAATCCAGTACATAGCATACGAAATCATTTGTAGTTCACTTTTGCTGAATTTATTGAATGATAGATGGATCAAACAGTCAGAGTCTATGTCCAGTTTTGCAGCAGATGAAGATGAGCGGAATGATTAAGTGACAGCCAACATAAAACAAAAGATTATTGATAAGCTCAAAGACATTGGTGCAAAAGATCAGTTGTTAATATTTGTACTGGTGCGGCTGGAGCTGGAAAGAGTATAGCAATTGAAGTGGCTCAACAGTTGAATTCTGTAGGTCCATGGATATTATTTGGGGCGAAAGAACTTTTCTTTTCACTGCAATTACTGGATGCGCAGCTGCATTATTTGGTGGAGTCACTTTGCAAAGTGTTGCATTCTTGAATTCAAAGTTGACAATTTTTTCTGATGAAATGATGAAAATTTGGGAACAAGTTTGAATGCTGATCATTGATGAAATTTCGTTTTCTGCACAAGATCTTATGGGCAAATTGAACAGTCGCCTCAATCATGTGAGATGAAAGAGATCCAGTGGAAACGAAGTTTTATCTCCTAACATGATTTTTGGTTGATATTCCATTATTTTCTGTGGGGATTTTTGTCAACTCCCGCCAGTCAAAGTTAGTGAAAACCAAGTATTATATTCTGGCTCTGGCCTGTGGGAGAATTCAATAAATGTGAAAATTGTGCTCAACAACAGTCACAGGTTCCAAGATGATCCAGAATATGGAGAAATATTGAAAAGAATGTGGGAAGGAAAATTTTCAAAAGAAGACTGTCACAAAATTAATGAAAGGTTGATTAGAGAAAAAGTTCACTTGCCAAAAGTTGAAGATGATGCTGACATATCGTATGATTGTTGGAGAATTCAGAAAGAGTTTCAATTCATGCTTCAACATTTCAAAAGCACATTGCCAACTTTCCTCAGATTGATAGCAATGAAAATCCACCATAGCATACTGTTGTGTTAGAAGCTGACATTAGACATGCTCCAAAATGCAAACCAAAAAGAACAAGAAACCCGATGATCAAACTCCTCTTCCAGCAAAAATTACCTCGGACTTTCGAAACAAAATTTAATCCAAGTGCGGAGATTGTGATTTGAGAGATCAACACAAACAAGTGGATCCTGCATTGAAGCAATATGTGGGAGCACATTGTATGATTAATGACAATGAAGACATTTCTAAGGGACAAGCTAATGGAACATTATGTAGAGTAGTTGGTATCAAGAGAAAAACAAATCATCCTCTCAAGTGGAAAAACTATGAAGGGAAGAAAGTATACACTACAAATGTCAGTGAAATTGAGTATGCTGAATTCGAGCATTATCCCAAAAGATTCGAGCAAACTTATCTGGAAGAAAGAATTTCTACCTTAGAAGATCAACTACCTTGAGATCCTTTGAACTTTGAACAATCCAATGAACTGAAAAAAGTCCAAAATGAATTGAAGAAAAATATAGCATCAAGAAGGTTCAAACTTACTCCAAAACGATATTAATGTACATTCTACAGAAGTGATATTGATCCCCCAGATAAAGGATTGAGAGGGAAACAAGAATCAAAGAAGCATGAAAGAAAACAAAAGATTGTTATGCTGCAAATTCCAGTCAATCTTAATAATGCCACGGCAGTACACAAACTGCAAGATGTAACAAAAAAGCACCTTATCATTCATAACTGGTCTTACACTCAAGGTCGGATCTATACAGTTCTTTCAAGAGTACGAACTCGTGATGGTTTATTTTTGAATAAACCACTGGCATATAAACCTTACTCATTCATATTGTCACAATCATTACTGAGATTCCAGCAGAGAATGTCGCAGAAAATTCCAGACCGTGCCAAATGCTCAAACAAAGTTTTAAATATAATCAACAACGTGTAAGAAGCAATTACTTTTTATCTCAATCAATTCATAAATTCAATTTCAGACAACAAAGCAAATTCACAACAAAATCAATGATAGAAAGTACAATTTCAAAGGCTGTCATATCTGTCATCTGTCATAGCATCCAATACAATCCAACCTTTATCTGCTTCACCAAATATCCTTTCCAAAATGGTGTCTCGAAATTCATTGTTAACTGCTCTTTGGTATCACATTTGTCATAAAATCTCTAGATGAAAGTGATACAATCTTCATTTAGAAGGTATGCACTCATTGGAGGGACACTTGGTGGAGTTGCACTTCCCCTGTTAACAATTGTGGGAGTAGCAAACTGATATCCTCTGCAATTGTCACTATTGACAACATGATGCAACACCCTGACAAGATCATTAACAACAGAAACAAAAGACTTTCCTTTGTCTTCAACTGACATCACAATTACATCTGTAGGATATAACTTTCCTGTCATGAGCAAGAGTGTTGGAACCATCACTGCTTCTAGCTTGTATCAAAAACAAAATATGACCAGCTTCTTTTTGTGTATCATCTTCATCTAAAGTCCTAATCAGTGGACCCATAAAAGAAGGAGATATACCATCAGGTTTGAAGGCAAATGCTAAACAAACATTTGGAATTCCAACTTCTTTTTGAAGGCAAATGCTAAACAAACATTTGGAATTCCAACTTCTTTGTATCTGATTTGTTGATCTTTTGATGATTTATGTGATTTCAGGGGACTTCTGTTGGCATTAAACTTCTTCGGAGGTGTGGATGCCTTGCTCGGAGAAGTTGTTTTGTTTGGAGAAGCAGGCATTGGTTTTTTGGGGGGTGTTTGTCATGGTAGCAGTATACTCTTGAGCATAAATTGAATTTATGAGACAATTCAGTTCAACACAAAATCTTAATAGAACACTGTATAACGTGATTCACAGCATTAAATGATTACTGGTGTATGTAAATTTAGTGTTCTCAATTTTGTATCCTCTTCAAATTATCAAGATCTATTGACGCCCAATTATATTATAACTTGTGTAAATAAACAGTTATACAAATCTACAGCATTTTAAAGGTAATATTTGTTTTATACAATCAATTGGACAAATGTATCATGTAAAATGTTCTTATTTGCAACACAGTTGCATCGTTCGCCGTGTACTTGTTTTGAATCTAGTCTCAGCGCACAAGACTCAACATAAAATGCCTTGAAAGATGTCAGCCACCTGAAACAATAACCAATTCGATACCAGGAATTTACATCATAGCTTGTTCGATACGAAAATGACACACCATGAGTCATCATCAGATCATCTATAGGATCGAACACTGAGATTGTCATATTTCCACAAGTAAATTGATGCTTAGCATTCGTCTTGTAAGTTGCTTTTTTTCAGCCAGATTGCTGAATTGAGGATACTTAAATTTGAAAGACATTGGTTTGCTTCCAACAGTCAACACCAAAACATTAGATCCCAACATTTGAGAATTGTCTCCTCCACCAGAAGCATTCCCTATGTGCATTTGACATCGGGAGGAGAGCATGTTTTTGATGTATTGAATATTTGAGTTGTCTCTATGCTGCCCAATATGAGTTTGAAATGCACCGTAATAAAAAAGAAGTTGGCAATGAGTCGGTGGACATCTCCGCAAAATTTCAGTTAGATATGGCCAACAAACTCTCCAGCAAATAAGGCCAGCTAAAAATGTGGATGACTTCATCGGAAGTCCATGCCAGTTTCATCAGAAGTCCATGCCAATTATCAGGATACCTGCCATACGATGTGTAATTTGGTAAATTGATAACCAATTTTCCTTGACTCACCATCAGACCCAGAATATTGGTATACTGATCCATTCACGACTCCTTCAGGTCGCCTCTTTGGCTGATGTGATTTCATATCTCCATTCAAAATGGAGTATTTTGGATTGTAAATTATTATGTCATCAAGGTATTGGCTTGAAGAAATTCTCGAGATCAGTGATTCCTTGCAATCACTTGACTTCGGTAAAATATTGAAATCAGCATCTTCCACAATTTTGTTTAATACAAGGATGTCAAAGTCATTCTTCAAGCGTATATTGCAACTCCACAAACCTACACAGCATTGGTAACATTTCAAACAGCCACCAAATCGACCTTGCACTAATTCTCCAAACTCATCAGAACTCTCTTCACCATAAACGTCTACATCATCCATGTAAAAAGTGTTGACATTATCAACAGTAGCCCATGTCAGTCTGAATGTTCATTGCTGCTTAGAAAAGCGTTTTCCGGTCTTGATATTTTTTCTACAAATTTATGTGGCATGCATAGAGACGAATGTGATGATAATAATTTGTACCCTGGTTGATCTCGTACTTGTTGTAAATGATTGAACCATACTTTTTGATCATCATTGCCACATGATTCATCAATATAATTGATAGTAGGACCACAACAAGCTGGACAAACTATACAAAGGATAAGAAATTTTCATTTCATGTTATAATGCTCTATGAAAACAATTTAAACTTCCACACTACATACCATCATCATCACTATAATCACAGGCATGATTTCAATATCTTCATCCAAAGCTTGATTGTTTCCAATGTGCCCAATTTGATTGGGATTCATTATTTCGTCATTGTCCGATAACTGCTAAGAAGCACTAGCATCATCCCCAGTCGAAGAATGGTCAACATCAGTTCTTGTAAGTTGGGTCTCTGGTCAAAAGACTGCTGACCTGGAGAATAAGCACTGTCTGAGGTAGTCAGATCTTTAGATGATTTTCCAGAACGTTCCACCTCACTCGATTCAGATTCATCATCACTAGATTCAGATTCAAAAAAACTAGTCATATCATTCTGTTTGCGTGACCGTCTCCTAACAACTATTTCCTCCGACTCCGAACTTAATTCATCTACACCAATTGCTTCCACATCAATAAATGGATTCACATCACCTCGGCCGTTCTCATCACTCTCCGAATTAGAATCAAATGATCGTCTATCATGGCAAGAAAATTGCACTTGTACTTTTCCATCAGGATGTTTATTGTCAGAGTGCTTTTCCAAACAAGGAAAGAAAAATCCACCCACTGTTATCCCAAACCCATCCAGTAGCAAACTATCTTTATAATCTTCATGATGGCAACCAAGAACTTTCAAGCATACATAATCAATGTTTTTCAATCCAAACTTATTGTCCAAGAGATGAAGGGAATAAACTACTTCTGGAGTACACTCAAATTTGTATCATGTCTTGAAATTTCATTTTCGATACACTTCTGCATTGGAGGACTAAACATCTCAAACTGATGGTGATTTTGTATCGAGTTTGCTTTTGTTGACACTTCTAGTAGAATGCTGTGCTTCATAGAACATGAAGAAAGTGGATAAATAGCAAAAATTTGTGATAAGGTCTCAAGGGACAATGTAACTGCAGCAGCATTTGCAGTATTCCATGGCACATAGATACTAGCCGATCCACTGCTGTAACAGGCATGTTGTGACTGCTGTGAAAAATGGAAGATGCCTTCAACAAATTGATACAAGTCAAAGTTTCCCATGTAGATTTTCTTCATGCAAAAAATTGTGATTGCGCATTTCTGGAAATTGGAGGTGTTTTTTTGCGATTGTGTATCTGTTGGATTAATCTCAATCTAACAACAATTGTTAAGAAACATATTCTACACATCAAAAGAACAACATACAAGTTAATATTCATTTCATACCTGATGCATTGGAAAACTTGAAAATGAATGAAGCGTCTGCAGTTGTGAAATAAAATTTCCTCTTTTCCCCTGCATACATTTGGCATGGCGCCCTGCACAGCAAAATGCATCTTCATCTTTACCAGCCATAATCTTTCCTTCCTTGGCTGTGATGACACTGATGTGCTTGAATCAGTCTTCTAAGATCCATATCCTAGCCTCATCGAAATGTCCCACACTACTCAAGTTACCCATGTAATCTGACCAAACATACCACATTCCCAGAAATAAGCAATTACCAGAAACTGAAGAAATGTTAATAAATGACACGTTAATTTACGACAGTGACATCACTATGAGGCTCACCCTGAACCATGTCACTGGATGATTCAGCAAGTTTCCTTGATATCTCAAGAAGTTCTGACGTCATCAACATATTAGAATCAACATCAAAACTCTTTTCTACCAGATACAATGCTTCACTTACAAGCTGCATAAGCCACAGTGGATGTCACTTTTGGCGCTTTGGAACATTTGGCAAGACCGGTGTCATCGGTAGTATCAGCATGCCTTTTCCTCACACTCTCAACCAATTTACTGCCTGAGAGGAACATCAAAGGAAAAAAATAAATAATATTGATATGGAAATATAAACGTTTTTTGACACTCTACTCACCATCACATTCCCCAAAGGAAGCCTTCATTTCATCTTGAAATTGTTGAATAATTTCCTTCTCATCATAAGAATCCTCCAACTCATCCCCAGATCCAGAATTCAATAGAGCTTTGCTAAGTTTGTTGTAACCAACTTCAAAAATGCATCCCACAATACTTCGCAAATTGCAAGTCTAAATGTAGAAACATCGGCACCCAAAGCACTTCTCAATTTCTTTGCCAAATCAATGAACATATTCATGGCCGATAGATTCAATTGCCAGTCAAATTCTTTGAACAAAAGGTCACGACATCAAAAACAGCAATAGATTAATCGTCGACCTTCCAATTCTCTTTTGGCAAAGTTACCTGAAAATCATTGTCATGGATTGGAAACAATGACGAAAGCAACGATTTCGTAGGAGGAGGTTGATCGAGTAATCCAACAGTTTTGTAATGTATGTCAATGACATCAAAGCTTCATTGCTTTCTCCAACTAACAGCAAATCCATAAACACTGACCCAAGGGATGACCAAGGAAACATTGCTGGAATAACTTTCTTATCAGAAACGTATGCAGTCAGCTTGGGTTCAACCATGGAACAATCCTTCCCATAGTCATAAGAAAAAACAAAAAGAATGGGCCCAGGACCTGTATATGCAATTGCCAGTGCACTATATTTGCCTTTGGGACCGTCCTTATCAGGACACCACAACAAAACATGTTCCTTCCAGTATTCCTCAAAATCTGTAACATCTTTTGTTGCATCAGTCTCCCACTCCAAGAACACAGGAACGATGACTCTATCACTTTCATTAGCGAAAGTGTTCCACGCACACACAAGCAGGAGTTTCAACAGATCTGTAGAAATACCTTTTCTTTTCATGCTGCCTGCCCGCTTTTCCAAAGTACATGAGAAAGTGTTTCGGTGGTAGAACCTTACAGGGCATCACTGTGCCACCAGGGATTGAAACTTGAATCTCCACAAAATAATCAGATTTCTGAGGATTAGCCACTCTACATCATCCAAACTCCTTTCAGACCTTGTTGATAGCCCTGGATATTTTCCCTGCAACTGTAGGGGCGACATCATAGTAGGAACACTGGCTAATGCCTTGATCAACTGGTTGATTTCTGACAGAACCACCATTGTCTGATTCATCACTGCCTCCATTTTATTCAACTGACTCACTATCACAGCAGAACCACTAACTGAAGACAGATTACTCATTTCAGGAAGATCAGGGGATTGTTTTATGTTGATGTTAATGGAATGAGGATCTCGTCATCAATATCCACACTGATTGGAAGACAAAACGAGGTGAACATGGACAGCATAGTCATAAGACCTGAAATAACAGTACAAAAAAAGACAAGTCAGTAACTTAGAGCTCACGACAAAAAAACAATGCACTTGTAAATCTACATCCATTTCTCAAGCAGAAAATGTAGCAGTAATACTGGTCCCCTTCCCAGCAACCTAAATATATTTTATACAATGAGAACAAAACCTCTGATTAAAAAAATACTGTTTTGAACATACATACATCTGAGGTTTCTGTACGGTCATCACCCATTGCTGCAGCAGTAGAAGCATTATCGCTGATATCTGGATTCATGTTTGTCTGGCAAATTAATGTGGTAATAATGAAAATGAGGTACAATCCAAAGAAAGGCTCCTTTCAAAAAACCTCAATCAAAAAAGTCACAACCACTGTCAGACACAAAGCTACAACCCCTGGTGTCAACAATGCTATCAGCAGCAAAAACATACAACTCTTCCTGGCGACAAAAGATTGTTTCCCAAGCACCCCACCAAACAAATTATTGATTTTGTCTCAAAAAAATGTACACAACATAAATAATAGAAATTGAGATCACAACAAACATGAATGTTGCTCCCTAACAAAAACCTGAACCGTCACAATCTACCTCCATTGAAGTACATTGTAGGTAAAGCAATGTGACCACCAACAAAAAGTAGGCAACGCCAACAAAAATAAGATTCAACCAAAGACCAATGCTAGACAGGGATATTAGCTGTATCCCTGAAATACCACTAAAAGGACAGACCACAGCGAACAACAAAACGCCACCACCAAAAAGTAGAATCCTTCATGCAGTGCTATCACAAACAACCACTAGTAAACAGCCCACACCAAAACATTACACCACAACCCAAACAGTCAATATCACTCCTAAACACATTTACTATCACTACCACCCAAGTGAATTGTCCTTTAATCAAAGCACCAACAACAGAAAAATAAAACTCCCTCAGCTTCAGCGCAAGTGTATTGTTGTTTCAGCATCAACCACCACCAACAAAGTAAAAATTCCATCAAGCGCAATGCTGACCAAAAAATAATTAAATGAAACCAAAAAGATGATAAGGAAATTCATCATGCCGAATAAAGTGTACAACAATATCAACAAAGCCAACCAAAAAACAACTGCATATGACGAATGTTGAAGCAGTAATAAAACAAATGACAATTCAACAGCAGAACATACCTGAATGTATAAAGCAACAAAACTGATGTTAAAAGGTTAAACCAATATACACAACATTACTTGGACAAGATCAAATTTTGTGAAGGAAAACCAAAGAAATGCCTATGCGACCAAATAACACACCTGCATGTATCTTAACCCAAACGTACAGTTTATCAAATAAAAAACACAACAAACATCATAAATATTGAGAAGGCAAAGGAACCAACACAAAGCCACTACCAAGATGAAGCCATGACCAGATACAACAAAAAAGCACGAGCCATAACGATGTCACAAGAAACAAACTACCATCCAAACAGACGACCAACTCTGAACCCACAAAAACCCAGCAATCTAGCCACCAATTCAACCAAGCCTGAATGCCGAACTGTGCATTGTTCAAATTGTCATGATGATCAAAGAAAGAACACAATGCCCTTGACCTCAAAAAGACAATGACAACAAACTCCAATTCAACCAAAATAAATACTCAGATGAATTTTGGTCGTACAGCAAAGTTTGTCAAATCACACAAGCAAAGACCGGACGATGAACCCGAGCATGACAAAGCTATCGCAACAATTGACACCAAGACAAAGCCACCACCAAACACAACAGAATTGCATGACCCATAAGGATGCCAGGATGAGTCCGCAACAAACCCACTACTAGGCCAACATATAGCCACCCTTGAAACCACAGAAACCTAACAATGTCGCCGCCAATTGCTCAGATTGTTGTATTCATCAAAAACAGAACAAAATTCCCTACACTTCAAAAAGATGACGACAACAAATGCCAATTCTACCAAAGTACATACCTAGATGTGTTTTGGTCTAAGTGTGAAGTTTGTCAAATAAAAACGAAACAAACAATTGAAACAATACAGACACAACACAAAGGCACCAGCCATAGCAACACCACAATGAACTACTAACCCAACAGAAAGCCACCCCTGAAACCACAGCAACCTAACAATGTTGCTGCCAATTCAAGCAAGTGACTGTGCACTATTCAAATTGTTGCATTTGTCAAATAACCAACAGCATGCCCTCCAATTCAAAAAGATGACAAAAGCAAATGCCAATTCAACCAAAGTACATACCAGGATGTGTTTTTGTCCAAATGTACAGTTTGTTTAATAAGAACAAAACAAATAACATTAGAATTGAAACAGATACCGCAAAACAACAAAACCACAACAAACAATCTCCACCAACACAAAGCGACACAAAGGTACAAGCCGTAACAATACCACAATGATGCCACTGCAAAAGCACTACTAAGCCAACAGACAGACACTCCAAAACCACAGCAACCCCACAATGAAGCAGCCACAGCAACAGTTGCCACCAAGACGAAGCCATGTCCCCGTCCAGACACAACACCCACAGTACATACCTGAATGTCTCTTAGTCCAACTGTAACGTTTTTGAAATAAAAACAAAGGAAACAACATTAGAATTGAAACAGCTAGAAATAAATATTAAGACCAAAAGCAACGACCCGACAACAACGCCATGCACAACAACGCCATGCACGATGACGCCACGCACGAGGAAACCACGAGCAACAACCAGACACAACACAACGGCACAAGCCAAAGCGATGCCAGAATGGCGCCACTGCCAAATGAGTACCAAGCCAACAGACAGTCACTCCAAAACAATAGCACTCCAACAGGGAAGCAGCCACACCAGATACACAACACCCAAAGAACATACCTGAATGTCTCTTAGTCAAACTGTGAAGAATGCCAACACAAAAGCCAGGACCGGACGACGATGCCACACATGACAACATGATGCATGACGAAGCCATGGCAACAATCACCACAAAGATGTAGCCACAACCATACACAACACAAACACACAAGCTAATGGCCATGAAGCAGCAATGAATCCACTATGCCAAGACAAACCAATGACGAAGCAACTAAGAAGCTACGGACCAAACACGAAGACAAAAACTCACTAACTATTGCGCTGCCAAAAGTGTTGTCAGTCGTTACATCTTCTTCCAAATCCCTTCCTGAAACACAAGAATACTGATTAAAACTCTATGGGAATTTGATTAGCAATGTACAATGTTAAATTGCTAAGCGTGAATAAATAACTGCACAAAGTTCCCAAGAAAAACACGTGTCACAATTGTAAAGCACTTACGCACACATACATGTTATTTTTGCCTTTAAGATCTAATGCATTTACGGTTGAATAAACACAAAACTGCACAGCCACCCACAAGATTGAAAACAATCATTCCACGGTACTAAACTTCTTCTAGCATACAACACGCACCTGTCTCAACGAAGCCACTATATTATTTTACCGTTAAATTTTGTACAAATAAAATCACTACATTAACGTCATAAGAAAATCAAGTCGCGCACATAGTCCTATGTCAGGCCCAGTCCACCAACTTAATTACTTCTTTTTGTAGCGTATTTCTGGGGCGTATTTTTGAATACAGGAAAAAATACCTGGAGAAATGATTTAAAAAATTTTAAATCATTTCCACTCTTATTTATTTTTTAAGTAGTGTATTTTTGATGAGTTGTCCTCACGCCAGCTCACACCCATCAACACTACTCGTCGTTGAGATACACACATTGACACCACGATCCATCATAATATTAATGGTCGAATCGCGCTCAGCAAAACTATAGCCACATCCCCTGCCCAAACTGCAACTGACGGACCATCCCCCCTCCGCCCCACACATTCTAGCAACAGCAATCATGAACGAGGATGACAATATCGAGAGTGTGTGTTTCATCATGTTGATTCTTTCTGCCAGCCAGTACAAATTCACAAACCTACAACTTAAAATGGGTGAGCGGGACAATTCACTGGATTGATCCAGCATTTATCAACAATATTATGAAAGAAAGAAACAAGGACTCGGAGTCAGACGTACATTCCTGACCTGGTCAGAGGTAGAAGAAAACACTTCTGATGATATCTTCCACTGGAAGTACAGGATGAACAAGCTGACATTCCAAAATTTGTCATCCAAGATGTGTTCTGTGGTGGGAGAAAAAGATTTCAGGCCTGAAAATAAATGTCCACCAAACAAAGTGTGAGGACAGGTGCGTCTTGCCATAGGACTTTGGCTTTTGTTTGGTGGGAGTTACCTCAACCTGGTGAGTCAATCGTACAGAGTGAAAAGCATCATGTCTGTCAACAATTATTTCAAATCAACAATCAATTGGATAAACAATGATGGGAGCGGCAACGGAGTGTTGCGTACTATAGAATGTACGGGGGGACGATGGGCGGGTGAATGGGGAAGTTGAATTTGTACAATAAAATACAAATTCGATGGCAAGCCGCAGCATCACATTGTGGCCATTGTCTCGTGGCCACACGTATTACCTATAATAAGTAGAATCATTTATCTTATTAAGTACTAACGTTCATTGTAAAATACAAGGCAGATTTTTACTGCGTCACACAATCTGAAAAGAAAAACAGGATGTATATGTTAGTAGCCGTTTATAGACCCCCCCCTCACAGTCTATAGACCATCGAAAAGGGGGGGTGAGTCTATAAACTATATCAACTAGTCTATAGACCCCCACCTCCCTTTTCGATGAGTATAGACTGTTCGTGACTGGCACTTGTGAACAGAGGAAAGGTCTTTAGACTTTGTATTTCGAATTGCTCACTAGTCTATAGACTATGTTTGTGAGGGCAATAGTCTATAGACTTAGCAATAAATCCCTTGTGATAGTCTATAGACTCCTTGATCAAAAAAATTACAAGTCTATAGACTCTATTGTATAATTTTAGATAACTAGTCAATAGACTCTATCAAGACATCGTGGACACTACCATCCAAATAATAAATTTGGAATCGTGACTCGTGAAATATTGTCAGAAGGGTCAACATTTCGCACCAAATCATTTTAAGAGGGGGGTCTATAGACTGTGAGGGGGGGGTATCCACAAACGACTACTAACATATATACAAGGGAAAAATAGGCTACAAAAAACGAGGAAATCAGGACGGTGTAGAGGGCCGGGGGTCTATAGACTGTGAGGGGGGGTATAGAGGGGGGGGGGTCCACAAACGTCTACTAACATATATCCAAGGAAAAAATACGCTACGAAAAACGAGGAAATTAAGATGGTGTACAGGGCCTCAGGAGGATCCAGATCAGGGGACGGGCGGGGACAGATGAGGACATAAGGGGACGGATCAGGACGGGCCGGGATGGGCACGGACGGGGCGGGGACGAGTCAGAAAAGTAGATCAATAAAATAATTTCGATGTATCCTACGACTAATTCTACGAATTCCCTCTGTGACATAAAGTAAACCTGATGTAAAAAACATATCAATATTAATAATACGTCGAATCTGTGTACCATATGAAATCAATGATGATTGCGGTGTATCTGGATGAATGAAAAAATATTTTAATTCCGATGTATATTTTACATCGCTACTTTCTACATACTGATAAAGTATAGTGCATCCTACATGCTGTAGGATTCGCCAAGTACTATACCGTATGGTATGGTAATATTGGTAGGCAAACACTGCTCATGAGACAAACATACATGCCCCCCCAAACTTTAATGTGCCATAAACATCCACTAACATTCTAAAGCCACATACAAACAATCTCTCACAACAGGATTCTCATGTTACATACCAATACAACACTTCAGTCAACGTGATAGTGCTTCCCACTGCGCTAAAGGCTATTCTTTTGGTCTCCTCTTTTATTGATACTGTTGCTGCTGCCAATGGTACCAACACAACTGGTACCAATGTCCGAGCTGCTGTTGCTGCTGCTGTCGCCATTTCAGCTGCTGCTTCCACTACATTGTCTGGTACAGCTGATGCAAGAGTGTCAGCTGAGGATGTCAAGAAAGGTTTTGTCTCTGAGGGTTCAAAGCGTACCTACCATGAGAAGCTTACACTCTTTGTGCAATACCTACTTGACAATAAGCCACAATATATTGCTGACAGCCAATGCAAGGAGCTTGAAGCTAAACACAGGGCAGACAAATCTAATGCATCAAGGGGAAGACGGGGTAGCAATGTGTGCTCATACATGCTTGCTGCATTGAAAAGTATCCAACCTGCTCGAAACAGGAAAGCACACAATTCACCAATTAAAATTGATGGAGAGGGAGCTATCACGTATAAAGTAGTGAGAGACTTCATGTGGAACAAGACGAACAAAGTTCTTGTAGACCGCCATGTTACAGAAAAATATTTGGCAGCTATTGGCAGCGATGAGGAAATCACAGAAGAAATGGTGAACAATGAGACAGGAAAGGTGTATGTTTCATTGTATCAGTCTTTTTCCACATTTTCTGCCATTCACAGTTCAATTTCATTCCTATATAAGTTGGCTGGAGTGGAGAGACCTGAGCAGTATGTTTCAAGTATGAATAAGTTTATGGGTGGAATGAAGAGAACGACTCAGGCAGCAAAGCAACACCTTGGCCTGAAAAGTATGGAAGGAAAATCAGCAGTGCCTTTAGAGGTCTCCAAAACAATTGTTTTTGGAGGGGTTAGAGTCCGTTCAATTGAGTATTAAGCTCAAAGGGGGGGATTTTTCCGCTACCCTGGTTTATTTTTAACGGTGTGTTCAGGGACCAAACTAACTTGTTTTTGGAGGGGTTAGAGTCCTTTCAATTGAGTATTAAGCTCAAAGGGGGGGATTCATCCACTACAGTGGTTTATTTTTAACGGTGTGTTCAGGGACCGAACTATGGTGTATATAGTTTTGCTCGAGGGCTCAACAGCAGTAGATGAACACAAATGCACATAGGTGCAGGTAACAACACAACAATCAACAGTCAGCCACGTGTAGTCAGAAGAAAATATTTTTGTGTCCAAAATCCTCGTGTTTTCAATATGAAAAAATGTCCGAATTGTAAACAGTTACCTTACTGTAACAGGACAAAAAAACATGTCATATCCCTAAAATTGGGGTATGACTGAGGGGGCATAGGAGAGAGTGAGTGTGAGAGTGAGTGAGAGTGTCTTTGAATGTATTTTTGGGGGCTGGTTATGGGATGTCGTAGGCATCCCTGTCATGAACAACATACATGGGAGGTTGTGATGTCGTCGTGATATTTTGTGGGTCTCAAAGGTTGGGTTGTATTCCATGGCTCGTTGTTGGTTTATATTGGCTGTTTGGGAGGGTTAAGAGTTGTCCTGAGATGTTTATGGCATCATGACATTCAGGTGTCATCATGTCACGAAGTTCTTGCAGGCAGTGCAGATTGTTTGCTGCACTTTTATTCTCTCTATTATTTGTATGGTGTATGGTGTCAGGAACTCCAGGTGTCATCGTGTCATGAAGTTCTTGTATGGCGTGCAGATTGTTTGCTGCACTTTTATTCTCTCTGTCATTTGTATGGTTTAGTTTGCTTCAAGCACTCTCGCGTTTTGTATGAATGTTGACAGGGTGCATTGTATGATATTCCCGGTTGAGATGGTATGGTAACGTATGGTTGAGTGATGACTGCCAAAATCTTGAGTGATGGGTTGGTGGGCAGGCAGGCAATTGTGGGGCATAGAGTAACCGATACTATGAAAACATATTATTTCTATACCACCCTGTGCACCTGCAAGCGTGACATATCTTTTTTTAGTCACGCCGGTGGTATTTTAGGCCCAACTATCATATTTTGATAGCAAAAAAAATCAGTGTTAATTCAACTGTGGTGACAACCAAGGTGCTATTTAAATCATCTGAATACCGCAGTATTTGGAGATAGTATTATATGTCCCGCATGGGACTTCAGTACAGCCTACAGACAATACCACACCGGTGGTATTTTGACATTAATATAGGAATTAATATACATCTACCGGATGTATTTTTTACATCGAAATTCAATGCAAGAGGAGTTACTTTGTTCCTTAAAATATATCCTGTACTTGATTTTTTTGTACTATCAAGATTTTTCTTGAAAAAATCTTAGTTTGTCATTATTTGAGAATTTTTCTTCTCCTTCTTCGTCATGAGACACTTTTTTAACTTTTGGAAATTATTGGTAACATGTAGTTATTTCAATGAGATTACATGTAAAAATGTTGTTTTCATGTTTGACATGCATGGGTAGTCACAATCTTTGAGTCTGAGGTTACCTTTAAAAATATATCTAAATTCAACACATAGCATGGCCAAAAATTCTTGTTCATCCTATATAAATTACCAGAATTTTTTGGCCTTTACACTTTAGTTACAACGTGAAACGCTTCACCAAAAAATGGTTTCAACGTAAACGCGAACACATAGCATGGCCAAAAATTCTTGTTCATCCTATATAAATTACCAGAATTTTTTTGGGCCTTTACACTTTAGTTACAACGTGAAACGCTTCACCAAAAAATGGTTTCAACGTAAAGGCGCCACTTCAACGCATCGTCAACAATGAAATGCATCACCAAAAAATGGGGTTCACGTAAACACATCACTTCAACGCATTGTCTAACCCATTATTTACGCGTCTTAACGCTTCACCAAAAACGTATCACCAAAAAATGGTTTCAACGTAAACGCGACACTTTAATACATCGTAAAAAATGTGTTCAATGTTAGACGTTAACGCGTTAGCACATTAACGCACTACTTATGCACAACCAAACATGCTTTCTACATTAACGGATCACCAAAAAATGGGGTTCACGTAAACACATCACTTCAACGCATTGTCTAACCCATTATTTACGCGTCTTAACGCTTCACCAAAAACGTATCACCAAAAATGGTTTCAACGTAAACGCGACACTTTAATACATCGTAAAAAATGTGTTCAATGTTAGACGTTAACGCGTTAGCACATTAACGCACTACTTATGCACAACCAAACATGCTTTCTACATTAACGGATCATCTAAAAATGGGGTTCACGTAAACACGTCACTTCAACGCATCGTCTAACCCATTATTTACGCATCTTAACGCTTCACCAAAAACGTATCACCAAAAAATGGTTTCGACCTAAACGTGACACTTTAACGCATCGTAAAAAATGTGTTCAATGTTAGACGTTAACGTAGCACATTAACACACTACTTATGCACCACCAAAAATGCTTTCTACATTAACGGATCACCTAAAAGTAATATATTTGACATTAACACACTCTTAAAATTGATCATTCACTAAAGTTTTTGAATTATCATAAATTATCAAATTTGATGTGTTCATACTTGAAATTAGAAAGTAGCCAGTTCTTTGTTATTTATATTTGACATGCCACATCACAGCTCTTCCGAAACATTATCTATGAAATACACTGAATGTGAGCACAAATGACGTTTTTGCCTTTATGCCATGATGAACTTACTCATATTGTATGTTTCTGTCCAGATATCTATGAACATGCAAAACAGCTTAGCATGGACGCAAAGATATTGAAAATGAAAAAAGACAGGAGAAATGAAAGATACCGACAAAAGTCAAAAGAAGAGAAGCCTCAAGGCAGCTGGAAAAATAACATTCACTACAAGAGCAAGAGAAACGCCATTAATGAGATGAGAAGGGCAAAGTATAAAATGAATGCAGATTTCATTTGCTCGCAGAGAAAGGTTTACTACTAAACCAATGCTGATTCCATACATCAGAAAAGAAAGGTTCAATATGATATCCATGCAGAGTCCATCTGTCAGAAGAAAAGGGCTCATTATGAAGTCAACACTGATCATATTTTGAATAAAAGGAGGATGTACCACAAAGCTAATGCAAAAAGAATTTTTGAAGAAGAAATGATGCAATACAATCACAGCAATTCTGCTATAAAGGAGTGTTCATTTTCTTGCTCTGAGTGTGAAAACTCACAGATTACTTCAAACATTGAACAGAACACCTTGCATAACCACACCTTCCTGCCAAGAGAGTTGAATGAGTCAGAGATGGAAAAAATGGTTCAGAAGATCAGAGAGAAGATATGCCTGTCAACAGCTGTGGATGGTGATGTTAATAGGCATCGTGCACATGTATGTGTCATTTTTTGTGATCACGTCATCATTGGATTGGAAGAAGTCAAATTCATCGAGAAAGAAGCGTTGTTGGAGAGCTTGTCAAAATTAGCAGTCACAACTAAAGAGGAGTACTATGATGGTGTTCCCATGCATCCAGAATTGGTGAAACAGTAGCAAGTTGAAGATTGTGATTTGAAGCATATGTTGCTTTCTCCCAGGGAACGAGTAGATCAGAAAGGGTACGAATGTTATGAGATTTGCTACGGGAGCCTAGAATGTTCAAGAAATAAGGATCAAGACAAACCTCCCAAATTTGCCATAGCCACTGGATTTGCAATAGGTCATATTCCTGACATCATCAATTTTCAAGACAAAAATGGCAATATCAAAAATGGAAGCATTAATGTCGAAATCGATTTGAATGACCTCCTTTGTACATCAATCAGCCCAGTGAGGCCATTTGGATATGTTCATGCCTATACTGGTGGAAGTCAAAAATCTTTGAAAGGGCACTTTTCAATATTCAGCGTTGATCAATCTCATGTAGGAGGAGCACTGCATAAGTACAGGAGCTCAACTGGGGGGAAAAACATTTATGTAGTATTGTGTGGAAGAATGGCACCAGCCCAAAAAAATGTTGTGAGGAGGCAAGCTGAATTGGACACAGACCTTTTTATGGATCTTTTGACATGGTTCATCAAGGAATCAGGTCATAAGGGATACAGTGATGTGGTGCTTCCAGATGAATGTCCAAAGCCTGTTATTATACTGCAAGACGATGACAACAAAAATAATACTACTGAACCGGTTGCTCCAGAATTAGAATTTCAGATTCAAGGCAAGACATATTACTTTTCAAGTGAGTCACAGAATTCAACCACAGACAATTCTGTTTTTGACAGTACCGAGGATTTTGTACAGGCTATGCTCGAGTCAACTGCACCAACTATGTTGATGTATGGTGGTACTTACTTGAGAGGACATGAAATCAATTTAGAAGATGCTTTTCCCATCCAATTTCCATTTGGTTCGGGGTGTCCAAATTTGGGTAAAAAGAAAATGGTCGAAGTTTCCAATGAAGCATGCCTGAAGCACTACATGCGACTTTCCTTGAACCAGTTCATGAGACCAGATTTTATTCTAGTGTGTTACCATCTCATGTGTAGAAATGCATCTTATACCACTGGACTCATAAAATGCAGATCAAACTATCAAGGACAGGCATTGGGAGAAAGGATTTCAAAGCTGTCTGTGGGTGATGTGCACAAAGCTGCAAAAGAGCTCAAACAAAAGGATCTCAACAATGAACCACTTGATGTAAACACTCCAGCAGCATTATTTCTGAAATCTGTGACAACATCATGCAAAATTCTTGGGCACACTGCTGAAGCTGCTAAGGAGGCTAGAAAGAAGGTGTATGCACTCAGTGACTACTTTGGTCCTCATAGCATCTTTTTTACTGTTACACCAGATGATGAGTGTAATTTCAGAGTTAGAATGTATGCTAACCAAGGCAAGGAAATTATCATTCCTACAGTTGATTGCAATGAAGTTGATTGCATTTCAGATTTTGAACTGAGGCAAAAAAAGAGAACAAAATATCCAGGTGTTTGTTCCCTTGACTATCAAGCTGCAATGCAAGTGGTATGTGAACTGTTAGGATGGGATTTCAAGAAAAATTGCAGCAAGGGTGTAGGAATGTATGGCAAATGCAAGGCTTTTGTTAGAGGAAGTGAGGAGCAAGGAAGGGGATCACTGCATGGTCATTGTCTTGTTTGGTTGGAAGGATTTGATGTATTGAGAGACTCTATGTTTGATCCTGGCCTAGTGATCTGCCAAAATGCAAGAAAGGAGCTTGAAGAATTCGTTGATAGACATTTCTGCTCTGATTATGGGTATTCTCCTGAACTAGAAGTAATTCACAAAGAATGTGAACAGCAGGGTCACATTTCAGATATGTTCCAATAAAAAGATGCACAGACACTTAGAGATTGCAGATCAGAGTCACATAGGATGGAATTGAAAGGCCATGTGATGGAATGCAAATATTGCGCTGAAAAGGGATTATCAGGTGAAACTACTCATGTGTCAACTGTCACTCTTATGGACATGGCTATGGAGTCAATGAAAAATTCTAGATGTGCTGAGCCAGTTGGTGTTGAGTTTCCCCTGTCTCAAGAAAGATCAGATTTAATGACATATCGATACCCCATTGATGGAGCCACACAAGGATCTGGATTTCTTTTTGACAGTGAATTCAGGCATTTGGTTGCAACAAGAAGAATGAATGAGCACGACTGGAAACATAGGACATCTGTTTCAAATATGGCAAAGAATGTCGATTTCCATTTCCAAGACCTGTTATTGAGAACACAACATTTCAAGAAGACAATGATGATCAAACAAAAGCAACTGTTTGGAGATCATTGGAGAAGGGTAACACCACCATTTACCCTTACACTGTGGAAAGCAAGAGATCCACGGGATCTCAATTTTTGAATACACACTGCGAGTACATTACCAAGACACTTGGCTGCAATAGCAACATCCAAATTGGAAGTCCCAGGTGTGTTTTTTATGTTGTTCACTACTCCACCAAGTCTACCCAAAAAGAAGATAGAGGAGTAGATTTTGATAGAGTAGGGAAACAAGTGATCCGTCGGATTCAGAAAGAAGAAGAAAAGTTGGTAGCTGAAGGGTTGCAGCATACACCAAATCTGGAGCAAGATGCCTGTTTTCGCGAGGGACTGTGCCGTTTCCTTATTGGGATGAGTGTTCACTTGGGTCAAGATGTTGTTAGTGCAACAATGGCTCGTCTGTTATTGTGTGAGAATGGCTCCAGATTTACTTTTTCTCATGAGTTTCAAGATCTACTAGTTGGACGATGCTTAATAAGCTAAAAGGAGAAGCTCCAGGTGACTTTGTACTATGCAGGAAGAATAGAGGAGAAAATGGAGAAACGGTCATGTGGGCGGATTATTCTGTCAATGACTATTTGTTCAGACCAGAATGTTTGGAAGATTTGAGTTTCTATGAATTTGCATTGAGGTACGAATGGATACCATTTTCATTCAACAGAATGAGCATAATAGATGAGGATGGAATGTCAATACTACAAGAAGGTGAATTTGCATTCCAAGAAGACCATCCAGGAAGAAGATACTGCTACCTAAGAGAATCCAAACAGATGAGAATCCCAAAATTGTCAGTGCCCAAAGGAATGCTATGTGACCTCGAAGATTTAGAGATGACTCAAAATGAACCAAGCAAAGTTGCCCTTGAATCAAGGGAGAATTATGCAAAAATTGCATTGATACTTTTCTACCCATTTTGGGATGAATCCATTTTTCTTAATGACGATCATTCATAGTTGTGGGATAAACTTATGCATGCTATATGAATGAAAGTGTTGAATGTAGTAAATTCTGGAAACAAGGCAAGAAGATTCTCCAAAACATACAAGACAATTTGCAATGTAGAAAATGCAAAGTTCCAACTGATAAAATCAAAGCAACTACAAAATCAAGAGAAAGTGATAACATGGATGGACATTATGGAGTTGACCCTTGTGACAGTGATTACTCCAAGTTTGATGATACCCTCTCAGTAGATTCTTACAATGAAAATGAGTTTGAAAATGATCTCAGTCAAGATGAAGGTTGCATTGAAAGATCATTGAATGATCTCAAAAAAGGTGAATCTCTTTCAAGCAACAAAACAATTAACTCAAGGTCATTTGAGACAAAGTCAATTTTTCTTCCTGGAAATACCTCATCTGCCACCAGTAATGAATCATCAGGAAATTCAAGAGGTTCCACAAGTGCACAGTCAGACAACATTGCTTTTGGTCCTGAGGCAAATAAATATAAAATGCTTCTTGCTTTTGTCAGTGGTGCTACAATCAGGAATAATCTACAAGAAGGTACACAAGAATCCGATTTTGTAGAAGAGGAGACCACTGTTAGTGAAGCATCAGAAGATTGTATCCTTGAAGAACAGGAATGGTTAGAACTAGGATTTTCTTCTAATTTCAACAGAGGTTCAATTCCAACGATGCAAGGAATCGCAAATCGTATCTCAAGAGAAAAGCATATTACATTGGACAGAATCCAGTATATTGCATATGAAATCATATGCAGTTCATTCCTTCTTAACCTTGTGCGTGAGAGTTCTGAATCAGAGTCAGCTGTCACATCAGGATTTGCAGATAGTGATGAAGACCACAGAGATGAAAGAACAACTTCCATAAAACAGAAAGTGGAACAGAAATTAAAAGATCTTGGTGCCAAGGAACAATTGCTGATGTTTGTCACAGGACCTGCAGGAGCTGGGAAAAGCACAGCAATTGAAGTTGCACAACAGTTTTGTTTTCAGTTTTGCAAATCTATGGACATCCTTTGGGGTGATAAAACGTTTTTGTTCACTGCCATCACTGGGTGTGCTGCTGCCTTGTTTGGAGGTGTTACCTTGCACAGTGCAGTTTACCTGAATTCGAAGTCAAAAAATATATCTCCTGAGATGCTTCACAACTGGGAACAAGTTCGAATGCTGATTGTAGTTGAAATCTCATTTTCCACATGTGACCAAATGGAAAAACTGAATTCCCGTCTAAATATGATACGTTGTAGATTGTGTGCTGGTGGGAAGGGATTGACACCAAACATGATATTTGGAGGGTACTCAATAATATTTTGTGGTGATTTCCGTCAGATACCACCTGTGAAAGCAAGATAGAGTCAACTTCTGTACTCTAATTCATCATTGTGGGAGAACGCAATAAATGTTGCTATCATCCTTAACAATAGCCATCGTTTCAAGGATGATCCCGAATATGGAAGAATTCTGAAAAGAATGTGGGATGGATTATTCACAAAAGAAGACTGCAATGCCATTAATGAACGTCTCATTGGTCAGCAACTTCAATTACCTGAAATCCAACATGATGCTGATATTGCGTATGCTTGTTGGAAAAACTCAGAAAGAGTATCAATACATGCATCAATTTTCCAAAATCACATAAAAGATTTCCCATCAATAGACAGTTCGGATCCTCCACCTGAACATACTGTTGTTATTGAAGCTGACATAAGAAAAGCCCCAAAAAGTCGTAAATCAAAGAAAGTATTTTCTGAAGAGACACCTTTACCAGCTAGAGTGACAACAGAATTGAGAAACAAAATCTATGCAAAGTGTGGCAATAGTGACATGAAAGACCAACAAAAAAACATTGACCCTGCATTGAAACTTTTTGTTAGTGCACATTTCATGATAATCGACAATGATGATAAATCAAGAGATAGAGGGAATGGTACATTGTGCAGAGTCATTGGAGTGAAAAGAAAAACAGACAGCCCATTGAATTGGAAAAATTACAAAGGGAAAAAAGTTTATACTATCAATGTTACTGATGTGGATTATGTTGAGTTTGAACACTTCCCTAAAAAGTTGGAACAGATCAAGATTGAAGAACAGATCTCATCATTAGAAAATGACCTTCAGAATGATCTGAAGAATGAAGACAAAGAAGCCCAGCTGCATGTGTTTCAGACCAAATTAAAAAAATTGTTTGCTCAAGAAGGTTCATACTGAAACCAAAAAGGTACTATTGCACATTCTATAGAAGTGATATTGATATCCACCTGACAAAGGTATCAGACAGTCGAAAGTGTCAAAAAAGGAGAGCACAAACAAAAAGTGATCATGATACAATTACCTATCAATTTGAACGAAGCCACAACTGCTCACAAATTACAAGGCATCACAAAGAAAGAACTTATTGTTCATAATTGGAATTACAGCCATGGATGGGTGTACACTGTTTTATCAAGAGTGAGAACAAGAGTAGGTTTGTTTCTGAACAAACCTCTTCTGTTTAAACCAGATGCCTTTAAACTTCCACCAGCATTGATTGCATTTCAACATAGAATGTTAGCAAAAGTTCCAGATAAAGCAAAAACATAAAAACTTAGTTACAAGGATGTGACACTACACACTACCACATTTCATCCCAAAAACAGCCTCCAAGCAGGTTACCTATCCAAATCTACTACGCCACATTTCAAAACACAATCAATGCAAATATTCTGATTTCTCATTTCAATGAATCAAAAGAAAAACACATCACAAAAGTTCATATGCTTCATCAGAGATGTTCTCGAGTGCCTGCCATCCTTCGTCAGCAGATCCAAAGACCTCATTTAGAATAACATCTCTGTGCTCATTATTGTTCAATGCATCTTTGCTGTCACAGTTTTCCCAGAATCTCTTGATGAAACTGATGCAGTCTTCATTTAGTAGGTAGGTGCTCAATGGAACAACTGTTTGCGGTGTTGCCCTGCCTCTGTTGACAAATGTAGGAACTTGATACTGCCATTGAGGTCTTCTTACAGAGTTACGGGCGGCATCATTGAGCACATTGACCACATCACCAATCGCTGAAAAGTAGGTATACTTTGGGTCATCAATGGACATGACAATCACATCAGTGGAGTACAACTTCCCAGTTGCTGATGGTGTTTGCAGAGGAGTGTTTGTCCCAGTGGGATCATGCAACTGGGCAAGGAACATGATATGGGCTGCAGCTTTTTCACCCTCAGAATCATCCAAATTGCGAATGATAGGAGCAATATAGGAAGGATTAATCCCATCCGGCTTGTAGCAAAAAGCCAGACAGACTCCTTCAATTCCAACTTCCTTGTATCTGACAATCTGGTCTTTAGATGACTTGGCTGTTTTCAGTGGACTGCGGTCGATAGCAGACTTTCTGGGGGGACTCGCTGCTTTCGCTGGAGGTTTCCCCTTTGGAGGTGTAGAAGGTGCAGTGGTTATGCTTCCTGTATATGCCATGGTTTCTCTTGTTGTTGAATGGAGCAATAGATTATTCAAAACCAAAATTATGAGCATTCACTTGCACAAAAATATTGATAAATGATTTGGAAGTTTTGGTGATCAAGAATCTAACCAACGTCTTTTTCTACAACGTCCTCTCCAAAAATTCAAAAATTCACAAGAACAGAAGTAAGAACTCTCTTTTCTCATTTTTTTGTGGCAAAGAGAAACATGCTTTCTCATTTCTTGGAAAATTTAGAAAAAAACTTGAGTTAGTTTGGGACGAAAAAGTATCTTTTGTGTGATAGATACCTACCTACAGAATTTTATCATACCTTTACACATCAAATTTTGAAAAATGTTAGTGAGCTTTGGACGAAGTGGTATCTTTTAGATACTTATATACTAAATTCTACAAGTACCTTTACACATCATTTTTTGAAAATTACAAAGTCTTAAACTATTATGTGAATAACTTGAACGGAGAAATGTTTGAAGGTATGATTCTTGTATTATCCGATGAAACTAGATATTCTGAAAAAAACATCACATTATTCAGTATAAAAACATTCTCACGCAGAATAATCTGAACAGACAAATATCTGATATTTCATGATGTAAACTAAATTTTCTCTCCATTCGATGGTTTTACCGACTGAAAGCATAACAATAGTTTTCGATTGTTTGTTGTTTCATTAGTCATAATTTTTTGACATATTTAATCACATGAAGATAAGACATTATAGAAATAATTATTAGTTGGACATTGTAAATTTGTTTCCTAACTATAGATATCACGGTCTGGTTTCTTCCCACATCTCTTTCTATGAACAGCAGGTGAATCCAACCTCAAAGTACAGCTGTCCTCATAAAAGTCTCTGAAAGATTGAAGCCACCTGAAGCAGTAACCCACTCTATACCATTGATTCTTGTTTGCTCTGGTGCTGAAGTCAAAGCTTGCTCCATGTGTCATCATAACATCATCGATAGGATCCAGAACTGATATTGTTAAATGTCCACATGTGAATTGATGCTTAGGAGATAACTGCTTTGTACCTTGGACATTTCCCCTTGATGAGAATCTGAATGCAAATTTCATAGGCCTGCTTCCCATTGTCAAAACCAGTACATTTGAACCTACGATCTGAGAATTCTCCCCTCCACCAGAAGGATGGCCATCCAATGTAACATCTTTTCCAGCAAGAACATTTTTTATGAATTGGACATTGAAATTGTCTCTGTAGTAACCCATCTTTGACTTCAATGCTCCATAATAGAATAGTATTTGGCAATGTGTAGGAGGACTCTTCCTGGAAACTTCAGTCAGATAGTTCCAATATGCTCTCCAACAAATAAGACTTGAGATAAATGTTGAGTACTTCATTGGCCTTCCATGCCAATTGTCTTGGTGGCGACCATAAGAAGTGTAATTTGGAAGTGTAACAATTTTTTTGCCATGCCCCTCTCCATTAAGACCAGTAAAGACATTGACAGATCTTTTCACTACCCCTTCTAATATTCTTTTTGGCTGATGTGATGTCAAGGATTCATTCAAAATAGAGTAGCGTGGATTGTAAATCACAATATCATCAAGGTATTTGCGGCATGAAATTCTCCTCACGAGGCTTTCTTTGTCATCCGACACTATGGGTATTAAAGTCTCATCTAACTCCTGCATAACTTTTTCCAAAATGTCCTTATCCTCAGTTTTCACTATTCCAACATTGCAACTCCAAAGTCCAACATGACAATTATTCCTCTTGGTTACCAATATCATCACTACTGTCATTTTCACTGTTGTTTTCATAGTCACCGGGAAATTCTACTTCCCTGTTATTGTTGTCGTCATAAGCATCATAACTTTCATAATCTTCATCTCCTTTTTCAGAACTATCTTTGACAGTAAAAATGTCTTGATCACTATCCTCCGAATTGGAGTCGTCATTAGATTCATCATTAAGTGTATCATCAAGATCATCATCATCATCTCCTCCCTCAGACCTATCACCGACAGAATAGGTGTCTTGATCACTGTCATCAGCATGAGAGTTGAAATCTGATTCATTATGAGTCCCATCACTTGATGCTTCTTCTGTGTCAGTTTTAACTGCAGTTCCTATCAAATAAATTTAATGATTGCTATCAATCTGTGACAAAAGTGAAAACATAACCAATGACTTCCTTTGAACCCCTTTCTTAACACTCCTTTCTGGCTCAAACTGAAAAAAGATTTCCCAGCATCACTACTCACGTACAGCAGGCAATAACCTCCAACATTCAACCCAAATGCCTTCTTATCATGGTCATGATACTGAGGATGGTGGCAGCCCAGAACTTTGAGGCAAATGTAATCAATATTGCCCAATCCATATACAGAGTCAAGCAACTGCGAATTCTCTTTGTGAACACCATATCTATCTACCAGCTCATTTGCAGATGCCTCATTCCTCACTTTGGTTAATGACAATCTATCAAATGTGAGATCAAAACACTCTTCCTCCTGACACAACAACCACGAAACGTTGTAAAGAATATTGTTTCCCATTTTGTCGGCAGTAACAGGGTAAATTGCAAAATATTTTGACAGAGTTCTCAGATTCCAAGTGACAGTCACAGCAACAGTTACATTCCATGGCAAATAATTTCTTGCTGAGTCTGACAAATTTGTGCACACATCAAATAATGCTCCATTGCTAACGTGAATTGCATCCTCAACACTCAAGTATTCTGACATTTTGCCCATTCTAAATTTTCCAGCTTTAACCATCGACACAAAATTGTCTACAATGAGCGTCTTCAATTCATCATACTTCAACTTGCAGTGTTCGTTAACTTTGTATGGATCAAAACAGACCTGACATTCTATTTGTGAGAAAGTTGCAAAAACCAAAGGCTTGCATAGGCAAAAACTTACTTGATATAATGTGGTATCATTGTAGTGACGGCACTTTGGTAGGACCATAAGTACATTCTTCCCACGAGGTCCCAATGAATAGATGATGTGCCTGTTTTGCTGACAGAGCTCCACTTCAGGATAAAATGGTTCCTTTGTCCCAGAGGCTGCTGTAAGTACATAACAAGATGGATAATTCTTCTCACAAATATGAATGCGTTTCAGATCCCTAGCAAAAAACGCATTGAGCTTCTTGTCATCTCTGGGATAATACATCCCAATGAACAAGCAAGTCTGAAGAACTACAGAGAATAGAAAACAGATGTGTCAATAATGGATTGTTTAATTTAAAACATTAGAAAAGGACCCTCTCACCATCAAGCTCAACTCCCCTATCTTCACAACACTTCTTTGACAAAGCAAAGAGACCTTTTCAACATTTAAGATTGTCAGGGCTTCCAGTTCATTGCTGATCAAGTTTGCTTTTTGGACTTACTTGAATGCAGCTTGTTCTGTTTTGCCTTCTTCCCAGCACCAGAACTTGAAGGGTTCTGATCAAATTTCCTCTTTACCTTTTGATCTGTTGAAAGATTAATTGAATCAGTGGAAAACATGGACAAAGAAAAATAATGACTTCACACATAAATTTACCAGACATTGGGATGGCATCTCTCTGTTTCTGCTTCTTCATTTGGGCATACTTCTGCAATTCAGAAACAAAATCAGCACCAGTTGCAGACCCACTAAATGGCTTGCCATGAATGTCATTCTCAAGAATGAGAGATTTGTTGTCTGCCAGAAACACCATAGCATCAACAATTGCATCACAAACTGATTGCCTATAACCAGATGGATCATCATTCTCCGCACAAGAACAAAGTTGAGTTTTCATTGTAGAGAAAATGTGATTTTCCTTGTTCCCTGCATTCTTCTTCCCCAAGCAACACACAACGACGAGCCAAAACAAAGCATCGGAAAATTCATTTCTGCCTTTGGTACGTTTCTCCACAGAAAAATTCAGAATAAGGTCTCTCCCCTTTACACCTGATGCTATCTCATCATTTTGATACCTCGGATTTTCATCAGTGGGAAACATCTTCAAAAGAAGTGTCTTGGCATAGTTGTGAGGACCATTGCCAACATCAAATATTGACTCAAAAAATGTCTTGAGATCCTCCTCAGGTAATTCACTGCTTTTAAGGGTTTGTGGAGTAACAATTGAGAGCTTGGGTCGATAAACTTCATCGTCATCATCATAAGTCATGTAAAAAACAGCGAGACAAAGCTTGCCCTCAACCATCACAATTGCTGCTGCAAACTTTTTGAATACATTTGTCCCATGCCAACACTTCAACTCAGCCACCCAGTTCTTCGCAAAGTCGACTCCATCAGCTTTTGTCGACCAATCTAACACAAAAGGTAGAATTGTCTTATTCTTTTCATCAGCAAAGGCAGTCCAAGCCACAACAGTAAGCAATGGAACAAGATCAAAAGGTGGATTCTTCTCCTCTGTCTTTCGTGATTCGCCTCCCAAACTTTTAAAAATGTCAGAATACGGTGGAAGGTGGATCTTGCAAGTCACTCCATCGGGACTCTTCAACACTAAACCAATAGAGCCATCATGCCGCTTGTGGTCCTCTTTCGAATCAAAGTATTCTGCAAGGTCAACAACTCCAGATACGGATTCTGAATGCATCATGTTATGAGAATTCGCCAGGCATTCAATCAATCTGTCAAATCCCCTCTGAACCAGTTCATTGTGGCGTTCAAATCCTTTTTGAATCACATCATGTTGTCGTGATTGGGATTCAACCAAGGTCTGAATGACATTTGTCCAGCTGTGACTCATTGTTGAGAGGCTCTGTGAAAGCGTGGAATCAAACATAACAAGGGCAGAAGAATCGTTTTGTAGATTGCTGGGAACACCTCCTCTGTACATAAAATTCACGACGTGCCTGAATGCCTAAAAAAGAAAAATGTTGTCAGATGAATCATAGAAACAAGAAAACTGCACTGAACAAACTCACGACCAACTCTGCATCCGTTGGAGCATTACCAACATCATTTGTATCTTGCATACATGGTGACTATACAATATTGAGTGTTATCAACATAGACAGAACTGTTGTAAACTCACTTGAGTATACACAACACTTACATTACATTCCAATAGAACAGGAGCAGTGGATGACTCAGCGACATCATTCTTCAGCTCATCACCATCTTTGTGAGCAAAGATGTCAGAATCTTCATTCATACTGCTGCAGAATAGTGACAAACAAGAAAACTATATTGTTAGTTCACACTGAAGAAATATTAAAAACAACTCCAACAATTAGGAAGTTAACATAACACCACCGACAACATAAAATACTATCTCCTTGAAATATGAGTGTAAAATAGCACCTGGACAAAAAAGAGAAATCCTCCTCTGCTCACCTTTACTTTTCTGTACAAATTATCACAGAACTGGAGACAGAACACAAGTTGTTTTTATTTGAGAAAATTACATAAACCATTAACATTCAGAAATGAAAGAAAGAAGCTTACCTATCTCTTGCCTATCTGATGTTCAAAACTGAAATGTGAAACAGTCAAAGTTGAAACACGACAAATGTTAGCCTTCAAAATACAACTCATATGAAATCTAAAATCCATGCTGTATATTGTTTGTATTGTGGTGCTTCTCAAAAACAGAACAAAATGCGCTCCACCATGAAAAGTTGCCAACATAACACCACTACCATAACAATACTACACCAACAGACAGCCACCCTGACACCACAGAAAGCCAACAGTCAAGCCTTATGGCAACAGCCAGAAACGAGATGCTGCAACAAACGCACTACCAACCCAACAGACAGCCGCCCCTTAAATCACAGGGACAAACAATGTTGCCACCAATTTGACCAACTGATTGTGAATTGTTTGAATTGTTCATTTTATTAAGAAATGAACCAAATGCAATAAACCTCAAAAAGAGAACAACAAACAATGTAAATTACACCTAATACACACCTCGAATCTTTCAGTCAACTGTATGGTTGTTCGAATAAAAACAACACAAATGATGTTAGAATTGAAACAGCTACACCAAAACGAAAACAACCACAGAAACAAATTGCAACCAAAAAGAACCCACAAGCAAACAAAGCACATACACACAAACAGCAGCAATTCCACAATTACACCACTGCCAAACCACCACAAAGGCCAACAGACAGCCACTCACGAACGCCTATTACACAAAAGTGCACGCCTGGGTGTCTTCTAGTTCAACTGTGAAGTTTGCCGAAAAAATATGACAAATGATGTTGGAATTGAACAAAGCCGTGCACAAACACAACACAAAGGCACAAAGCATAGCAATCCAACGATGACGCCACGGCCAAACCACTACAAAGCCAACAGACAGCCTCTATAAATCCATAGCAACCGTACAGAGAAGAAGCCACTCGGATCACAACATCCAACGAACATACCTGAACGACTCTCAGTCAACCTGTAGCGTTTTTGATATAAAAACAAAGCAAACAACATTAGAATTGAAATTGATAGGAATAATAGTTCAGACTGAGACCACACAAGCCACCACTGAACCCGCATGATGACTTGATGCATGACGAAGCCATGGCAACAGTGTCCACGAAGACGCAACGGCAACCAAAACATAAACAAAAGCACGACCTAATAGGCACGACACAATGAATCCACGATGCCAACACAAACCAACGACGACACAACTAAAAAGGGATGAACCAAGGCAACGAACCCAAGGCAACAAACCCAAACCAACGAACCCAACACAAAAACAGCAAACCACTGACTATTATTGTGCTGCCAAAAGTATTGTCAGTTCGTGCATCTCCTTGCATACCGTTCCTGAAACACAAAAATACTGTTTAAAACTACTTGGGAGTTTGACCGGCGATGTGAGATGATATATTAGTAAGCTTGAATAAATGACTGCACAACGTTCACAAGTAGAAATGTGTCTGATCGTAACTCAGTTACACACAGAGATATGTTGTATTGCCTTCACGATAGAATGCATTCACGCTTCACTACTCAAAAACTGCACAGCCACCCACAAGATATATGCTATATTGCCTTTACCATCTAATACATTCATGCTTAAATCACAACAAAACTGCACAGCCACTCACAAGATCAAAATCGATCGATCCTCTGAACTAAACCTTCTTCTGGTATTCAACGGAACTAAACCTTCTTCTGGTATTCAACACGTACCTGTAACAACGCAGATTTTGTACGATCAAAATGACTAAATTAACGTCATCACAAAATATGTCAGTACGTTCCAAATAAATCTATTAACAAACAGCTTCTAGCAAAAATCATCAAACGCCAAAAAATCTTGCAGCGGCTGCTGGTAATATTATGTACTATTGTAGGAGAATTGGGGCAGGATGACCTCCCCAAAATTTTACTACACTATTTCACTATAAGTTTATTGCGCTTAAGGCCTATGGGTCATCGATGACCAAAACATACATGCAATACCACTCTATTAATATGACCCTCCTACCTCTCTAGAGAGAAGTATTCGTGCACCATCCTGTGCACTCTCCCAACTCGCCCACCATCTATTATATTAAACGGTATAGTGATTTACAACAGATTTACAACCACTCCCCGGCCACTTGGTTTCAATGATGGTTTCAACAGCAACGTAGGTCTGGATAGAACTCCTCATGGAGTACGGTCCCCCGTCGCTCGCTGAACAGTCAACAAATCGTCAGTGTTGCTGGTGCTGGATTCAATTATCTCGCGTGGTTCTCCCCTCCCCATTTGTGTCCCCATTCTTCTCATCCCCCTCCCGTATTCTTCTCATCCCCCTACCGTTGAATCCCCCTCATCAACAGTTATTCATCCTTCGTCTTCCATGGTTTTTCCATCCACCATGAAATTTGCAACATCCACTCACCATCGACCGATGCGTCATCCTCTATCTATTTATGTTACGTCCTGGAGTTGTGATTTACAACCACTCCCTGGCCACTCGGTTTCAATGATGGTTTCAACGGCAACGTAGGTCTGGATAGAACTCCTCATGGAGTACGGTCCCCCGTTGCTCGTCGAACAGTCAACAAATTGTCAGTGTTGCTGGTGTTGGATTAAATTATCTCGCGTCGTTCTCCCCTCCCCATTTGTGTCCCCGTTCTTCTCATCCCCCAACCGTCGAATCCCCCTCATCAACAGTTATTCATCCTTCGTCTTCCCTGGTTTTTCCATCCACCATGAAATTTGCAACATCCACTCACCATCGACCGATGCGTCATCCTCTATCTATTTATGTTACGTCCTGGAGTTGTGATTTACAACCACTCCCTGGCCACTCGGTTTCAATGATGGTTTCAATGGCGACGTAGGTCTGGATAGAACTCCTCATGGAGTACGGTCCCCCGTCGCTCGTCGAACAGTCAACAAATTGTCAGTGTTGCTGGTGTTGGATTAAATTATCTCGCGTCGTTCTCCCCTCCCCATTTGTGTCCCCGTTCTTCTCATCCCCCAACCGTCGAATCCCCCTCATCAACAGTTATTCATCCTTCGTCTTCCCTGGTTTTTCCATCCACCATGAAATTTGCAACGTCCACTCACCATCGACCGATGCGTCATCCTCTATCTATTTATGTTACGTCCTGGAGTTGTGATTTACAACCACTCCCTGGCCACTCGGTTTCAATGATGGTTTCAATGGCGACGTAGGTCTGGATAGAACTCCTCATGGAGTACAGTCCCCCGTCGCTCGTCGAACAGTCAACAAATCGTCAGTGTTGCTGGTGTTGGATTAAATTATCTCGCATCGTTCTCCCCTCCCCATTTGTGTCCCCGTTCTTCTCACCCCCCAACCGTCGAATCCCCCTCATCAACAGTTATTCATCCTTCGTCTTCCCTGGTTTTTCCATCCACCATGAAATTCACACCATCCATTCCCCCCTCAGTGCAGATAACTTCTTCCGCCCCTCCTTGCGAATTGTTTTTCTTTGTAATGACAATCATACATTGACCAATTCATCCTATATAAACCGTTGAATAGGTCCCAATCCAAAATATCTCTAAGACATAAAAATATGTCAATGTCTTAGTACAATTAAATTCTTAAAGAATTGTAAACCCGATACATTTAGATTCTTAAAGACTTGTAAACCCCACCCTTTTCAAACTTATTATAGCACGTTCTCCAAGAAATATCTCCTACTCGACTTTTGTGATTACTATCCCCTCTGCCACCATCGTACTTTGTCCAGGTAGCTAGCAAAGGTAACACATCCCTCCACACCCCGTCCCACACCTTTGTCACAGAAGCTCCATTCCAATAGTCACCACCTGCTGTCACTGGCTTCCATACACCCCGACGCCGTCCAAAGTGCTCGATCACCTTCATGACCCTCCACATCCTTGAGAGATTTGTTCCTTCCTTGTCAAAATGGCCAACATGGGCAGAAGTGCACAGGCAAAGAGCAGTTACACCCTCAGACGGTGACCCCATCTGATACAGATGTATCAGCTGCACCAGGTTCATCTTTGGCTACTTCCAATCCGCAGGCAACACATTCAACTTCCCATGGTGGAAACCAACGGTCAGCTTCCTGCTCTTGAGCTGCCTCCTGGTTTCTGTGACCCTTGAACAGTTTGCCATGGCAGTGGGTGTCCTCTCATCAAACGTGATGACAATTTCTTCTTCAACATCACACGTTTCAAAGACAGGGTCACCTTCTTCATCATTGGGTGCCTGTGGACAAGGAGCAGAGGGGCGAACCTCAGGAGGCGAATCAAGTCGTGAGATCAACAAATCAATCTTGCAATCAATAGCGCGGGACAAACCGTAGCCTTCACCGCCAACCGAACGAAGATCCAACTCCCGCTCCATCTTATCACAAACCTCCTTCACCACTCGGCTGTTGTCTGCAACTAACGCATCCATCATGACTTGAAACTGGCTCTTAAGTTCGCTGATCTCCATCTTAAGTGACTCAATTTGCGCCATGTACAAGACATCTGTGGGAAGACCAGTAAAGCCAGGTGTGTCATCAGTCGTGTTCCATGGAAATTTAGTGATAACACATGATGAGAAGGGAATCGGTTCTGCCCAGAACGGAGAAAGACGGATGGCATTCGAGGCATGGGTGTTTTCATCTAACCAATGTCTGTGGAAAATGAAAGAAGCAAGGCAGAATTTGAAAAGGACAAAGTTCTCAATACCACAGTCTTGAGGAAGTCGACCTTCTATCCAATCATCCAATTCCTGGCTTCTCCGTGCTTTCTCCGCTTCATCACAATCACTGAAGTCAAAATATGGACAGCTCTCTGCGAACCTTTTACCAAGTCAGGCGCGACCACAAACTGTACGTCCAACAAACTCGTCCCCTGCCGATTCATACCTCATGTAACGATTCATGACACCAGGCATTTTCCAATTAGCATGAATACAAATCGAAGCAATGGGAGGACCATTCACCACACCGCAAGCACCATGAGTGATAGAGCCCTTCCTAATTGAATGAGTACCAAAATACTCCACATCCAACCCCAATTTCTCAAACTCCTCTGCGTGATCTTCATGATGGACAACTTCCTTCAAAAGAGCATTCAGGCGGTCATATTGGCTTGCTCCATCAAACATCAAGCACTCTCCATTCATAATATGTGGGTGAGTCAAGAGATATTTTGAAAAAGCCAATACAGGACAAATCTCGGGTTGCTCAGGAACAGAATAAATGTGCCACGGATGATCAATATGTTTGTCCCATCTTGATCTCCCTTGCTCGGTCCAACATATACAAGCAGTGCATCATCAAAAACGCCAAACAAATCGAGGTGAGCATTGCAGACATTTTTGGCATGAGACAACATATTCCAATTGAGCAACAAGAACAAATGTGCTGCAACATGTTCAGGATCCGGACTTTGTGCCAGAATACTTGCAAGCTTGACATATGCCAGAAATGGCATGGGATCTTTTCCTTCAATCATGCGAAGTCCTAATGCTTGACGCTCTCTTGCCACTGTCCTATGAGCTCCCTGCATGTACAAAGAAATTTTCCACCACAAGTCTTTCAAATTCGGAGTTGCGTCCTTTTCAATGCCACACTCAACGAACAAGAAAGCAAGAGCAGAGCAAGCACCAGAAAATGATCCTGCACCAAGGCGAATGGTCATAGTTGTGGTCACCACAGTTGTGGTATCTTCGGAAGGTTGAGATCGCTTTCTGACAGTCTTCTTGAATGTCTTCAAAAAAGCTGCAAAGACATTGAAAGAGAATTCATCAAAATTGATAGCGAATGTGGACTCATCCCTGGGATTAATGGAATCAAGAACATCAACAATCACTGACTTGCTAGCATCTCTGCGTTTGGACGGGGCGCCTCTCTTTGTTCGCTTCTCACTATCCTGTTCATCTGCCGTAGTAAGCCTCTGCAACAACACATCCGGCAACACATCAGGGTAGGTGTCTTGAAGGAAACGGATGAGGTGAACAATCATTGAAATGTAATTGCCCCTCATCTTCTTGCAAGCCTTGCACGGAGAATGGCTTGTGTCTCTTCATCTAACCCATCTGCCACAGAATCCACAAATGCCGCAATTTCATCATCTTCTTCTGTGTCTTCAGGGGGGGGCATGGTGGCGGTTTCTTCTGCAACAGCAGCAACAGGATCATCAAGGGCAGCCACAGTAGCATTTATAACTGCTCGTGCCTGTGGATTAAGCTGATGATCAAGATGATTAAGTGGAATCCCAGTGGTCGCAGGGGCAACAGGGGTGCGAGGGTGAGCAACAACATGAATAGCACCTTCTCCGCGGCCCAGATAATTCCCCCCATGCCCTACCCCCAACCCAAGACCCCCACAACCATTACCACGACCACGTCTGCTGCTACGACCACGTCCGCTGCTGCGGCTGCCAGATCTGTTACGACTGCCAGTTCCAGTGCAACCACTCCCAAATGCAACAATTTGCTCTACACGTGGTCCGCGAGGACGGCCTCTGCGCGTCCCCCCAGTGGGAAGAGGAGCAAGAGAGACTGTCCCTGCTAACTCACCAAAAGCCAGCTCAAAATCACCAGGATCATTTGGAGGCACTTCTTCTGGGGCAAAAGGCACCCCGGCAGCAGCGGCACGGGCGGCATCACCGCGAGCTCGAGCGGCAGCACGGGCGTCAACAGTATTGGCGGCATTGGCATTGATGGAGAAAGGATGAGACATGGTTGTGGCAATGGTGATGGTGGCAAAAAAGAATTAAGATGTTTATGATCTGTTTGATATTTGATGTTGCAAGAATGACAGTTGACGCAAGAATAAGTCAATGAAGGGTTGTGATTGCCTTTTGGGAACACATTAGAAGCATGAGGCATGAGAAGGAGGGGTCATTCTGCACAGAATAAACAATACATAGGAATGAAGTAGTAATATTAAGTAGCTATGAGGACTGGCATCCCACCTCAATTTTTATTTTAAATAGTAAAAAACTTGTGGCTTTGAAAATAAGGCGACAAATCACAAACATTATCTGAATTAAGCTCAACGATTAGGGTTGGATACCCGCCTCAAATAGGAGTCGCCTTGCCCAAAAATACCCATTTCCTGCCCAATTCGAGGTTATGTACAAATACAAGAACATACTACTAAACTTTGCTCGAGTCGCACATGAAAGAACGTGCGATAGGTGATTGGTGCGGTATGTACCATATATTGTATCATAGTACATACTTCATCGGATAAATAGGGATAAACGCGGGGACGGGCGGGACGGGGGGGACAGCACGGGGACGGGGTGGGGACTCAGTGCGGACAGACTTATACGTGAGAGGTTTTTGGCGAGTTTTGTACGTGTCTATAAAATATGTGGACACGCACCAAGGCCCGGATCCTCCAGCAACTTCCTGGAAAACCACGGACTCGGTGTGACCCGGTGTCACGCTCGGGTACTTCGGGATAAGGAAAATTTCAAAATTAGTCCGTTTCTCCGACTTGGCCTTACTTGTTCGCGTAACCGAGTGACTTGGTTTCACTTGGTGTCACTCGGTTTCACTCGGTGTCACTTGGTGTCACTCGGTGTCACTTGGTGTCACTTGGTGTCACTCGGTTTCACTTTGGCGTCACTCGGTTTCACTTGGTGTCACTTGGACTCGGTGTCGCGTCACACGGTGTCACTCGGTTTCACGTGTTGTCACTCGGTTTCACTTGGTGTCACACGTTTCGTCTAAATTTGACTTATTTAGATAACCATTACACTGTTCTTACTTTTATTTCAAGTCTTGTTTTACTTGGTGTCACTTGGACTCGGTGTTACGTCACTCAGTTTTACTTGGTGTCACTCGGTTTCACTTGGTGTCACTCGGTTTCACATGGTGTCACTCGGTTTCACTTGGTGTCACTCGGTGTCACTTGGTGTCACTTGGTTTCACTTTGGCGTCACTCGGTTTCACTTGGTGTCACTTGGTGTCACTCGGTTTCACCGAAGCCAGGTAGTCGTGGATTCTCAGAGTCTTCTCTGCGTGTCGGGCGGAGTATTTTTTCTCCGTTCCGAGAAAAAAAGACCACTTGGTGTTACTTGGATACATTTTATTGCCAAAAAACAGGTTTTCCAGGAAGTTGCAGTACGTTCCAAATAACTCTATTTACAGACAGATTCCAGCCCAAACAACATCTACTGCCAAAAAATCTTGCACCGGCTGCTGGTAATAGCAAAAAGTTTGACAATAGGCCTAAAATATATTGCTGCCGTTAATCTCGAGAGAGGAGATGGGTCAAGGTTTTCAGGTATGGTACAAGGAATTTCGTGCAAATCGTGTCTCACGTACTCAAAAGCAGCGTAGATGCCGATGATCATCGGAAGTTGTGTCTATCTCAGATAGAAAACTGCCATCTTCCCAAAGCTTACTCGGAAGTTATCCATCGCTTCCTCAATCGAAGTTCGAAGAAAATGTCGTTCTCTAAGAATTTATACTGATTCCTTATGGATCTGCATCTGCGTCATCCTCGAGTGGAATGCCACGTCATAAGCAGTCACAAGTGCCGATTTTTTTTACAGAACACAAAATAATTTTTGTACAATTCTTGACTGGTCTGTATTGTAGTATTGTATTGTACAATGCAATAGTAGGCTTCTCCCCTCCTCCGACCAAAAGAGTTGTGTATTACAGTATTGTATTGTAGACCGTACGTCCCCAACAACAACAGCATCGGTATGGTACCTCTCACTTCATTTTTGTCATGATTTACCTTTATGCACAATATCTATTATTCTAAAGATGCTGAGAGATACAATTTTTTTCCAGAATAACAAATTTCTTGCCTTCTAGTAGTACAGGTATTCACATTGAATGCTTAGCAAGAACTCTAACCAGGCGAGCTCATAATAATTCATTGGTGGCGTTTCATTTTTCCACATCATCTCTTGAGACGTGTATGGTACCAATTAGCAACCTCTCAGTCGACATCGTCACAGCTCTAATCCATTACAATGTCTGACTTTAACTACGAAGTCTTTTGCTCCGAATCCTACGCCAACACCACCGCTGAGGCGGGCGTGTGTGCGGCCTTCGATTCTATTAACGAAACGAATGCAGGATTGGATACGTTCTTCTTGTTATTCGCTGCTTCGTTCGTGTTTTTTATGCAGACTGGTTTCGCGGTGAGTTTTCAATTAATGCAAGCGTCAATTTATCGGGGTGAAGGAAAGTGATCACATCTAGCAGGGATGTTGTGCACATCTCGCGTGCTAATTACTTGGCTCGCCCCCTTTTTTGCAGATGCTTTGTGCTGGTTCTGTCCGTCAAAAGAACGTGAAAAATATTATGCTGAAAAACATCCTCGATGCTTGTGGTGGTGCTCTTGGTTTCTGGTAAGAACATCGTGGGTTGCTTTTCAAATCGCCTAGTTATAGCCTCACACCTTAAACTAATTGATGTGAACTTGATGTTCTTTCTGGCAGGTCTGTCGGGTACGCCTTCGCCTACGGTGGAGCAGACTCCTCCAAAAAAGGATTCATCGGCAACACCGGCTTCTTTCTCACAGGTTTCACTACTGGTGGCGAGCTTATAGGCTGGTTCTTCCAATTCGCCTTTGCTGCCACCGCTGCTACCATAGTGGCTGGTACTGTCGCCGAGCGTTGCAAGTTTGAAGCCTACCTGGCTTACAGTCTCATGTTGACGGGTTTTGTTTACCCTGTGATCGTCTACAGCATCTGGTCCTCGTCGGGATTCCTCTCAGCATTTAATGGAGAACCGTTCTTGGGGTGTGGGATGCACGATTTCGCTGGGTCCGGTGTGGTTCACATGACTGGAGGTGTGACAGCTCTCATTGCTGCGAAGGTTTTGGGACCTCGCATTGGGAGGTTCTATGATGCTGATGGAAACCCCCTCCCTGAGCCAGTGAGCTTTGGCCCCCACTCAGTGTCCCTTCAAGTGTTGGGCACATTCGTCCTGTGGGTTGGATGGTACGGCTTCAATCCTGGAAGTACTTTGTTGATTTCCAACAGTACAGCCGCGGCTGTGAGCGCTCTTGCTGCTGTCACCACCACTATTGCTGCAGCTGCGGGGTCTGTGTCGGCTCTCTTCATGGATATGTTCCTCTCGAGGATGAAGACGGGCCATTGCGAGTATGACATTACCATGTGTATGAATGGAGCGCTTGGAGGCTTGGTAGCCATTACTGCGGGATGGTAAGTTCGCTCTATGTTGCTAATTATTCTTCATGTGATGTTTGTGATGTACCTAACGAAGTAGCTCACGTCTCAATCCAGCTCTGTTATGGCACCATGGGCAGCTTTTGTCACTGGCATCATCGCTGGATGGGTTTACATCTTCTTCTCCAGTCTCCTCGTAAAACTTCGTATTGATGACGCCGTAGACGCAATCCCTGTTCATTTTGGCAATGGAATGTGGGGATGTCTCGCGGTTGGCCTCTTTGCCGAGCCGTCTCGTGTTGCCAATGCCTACAGTGACCATGGAAACTACGGTTTGTTCTACGGCACGGGTGGCAACCTTCTGGGCGCTCAAGTTGTGGGTGTTCTTTGGATCATTGGTTGGGTCACCGTCATCATGACTCCATACTTCTTGATCCTGAACTGTCTTGGACTATTTCGAGTTGATGCAATTGAAGAAGAAGTAGGATTGGACATCTCTCATCACAAGGGTGCTGCTTACGATATCTCAGGACCCAGCGAAGAGGTTCCACAGAAGTTTGAGATTTCAAGGAGTCAAAGGAAAGTTGAGATGCCTGAGCAAGCCCCTGCTGCAGTTGCAGCCCCTCCACAAGTCGAAGTGCTTGTGTCAGAGGATGCAGCCTAAATTTTTGTATTGGGGTTTCATATCCCGTTATTCTGCATTTCAATTGCGAAATTTTGTTTGTTTGAATATTGGCAACAGCAAGGGGATGACAATATTCCGGATGGTTTTGTTGGTCTTTTTGGAGAATGACTGGGTCTTGAGTTCATCAAGTACTCACGTGATGAACCGTTTTGAGTCCTGGCCAGCGTGTTACCCTAATCGTTTACGTTCGTATTTTCTACTAAAGTGATTTTTGTTTATTATTATTATTGACGTTTGGCAATTGTCATGACACATAGAGGCTTCTTTGGACAGGACGATACTTTTCTTGCCCTATACAAACTAATACACAATGTTCACTGATATGAGATTGGCCCGACTGGGGTGTCTCCCTAACATAAGTGCTCACGGAAACATGAAGTTGAACGTAGCATGGGTCTCTACCACAGCTGTCCCCAACACTTTCGCAGCGTAGGACATAATCTAAGAAAACAGTGACTATCTTGGGTTATCGAAAAGCAAATGGTAACAATATATACGACATGCCCCCAATAACATAGAATTTCCATACCTATATCAAATGAACTCCAGTTTGAAGGAATACCATAGTCACTCACAATTCGAAGTCACGCAGACTAAGCGTCAAATCGTGTACAATCAATACAATCCAAAATAAAAACCAACATTTGTAACATTGATGACAGTTCGGTGTTGTCACAAAATGTTGCAGCAAAAGAATTTATTTCAGTAATATGTGCTCTGTGGGCACTTTCTCGATGTAGCTGTCAGGAGATTTTATGCATTGGATGTTGTATACGTTGGCATTAAGCGTTGAACAACTCGTGCTGGTAGAAAAATAATGATGTTATCATGTTAAGAATGGCAAAATACTTGGCACTTGAGCGACACCTTCCTCTGTCGGAAAGTTTCCTACATAACAACACTAACGCAGCTTCATAGAATCATTGACACTAAGAACACGCACGCAGTTTCGATCCTATAATATTGTGGCTGTATTGCGTTATTCTACCCAAGAAAGTAGCTCATTAACCATTCCTTGTTCTTTTCGTCTACGTTCTTTGTTACTTACATACCAACTTCCGAGAATGAAAACCTTAGAGAGGTTGGCTGGTCTCACTGATTGATGCAAGCGCGGAGAGGAAAGCATGCTGGTTGAACTTGATATCGAAAGTGGTGCTAGGTGATTTTGGCTCGGGGTCCACTGAAGAGAGCCTCCATGAACCTTTAAGCGAATCCATTTCAGAATATCGCTGCCTAAAGCTCGTTCTTACAGTGGCGTGGGTGGCTTCAGTTGACCCCGAGTCTCTTCGCATCCCAAAATCCTGAGGAATGCGAGAACTTGTGAACGATGATGACACTGAATTAGTGGGGCATACTCGTCGTCTGCCCGAGAGTCGTCTACTTGGCTTGAGAATGCAGCTTTCAGACTTCCTCCTGTTATCTTCCGAGTACTTCTGCCTTCTGGACTTCGGTACTTCTGGATCCGAGTGGTTTTTTCGGAAGCAATTGTTACCAGAAAACTCATCTCCATCTACTGCCATTGAGGATAGCATTAGATCTGCCTTAGAGTCCAAATTGTCCTCGTTGGTTTTCGCTGGAAGACGGATGAGTTTTGTCCATTGTCGCAATGGTATTTCCTTTGTATGTCCTTTGTCGTCAACAAGAAACTTGAGGAACGGGTCTTCATTGGTATCAGCTTTCGATGTCGCCACAACAACGGAGTACCTCCATTCACCATTTGATCGTTGCACAAAGGCATGATCCATTTCTTTCAGCTGCGCAATCGCTACGAGGCTCTCCTCAAATCCATTAAAAGTCACCATGTGTTCTTCTTTTCCAACGTCTCCCAACGAGTAATAACTTGATCGTGGAGCATTTGGGGGAGCTTTGCCAAGGATTTCATCGATCAGAGAGGACCTTTTCTGGTCGAGGAAAGACACTCTACCGTCTCGTTCCTTTGGTAACTTGATCTTGTCCCTACGACCGGAGCGCCGTGTTTCGTGCGATAGACTGTGATGTGATGGAGCCTCCGGTCCCTCGTAGTTTAACTTCGAATCCGGTGTCTCGTGATTAGTTTGATTCCTAGTAGCAAAAGCATTTGATGCTGCTTTCTTCACTCTGCCGAGTAAGCGTCCGGTGTTTTTTTTATCGTGGGTAACTCTGTTCATCGTTACTGAGTGATAATGGCACTGTCTGTCCTAAATTTATATATATTTTCAGGTCAGTGCCTCTTTAGCGGTATGTATGGTATGTGTGTTGCTTCTTATAGAGGAAGTTGCGGTGCTATCTCGCCAATGACCTGGAATTTTTTA
>JABMIG010000284.1:22500-52500 GCA_013187285.1 Cyclotella cryptica | reverse complement strand
GAGCGCCTCGCACGCTTCGCACGCGCCGTGCTTGCCCTCGCGCCCATTTTAAAAGTATGTACCCATTTTTAGTTTGCGAAATCATTCTTGTTAGACGTAGACACTCTTTTGTGACACGATGACGTTCCCTTCAAGTTTACAGAACCATTGTTGTATGATTAAACTGATAATTTGTGACTAATGTTCCCTTCAAGTTTACAGAAACATTCTAGAAAATAATGTCATACGTTATACAAAAAGATATAATTTTAAAGGTAGGCAGATACTTAAAACACTATAACTACCCGTGTAAGTCCAAGCGAAAAATGAATTATTTAAAGGTATCTTCAGATCAACTTTTTAGTCAGTACCTCTTTTGGCAAAAAGCAAAAAAATCTGTCTCACTGGAGAAGAAGAAGAAGAAGAAGAAGAAGAAGAAGAAGAAGAAGAAGAAGAAGAAGAAGAAGAAGAAGAAGAAGAAGAAGAAGAAGAAGAAGAAGAAGAAGAAGAAGAAGAAGAAGAAGAAGAAGAAGAAGAAGAAGAAGAAGAAGAAGAAGAAGAAGAAGAAGAAGAAGGAGAAGGAGAAGGAGAAGGAGAAGGAGAAGGAGAAGGAGAAGGAGAAGGAGAAGGAGAAGTTGAAGAAGAAGGAGAAGGAGAAGAAGGAGAAGAAGGAGAAAAGGGCTCAGTTTCCAACACAACTAAGATTTTGAAAAAATCTTGACAACTAAGATTTTGAAAAAATCTTGATAGACCCCAGGGCTGCAAACTGGTCTTAGGAGGGTTCCGTTTTTAGGGATGTATTGAGATGTATTGTATTACCTGCCTTCAGAATTATCTTTGTACACATCAACCCACATCAACATGTTAGAGGCAGAAATCAAGAGGAATCAAAGCTGATGACATAACATGCAACAAAATTGGACACAGACACTTTTTGTTTGGGATGGGATTCTTTCCTTGGTGGAAAAAGATGGTGGAAGGGCCGAAGAAGACGTGGCGACAGGTGATGGCGACGAAATCAAGTGGGAAGGGACTTGGGTTGGATTCGATTCTGTAGACGCGACCAAAGTGGACGCTCCCAAACGAGGTCCATTTGACGAGTTTGTATCATCGGAACATAAGTTTGATGTGAACGGGTGGGCGATCAAGGGAGACAAAGAAGACATTGAAGCAGAGGAGGACAACGAGGTCATCGGGGGAAAGGTATCGCTGCTGTATCAAGCCAAGATGATTAATGGTCCTGGTTACGATTTAAGGATGGGGGAAGGCGTCACGAAACACAATGATACAGTCCACGACGTATACTTCTCCACGTTGAGATGGAAGGGAAACCTACGCGATCAAGTCGAAAATGTAGTGTTTGCATTGGGTGAAAATGAATTCGGGAACTTTATTTCTGTGGGATGGATGCGCGTTGGAAATCGAGTTACCATGGCGCGCCGTTACATTGACAAAGATGATGACCGAAGAAAATGGGATATTGATGATTTAAGGAAGGCCGTTTTTGATCAAATCACTTCCATTTCCAAGGACGGGCATATGTCTATCATTATCCCCCCGTGGCAGTGTGCAGCGATGCATGCTGATCCTGGGCAGATTACGAAGCGCCAGAAGACAGACCTAAAAAATTAGTTGTGTAGAAACATCGCAAGGCCAGGGCTGAACATTCAGTTGTCGCCGAGTTCAATCAAGTAGTTACTGATAAAACATCTCTGAAAGGGTTTATCAAGTCGGATTGAGTTTGCAGAAGGTTTACTTGTAGATGTTTTCCGAAAACTTCTAATCCTTTCAGGTGCAGAATCAATGGTGGATTTATTCGATTTTCATTTTTAGTGCTCAATGGCTTCATTATCCTGATCAGAGTGCCCGCAGCAAAGGAAACAACTTAGTGCAGATGTCGAAGGAATCTAGAACAATAAGTAAGTAGAGCATCAGTTGTGATCTGTAATCAGGTAGTTGTCAAAAACTTAAAATAACATCCTTCGTGATTACAAGAGTATACAGCTCATGCATGCCAAAATGTTCTACCATACCAGGGTTTGAGGGAAAATGGGTTATTTTGAATGATAATGAGAAGCATCCTAACTATGATAACTTCTGTTTTAGGATTTGCCACTGCTTGAACCTCCTGTTCACAGTTTCATGCCTCCGATGAACACGTGTCATTAATTTTTGTCTCTCCTCTGATTCTTCAACAGAAGCAGGACATTTCACTTTGAGAGGAGCTTCCCCAATATAACCATCATCTGCTTCTACACACTCGAATTGTTCTGGGTGTGATTTCAGGGCTTGGCAAAAAAGTTCTAGATCATTGTACAATCCTGGGGCCCGTGGACCAGAAATCCAGCATATATAGCCGGAAATAATACCCACACCAACTTCATACCGAAGGGCAGAATCCTGAACCATTGAACTTTTGGGAGTAAAACATAGGCCCCAAGAATGGCATCATAAAATCTGTCTCATCAACACTCATGGTACAGTCATTCAAAATGTCGCCAATACGCCTATTTTTCAAATAAAATCTTGGAGAAGGCAAAAATGAGTGAGAATGTGTATAATATGTTGTAAAGCCACAACTAGACTTACAGAAATGGATTAAATTCAATGATTGCTCCTATGAAAAGCCAAACCCATTTCCTATCTGTTTTTGGATCCACCTTTCCACGTGACCCACCTGCAGCAGCAGATGAAACACCTTCTGTTGGATACTTTTTCATGAAGAAGAGAGTCCATAGTAGATGGATGATTTCTCCCGCTCGAGGGAGGACATTGTACTCCAATAGCATGTTTTACAGGGTAAGAACAACTAATGCACTTACTCCAAAGAATTCTCAAAAGAGCCGATCTTCTTGTGCATTGGTGTAGGCTCTCTCTGATGTGTGGCGATTTTTGTGCTCCTTCCCAATGTCATAGAAGTGATGATCTGTTAATTGAGAAGACCGTGGCTTTTTGGTTGCAGCAGGTGCTTCTTCCATGGCTTAGAGTGAAGGTAGTGAAGCTGTAAGAAGAAGGGGACCCAGCAGTGGTAATAGCAAAGTGTCGAACAAAAGAGAGATAGTGTCTTGATAAGATGTCGACGAATGTCAAATGTCCAAAATGATGCTGTTTTCATGACACCAAGTAACTTTACTTTTTCTGAGCAGACAACATAGCCCAATACATTGTCAGTGTCACTTAGTTGTTTTTATTCTGATCGTAGTATCTATGGTTCGTTTTTGTTACATCACTGAGATGTAGTGCTACGTCTATTTCTAATATTAGACTTGTATGATCATAAACATAAACGATGATAAATAACAGGTATGTCAAATGACGTGGTGCGGAAAAATCATTTTCTGTGTCTCATGATTCACGCAGATGCAATTAAAAAAGCCATCCTTTGCACAAGAATACATCCATAGAAAGCGTGAAATGAATTCCTGGATGCATTCTGGTGCGAAGGATGCATTTTCAAAACACATACATCACTTCAGAAAGCATCCGATCTGACGTGTTTTTGTAATGCTCGTATTGTTTCTACAAATTCCTAGGTATGTCAGGAGGCCTTTTAAAAAGACATCCGGGAATCAAGAATACGTGCGCTTTGGATGCATTCTGAAATGACGGATGAGAACTTAATTCCCAGATGCATTTTCAAAAGGCATCCACATAGTTCAAAACAGGAAAAAAGGCTCAAATGATGTTTTTCTTGTGCCATAAAAGTTTTTTCCCTCTAGATATTTTCTTATAACTTATACTGTCTTGGCTCTCCATGCTATATAAGACAGAATACAATGGCATGATAGAAGTGTCATTCGAGATACTTTGGAAAGCAAGACAACTTTCATAATTCTCTGACATGTTGACCTAGAAAGCTCAAAGGTGGACCAAAGATGACACAGAAAAGCCCAGAGCCATCTTCTCAGAGAAGAAGTGGAATCCATCAGATCAAGGAAGAGAGCACATTGAGGCAATCAGGAAGGCTGGTTGGCGAAACAAGGATTACAGGCAGTTTGCAACAACTTGTCAGAAACATCTCAAGGACTTTGAGATTGAAGAAACTTTGAAGGCAGCACGGAAGGCACAAGGTGACTATGTTGCTATGTTTTCCTGCATTTCTTCCTTCTTCCGGCATTATCTAACACCTTTGGATGCAGCCACAGCAGGAAAGAACACCAACAGTAGTGACAGCTCCAGCAACAGTACTTACTCTTCCTCCAGTGAGGAATTTGACAAAAAACTCTGACGATGAGAGTGTTGACACTGACATCAACGGATCTGAAATCAAGGATATACAACAAGACATCAACATGCCTCCCAAGAGTAAGACAGCCAAGAAGTCTCCAATCAAGACACCGCCAGCAACTGCAAAGAAGAGAGTGGTAGAAAAGAAACTTGATGGAATATGATCCTGATCTGGGTTTTACTGCTTTGAAAATCTTGAGTGATGAAGAGTACAGTTTCTATGTTGGATGTGCATTTCCCTACAAGAATGCCTACTTTCATTGCACTGTTGCTGCAACAGGTGAACAGTTCTATGAACATCGCACAGATATGTTGCTCATCCCATGTGTAGCAGATCATGCGCAGATCAATCTTCATGCTAGTGGGCAGTTCATGATGGTATGTCCTCCCATTCCAGGATGGTTTGCTCACAAGAGGCACTACGTGCAAGAGGGTGGAAATGTGGCTGAGACAGAAGGTGCTGCAATTTTGATTACTTCATCAGCCATGTTGAAGAAGTACCCTGAAGCTGGAACCACTCAGAGGATCTATGACAGCCCTCGGCAGTTTTGGTTAAAGCAACAATGCAAGGGAGGTCCCTATGATATCAGAGTTTGTGTAATTCCTTCCCATGATGCTGCATTACAAATGCCTTGAACAATGACAGTAGACACTCCTAACGGTCTGGTTGAAGTAAATGTGCAGCTGCCTGCGTTCTACCACAAATTGGAAATCAGGTTCAGGGGAGCTGAAGATGTCCCAAAAACAAGGACAATTCATGTTGCACAACCAGTGAACATCACAAACCATGCAGCTTTGCACAACGAACTTTCAGTTGTTGTATTACTTGCTTCCTCTTGTTTTTGTCAAATTGTTTCATTGTTTGACACTAGCATCATATATACTATCTTTAGTAACAGAGATTATTAAGATATATATTAAGACCAAATTATTCAGTAAAGATGTCTTGTGAAAATAACTACCATTTTCCCTCAAATCCTCAGGTCTGTGTTTGAAAATCATAACACTATGGATAACACCACAATTGTACCAGGAAACACTAAATATTGTAAAATCAAAATAGCATAGTAAATGATTAAAGACTGAAAGGCCAAACTCATCGTGCAAAGACATCATGTTGTTTTGCTATTGTACTAAAACAGATGTGTTAAGACCAAGCCATAACAATATGTATTGGTACTGGTTAGAATTGACTTTGAACCATGACATGTCAGATATCTTTGGCCACTGGTGTGACCTCAGACCTGGCCAGATTGCACAACCCTTTGGGACTATCTCAAGGGCTTAAGGCCAGCTCTAGAGGCCCTCAGCTTTGATGGAAGACAGCTGCAATTGCACTACCATAACAAGCCAAAAATGATGAAATGGTTCAAAGTCCCTCCCCCCGTAGAAATGGGTATGTTTTCTACAGAGTAGCATATGTCAGATATCGAAAGCTCTAGAAGTATCAACACGTAGAATCATACGTGAGAATAGTAAATCCCATCGTTTGTGGTTCAAAGTCCACCATGTAGTTCAAAGTCAATTCGAATAGTAAATCCCATCGTTTGTGGTTCAAAGTCCACCATGTAGTTCAAAGTCAATTCTAACCCGTATGCCCATATTTTACGTCCTGACATGCTTCTATGCACATAATTTTGCCCTGTCTCAGTGTCACAAAACATGTACAATGACATACCAGTATGAGTAAATATACTGACATGCCCATCATAAATAACTTGCCATGTTTTGTGACAGTGAAACAGGGCAAAATTAGGCATAATGGCATACCATATGCACCAGGGCATGTCAGTTTATATTATGGCTTAGTATATAAATGGGTACTAACATCTATATAAATTTTTGCAACGACAAAGTTGTTACTCCCTCTTGCTCAAAAACATCAGTCCTCGGCCTGTTTGCTGCCGCTACACCATTTTCACAAACTCTCGAAGTAACCTCCCACCTCAATCCCTACTTTGCAGCACAACATGGCAAGCAGACTGGCAGCCAACTTCCCCCATTCAACTAAGCTAGAGATCACAGATCAATGATTGTATGGACAACACACAGTTTATTCTCAGTCCAGCCCATATCAGACGCAACTCTGTTCTGTTTTGCTGCAAAGCAGCAGAAAATAGATAATGTATGGAATTTTATGATACAGTGGGGTTCTGAAACACTATCATCATTGGGTTCAGATAAAACTTGCACTCACATGATTTTGAAACTACTCTGGCAACACTTATTAGCCAATCTAATAATCTTTCTACTCTATTTATATTTTGATGTGTTGTGCCCAGCTGTCCCGTCATTTTGTCTGAAAAGGAGTTAGGAACATCACTAAAGGGCATGTTAGAGAAACAATGCTTTTAAATAGACACAAAACAAAAACTCACACATAATGTCTTCTCAATTTACTGTCTTAACAATCTGCCTTTTCTGTCAGTGATGACAATCAGTGCATCAGATGGTCGGGAAAATTTGAGCTGCATTTGGCAAAAGAGTTGAGTGAGTTCAATATCAAGCATCGGCAATCAAGTTTAAACTCACATCACACAGAGCCACCACAACAACATTGTACTATAGCAAGGATGCACACCTCTTTAAAAGATGATGAAAATGTAAAACAATGAGAAACAGTCATGCCTTTGCCACATTGTGTCACTTAAGACTGATAGGGGAAATTCTCATGCAGGCTGAATTCTTAGGCCCTTTTGCATCATGCTTTCCTGTTACAATAAAACAAAATATTGCATGAAGTAGCATGTAGATTAAAAAGTGCCTGTTGTGGCGATTTGTCAAATGTAAAGAGACTGTCATGAGAGAGTCGGGTGCAGCTGAAGAAATGAATCAGCCATGGTGCAAAGAGTTTTGGCAGTGAAAATACAAAATATTATGGTTTGATGTGTGGCAGAAGACCCACAACTTGGTAATGGTGATGTAGACCATGTCCACTGATTGTTGATGGTCTGTAATAAAATTTTCAATGGTACGATATGACAGAGTTACTGAAAGTGTACCCATGGCATCAGACTGCTAGAAGTCAGTCACTATGTAGTAACTTGGGGTACCCTCTAGCCGCTAGCAGTTCTCTAACTACTATTTTTGGAAAAGGTCCAGTAGCTCACTTTTTCTAAGCACTTTTCATTGTAGTTCATAAGACCCACAGAAATTTAAATTTAACTCTACGTACCCCTAGTTCTGTTTTGTTACTTAGTAAAATAGGAAGTTTACTGCGTCATACGTCAAAAAATATATGGTGTTATTTTTTGTCAGTGGGATCAAAACCCGTGTTGGCTTGTTAGCAAATTTTTGGTATTATATTACTCTGAGTGAGAACATTGTAATATTATGGAGCAGCGGGAATGGTCAAAATAAGTGGAATTTGAAATATTTCAGTTCAATGGATCAGTGAGTTGCATCGGAGTAATTAAGAGTAGAATAAAATGCTTCGGGATACATTACAGGATTAAAAAGTGATTCCGCCTAGTTTAGAGGATACAAAACGCATCTTCCTGGTTTGCTGGATAGAAATTTGCATATTCTTAGTTCGCAGTTCGCTGGACAGAAAACCCATCTACCGTAAAATGCGGAGCATAAGTACCACTAGTGTATAAACTCCAAATGTCCGATTTTCGGAACATTTGCGTTTTTATAGTGTTTTAGCACGTCAATCAGTCCTAAAACTATCTCGAATAGTTTCTCCTTCTCGCCACACATGCCAATATGTACAACTCCCTGTAATTCCGGATAGTTGCGGAGTTATGACAAAAAGCCGTAAAACTCACATCTCTACCGTGCACAACAAAGGAGAGATGTACGATTCATCATGGAGCGGATTATTCTTGTCGGTTTTTTACCGGACAGTAATGGGTGCAGCTCTGCCAGTCATCCTTTCGGTATTGTGGGAACAGCTTGGTTCTCAACCGGGAGGATCTGGGTGTTAGGATCTATCTCTGTCTGCGTTGTTCAGTGCGTCACGAACTCGCGTGCTACACAATTGATGAGAGCGGTTCTGATGGGTGTAGTGTTTGTTTCACGGCAAGGGAGTATGCAGCTGGGGATGATGACCTGTTCATGGATGGAGTGGTGGTGAAGATCACGTACGCCGATCATCTTAGATGACACTGAGCAAACTTGGGGCACCTGGATGAATCTCGTGTGCCAATCCGTTGATCTTGTAGGGCAACAGACGTCACTTTTCTCTAGGGCATCCACCTTTGCAATGACCTTCTTGAAGCGGGCATAATGGGAGTGGGACAAACCCACACGAGAACATGCCATGCAACTAGAAACTCCGGTGGCAATGATGGTGTTGATTGCATGGACAAATTCCCTTTTCTCCTTCACAGGGTAAGATTTGCTGTGGGAGGGTTCCGCGTCAAACAAGACAACAGAGGAAGAAACCATTCTGCATGCAATGATGTGATTGCAAAGTACGAAACTTATGAAACTCTTTGCAATTTCTTTTCCATCATTGCAAAGAATGCAAGAGTTCCATTTGTTGATGGGGATGGAATTTTATTTGGCGCAATGTTTTCACGGGCGTTGAGTGGGGGAATGATCGATTCAGAGCTTTTCGCCCCCGACTGTATTGTGAAGTGTTGTGATGTGCTGTGACGTAAATACCAGAGGCCTACCTCGAGGTAAGTTTCAGGATACCAATAAATTTTCACCGTGTAACAATCACTAGCTTGTAACACTGTATAAGCACAACTAAAATGTATCTTTTACCATGTGTGGGTACTTATGCTCCGCATTTTACGGTATTTAAGTTTTCAGGATCAATTAAGTGCCGTTATAGTAGTTTGATGGCCGATTTGCAGTTTAAAGTCTCATTATGTAGTTCAATGCAATCTTTGAAGTAGAACGGATCATCTTGTGATGTACGAGTGTGAAATCTCCTTGGGAAAAATCTACTGTGAGTGAATAATCAGATACTGACCGTGAGAAAAGAATCTACTGTAAACTCTGGTTTATAACACCCACAAAATGTCTGGTCATTATGAAAAGATATATTTTGTGGGTATACCCCAAGTCAAGCTAATCTCCCTCCCGAAACGAAAAGTAAAAGTATCTCTCTTTTTCTCTTTTTACCTCTTATGTAGCATACAATACAAATCATCAAGCACAACTCACGATGGTACGATAATTTATTTGTGCGATGTGTGTGAAATATGTTTTGTGAGTTTTTAGTCATACTGGCATAACTCTGTGAATATTAGGAGCCACAAGGAGCTATACATATGGAGATGTTGCCTGTGATCAGGAGAATCTAAAGGGGCAATGATACATGGAACAGAGTGTGGGAAGTTGCTTAAAAGTAAATGTCCATCGAAATAGAGTGTCCACGTTTTTCAACTTTGTGATGACCGACTGCAACCGACAGCAAATTTGCTAGTTGCTGGAGTAGAGATTTCTAACAAATTTGGAGGTGTCAAAGTCATATGTCTTGGGTGTCCACGTTGACACCTCAAATTTGCAAGTGATTGTTTTTAAATTCATCTGACCGTGACCCTGACAGCTGCCCACCACAGCCCACCATAAGAAATTTTGTGATTGCACATAATGTTGTTAACAACATTACAGGCACCTACAACCTCATAGAACCATGAGATATGGGCACGAAAATGGGTAGGGGCCAATGATTATCTTCTAGGGAAAAAATTGTGGGCGCCAACACAATTTTAGGTGAATTTAGTCTACGGGAGGAAGTCAGTACTCTCTATGACTTGCAAGCAACTGACAAATTTGAGGGTCTACTAACAAATTTGATCAAATTTGTTTCCGTCGAACGTTTGTTATATTTGTTAGTTCACTTTGCCGGATGGGTGATATCCTCTAGGGAGAGATAAAATGACTAACAAATTTAAAGTCGGTTGCTTGCAAATTTACAAAACATGGACACTCTAATCGGTCATAAATGGGTCATTTTGAGTGGTGGGTGTTATGATCCATTGGGTGTTATAACCCAGATTTTAAGGTAGAGTCATTCCTCTGGCACTGGCAAGGGTCAATGCCGCACCATTTCCCCATTTTTTAATGTCGAACCCCATCACAATGGCAAGGACACACGGCCCCACCCACTGCCGACAATCGCACTCATCAGATTTGCTTTGCCAGCACGATTACATATGTATCGCTTGCTCACTCAACCGCTTCATCTCCCACTCCCCCACCTTGGCAATGGCATGTACCTGCCCCCCATCACCCTTCGTCTCCAATGAATAATCCCAACATGACATGTTCGGCATCCACTCTACGCCCCGGTGGACACAGTGGGCCAGCAAAACCATTGCCCTCGGAACCTTCCCCTTGGGTGAAGCCAATGAAAAATGCGCCTGCGTCAAGGCCTTGACGCGTGCTTGGCAATCTACCATGAGACCCAAGCCCAGTCGAGAGTGGGTCATGTTGGAGTTGGATAGGTTGCAGGTGTGTGTGGCTGCTGTTGGACGTTGAAGCAGGACCACGTTGGAGTATCGGAAAAGTGACTGATAGGCCGAGGTACATCAAAGGAGAATGGACAGCCAGGAGAGATGGGAGAGTGCGGACGAATGATAGACAGTATGTAAAATGGATGGATTGCAAGAAAGCGACTGCAGAGTGACGAGGGCCATCAGATAAGGTAGACAAGTGATGTGATGAGCTCACTTTTTAATTCTAATGGCAAGTTAAGTTTAGATTCAAGCCTTTAGGATGCGTCAAATTTGGTGTCTTATCAACATTAGAATTAAAAAGGAAGGATTACAAAAGTATGGGCGAGGGCGCAAAGAAAACACGCCAAAGATCAAGGCACCGGAGCAAAACCAGCATCAGCAGAGGAGCAACAACAAAGCCTTGAAGGATTACAAGGCACCCACGCCTGGATTAGAGAGGGAGCTGTTCACGGTGGGTGCAGCCAGCAACGCTGCAGACTTCAAGGATGTGCGGAAGAAGCTGGGGCAATTTGCAGGAGTGAACTTCAAGCAAGGAGCAACGATGGCGCAGAAGGCATTGGAGGACATGTCAGCACCACCGTTCAGCAAGCCACCTTATTCCAACGCAGCGGCATCACTGGTGGAGATAGAAAAATGGAAAGTATGATACAATGAGATGCAGAATGATCAAAAAGCGTCAAAGGATACAGGCCCGCGAGCGTACCAGCTCCTGTTGGTCCACTGTCATCCAAACATGGAACACAAGTTTGTTGCATCCAAGAAGTTTACGGAAATCAATAGGGAGCAAGACCTGGTGGAGCTTTTAAAGCTAATACGGAGTCTCGCCCACAAGCATGAAGACGAGAAAAGTGGTACGATGGCAAGAGTGGAGCACAACATCAGGCTCTACATGTGATATCAAAAGCCCGGGATGTCAAATGTTGATTACTACAAGATGTTTAAGGCCATTCGTGCAGTTGTTGATGTTCATGGAGGAAGGGTGGGATTCCACGAGGGGATATACAAGAAGAAGCTCCAAGAAGTCAAGAAGGAGTACGGACTCAACACAGGGGACGTCGTGACAGACAAGATAATGGAGAAGGCACTGTCTGGGGCATACAATGAGTACCTTGGATGCCTGTTCGTATGGACAATGCAAATCTGTTTGGTAATGACAATTATCCAAAGTCCATTGAAGATGGGCTGAGGATGATGCAAAATCACAAGCCATTGCAGCCAATCAAGACAAACAGGCAACAGCACCATCAGGCCAGCATGTCTGGAGTCACGTGTGCTCAGACAGGTCAAACAGGAAGACAAGGAAGACAGCGCAATGTATCACAAGACAAATGTTTCAATTGTGGTTCTCTGGGGCACCATGCAAAGGACTGTATCAAAGATGGAAACCAGGAGGCGGAGAAATCAGGAGCGGATTTTTTCATCGTGGAAGATGAAGCATTAGCGCTCGAGGAGGATCTAGAAGGCATGGTGCTCCAAGAGGGTGCAGATTTCTTCAGCATGGTCAAAGGTGTAGGGTTCCTAGAGGTCAACAGAGATCGGATGACAAGGACAAAATGCAACAGGAACAAGGCTTACCTAGATACATGCTGCACCAATCATTCTTGTTTTGCAGCTGAGCATCTCAAGAACATTCACACTACAGGAGTGGTGCTCAAGCAACATTGCAACGAAGGTACGAAAGGCATAAAATTTTGGTACAATGAGGAGGGGATAGTAAATCTTGTCTCTGTGCCTGAATTGGAGTTGGATAGTTTTGTTTTGGAGTACATGATAAAGGATGGATGGATGGCACATGGACCCGACGGAAAAACGATCATGTTCAAACAGGATAGTGGGTAATGTGGTGGAATGCCCTATATCCATCTGATGGAGGATGCTGAGGCTTTCATCGAGGATACAAGGAGTCTCAGAGAGAACGACAGTCTCGTCATGGTGCAGACGGTGTGTGGAAACTTCAAAGGGTACACTCGCAAGGACATGGATACAGCAAGGATGGCATGTGAAGTGCAGGCGATGATGGCACATCCATTGGACGAGACACTTAAACATCTGGTAAGTTCAACAAATGCCATGAGGAACATTGATATCTCTGTGCCCGCTATTGCTAACGCCAAAAAACTGTTAGGACCAAATCTCGGAGGAGTGAGAGGAAAGACTGTTAGGCAGAGGCCTAGTGCGATGAGGCCAGAGTCCATCACCATACCATGGGATCTGTACAAATGGTACAAGAATGTTACGTTGACTGCCAATGTCATGTTTGTGAACGGGCTCCCATTTTTGGTCACTCTCTTGCAAGACATCAAATTGGGCAGCGTTGAGCTCTTGCCTAGCCATACTGCTAAACATTTAGTAGTGCTTTGGAAAAAGTTGTTATGATCTATCGTCGTAGACGTTTTTTGTTCATATTGTCTTATGGATATGGAATTTGAAAAGCTGAGGGACAAGATGTCTTTGGTGATGATCAACACCACGGTGGCAAGAGAGGATGTGGGAGACATCAAGAGGTACATCAGTGTGATCAAGGAGAGGGCAAGAAACATGCCAAGCCAGTTGCCCTAGAAGACACAAATGCTGGACCAAATCATCATACACTTAGTAAAAGTTGTCATGATATCCATCAACACACTGCCACACAAAAACGGGATATCGACCATCATGAGTCCCAGGGAGATAGTGCTAAAAATGAAGATGGATTTCAAAAAACACTGCCGAGTTTGGTTCAGAGCATATGTTGAAGCGGGCATTGACGAGACCATCACCAACACCCTTTGCGACAGGACGGAAGAATGCATTGTGCTTGGACCCACCGGGAAATTGCAGGGGTCCATTGCCTGCTTTAATCTAGATACGGGACAAGTGGTATCACATCATACAGTAACGGCCCTGCCGATTCCAGACCAAGTAATCAAAAAAGGTAATGAAGCTTGGTCGAAACTCAAAGCAACGCCGTAAGAAGGATCTATCATTGGCCTTTTTGAACCACCGGCAGAGCATGTAGGCATGGGATGATGAAGAACCGGACATTGATGAAGGTTTAGTTGAAGACGACACTGATGGTATGGCAGATGTACTGGCGGAGTTTCCTGGGATCGACTTGGTGTTGGACCATGAAGACGGCGTAATTGCTGATGACCCGCAACCACCCGTCTGGGCGATCGCTGACCGGGTGCTCACAAATGCTAATCTGTCGACTGGCACTGCTGGCGACAATATTACAGGAGTGAATACACCCGATGACAATGACCTAAACACACCAGAAGACAATTTGCAATTCGTAACAGACGACAAGCACAACAACAATCAAGAAGACAGCGACAGCATTGAGATTGTCAACCCACTGGCACCGAACAATATGGAGGAGGAAGTTAGCGATGATGATGTCGAAGCCAAAGAGGACGGGACATTTTTTGAAAACGACACAGGCGGAGGACAACAAAATGACAGTGGAGATGAGGCAGACAAATAGTTGGAACTAGAGAGTGACGATGATAGTACGACCAGTACACCACCACGATGGTATCCACTGCAAAAATAGAAGAAGAAAAGAAAGACGGTGATCAATTTTGATAGACACAATTATTACAAGGAAGAAGGGATAATCCACATTAATCCATCTACAGTTGACGCGAAGCGGGAATCGATGAGGAAACACCGGGTGCCCGTCACATACCGAGCAGAAAACAGACCAACGCTCCACATCCCCACACCAAAAAGCCGGGCAAATAAGACAATCTCATGGGATCTTAAGTCAGTGGAGAGGAGCATATTGACACTAGACGACTTCGATGTGGAAGAGGGGGTTGTAATGTATGTGGTCAATATAATCATGGCACAACAATATACGATCCAAAAAGGACTGAAGCTATTCAGAGAAGGAGGACGACAGGCCGTGACAAAGGAGCTGATGCAAATCCACAATATGGCAACGTTCAAGCCAATGGACACTCACGAACTGACAAGGGAACAGAGGATTCAAGAACTCCTGTCGTTAATGCTTCTTACCCAAATGAGATACGGCAAGATAAAGGGAAGAGCGTGCAACAATGGTAGCAAACAGCAGGAGTATATTGAGAAGGAGTCGGCCACATCACTGACAGTGGCCACGGATAGTTTAATGATTACAGCCGCGATCGATGCAGTGGAATGGGAGATATTGTGACGCTTTGACATGCCAGGTGCTTTCTTGCATGTAGATCTGGACGGGGAGGTGATAATGGTGCTCAGAGGTGAGCTGGCAGAACTGATGGCAAAAGTTGAGCCGAAGTTGTATAGACCAAAGCATCCTGTATGTAAAAATGCAAATGGCGATGTACAGATTACTGCAAAGCGCATTGCTTTTTTATCTTAAATCGAGAAAGGATTTGTAAGATTTCGGATTCACTGTGAACGATTACAATCCATGCATCGCTAACAAGATGGTAAATGGCATGCAAATGACCATTGTGTGGCATGTTGATGATTTGAAAGTGTCACACAAGGACGGAAGTGAGATAACAAACCTGCTCGTGTAACTTGGAAAGAACTGCTCGTGTAACTTGGAAAGATATACGGACCGGGCATTGCGGTGAACCAGGGGAGGCAGCATGATTACCTGGGGATCAATTTCAACTTCTCAGAGGCCGGGATCAATTTCAACTTCTCAGAGGCCGGAGTAGCAAAGTTGTCGATGACTAAAAAACTTGGTAAGATCTTCAAAGATTTCCTGGAGGAAATAGGTAAGGCGTGTTCCGCACCGGCATCCAAGCATCTCTTTGAAGTGCGAGATCCAGAGTAGACGGAGAGACTGGGAAAGTAGCCCCCCGAGGAGATTGCACAGCATTTTCACCATACAGTGGCACAGTTGTTGTACGCGTCGACACGAGTAAGACCTGACATCCAGATGGCAGTGGCATTCCTCATGACGCGTGTGGAGAAACCTGATGAGGATGACTGGGGAAAGCTGAAGAGGGTACTAAAGTATCTCAAGGGGACAAGACATATGAGTCGAGCGTAATTCGATAGTGGGTTGATGCATCGTACAATGCTCACCACGATTGCAGAGGGCAGACTGGTGCATTTTCCAGAAAGCAAAAGTTAAACATGCGGAGTTCAGTGGAAGAAGAACTAGTGGGTATTGATGATGCATTACCATGGATACTATGGTGCGGTATTTTATAGAGGCACAAGGTTATACCGTGGAACAGAACATTCTGTACCAAGACAACAAGTCGACCATTCAACTGGCAAAGAACAGGAGATGGTCAAGTTTGAAGAGAACAAAACATATCAAGTTGAGATATTTTTCATCAAGGACAAAGTGGAAAAAGGGGAAGTTCAGGTGGAGCACCATCCAACTGAAAAAATGTGGTCTGACGTCCTGACCAAGCCAAAGCAGGGAGCAGCAATCAGACAAGACAGGTCATACCTGATGAATGTGGACAAGGAATATGATGATGAGAAGGAGCAAATAAAGATGACAAGGGTGCTGAGCAAAGACCATGTCAGACATGGAGCAAATTCATGATCAATTCTGAGACCAATGACAGTTGAGACCATGGGCACAGCTCAACATCATTGCAGGAAAGTGTTGGACATTGAAGCATGACCAGGTTGGAGTATCAGAAAAGTGACTGGTGGGCCAAGGTACATCAAAGGAGAATGGGCAGCCAGGAGAGATGGGAGAGTGCGGACGAATGATAGATGGTACATAGAATTGATGGATTGCAAGAAAGCGACTGCAGAGTGACAAGGACCATCAGATAAGGAAGACAAGTGATGTGATGAGCTCACTTTTTAATTCAAATTGGAAGTTAAGTTTAGATTCAAGTGCAGGCCCAAAATCGCTTTGCCTTTAGTAGGCGTTGAATTTGTGGTCCTATCAACAGCTGCAGTTTTAGGGTTTTAAATTGTGCCGTCTCCAGTGTGTGTTGCAGGTACTTGTTCTCGATGCGTTGTTGCTCATGTTTGATTTTTTTTCGTTCTTGGTTGTTGACGGACAAACTCAATGTTGATGCAGGGGAGATGGAGATGAGGATGATGGAGACAATGATGGAAGTGATGATGCGAGGGTGAAGGCAGGGAAGGGGGGTGCCATGATGAACAACATGGGAGGTGAAATGGGGATGGTGAGTGAACTTTGTACTGTTACTACTTTTCTTTTTCACAATGTGACATGAGAAGGATCTCAATGTTCTTCTAGGTAAGAAGTTGCTTCAATAAAAAACTGATTGTTGACTTGCTCAATCCCAAGGATCCGGTTGAATTGACCGATGAATGGCAATCTGTGGAACAAACAGGTAGCTTCATGAGCATGGAGCATCACATGTTATTTCAGGTTGTGGTAAGAACAATGCACTTTTCATTGATATGGTAGGCAACCTAAGAAACAAAGACAGGAGTGATACAGAGAGGGGGGGGAGTTGAGGAATTAATTTAGTTGACATGCAGGTACTACAATACCAGTACAGAAGAAGGGGAATTGTAATGGCACAATATGTTTGTCTCTTTCACTTTTCCATTGCACAGGCAAACTTGTTACACGTGGAAGTATTACCAAGTGTAACAAAAGTACAGTACCTTTGTCCCTATCTTGCTCTAACAGAAAGTCAACATCATGCATGCCGTAGAGCATGCAAGAGGTATCCTATTGCCTTCTTCAGAACAATCATGTAAAAAAAGGATGTCAAATGATACTGGGACTTATTTGAATGCCCAAGTAAGAGATGGTTCCCTTTCATACAATTTTAGTGCAATAAATATAATGCAATCTGACACTTGAGTAAGGGTATCATCACATGAGAAATAGTATTATTTCCTACAAAGACAGACACCAGCCATGATGAGCATCTACAGGGGACACGAGAACAGATTAAAGGGATCCCTAAAACAATAATTGGCAAATATTTGATTCAACTTTGTGATTATTATTCTAGGGGAGAACATAGATTACTTTTTGTGTGTTATATTTTAGAGTTTAACGGATTGTCTTGTGTGACTTACAGGCATGATATGTTTAGGACATATGAGTTGTTCATGATTCTTGTTGTGTATAGTGTATGATGAGTCCTCTGGGTTTTTGCTCTGTCTCTCATGTAGAGTAAAACAATGATTAGAGTCACCTGGTTATTTTCTAAGTAGTTGTTAATCAAGTCCAAACCATCTAGGTTGGTTCTTGCTAGTTCCCCATTTCTATACATCTTGTGTGCCTGTCAAAAAGAATTCTTGACTTTTCTCTCTGGCTTACTTTGGCATTCTATTAACCAAGGCATGGTCCTATGGAAGTTGTTCATATCAAATATGTTGGGAATGAAAGGTTCCAGTGAAACACCTGCAGTAATTCGAAGAGGCATGGACTGCGGCGGTGGAAATAGTGCACCCTTGACAAAGCAGCGCTAGGGGATTATGGATGGGGTAAAAGATGATGGATTGTGATGGTTGGTTAGGCTGTAGGGGGAGAATTGGAGCTGACGTGACCACTAATGAAGCCTTTTGGTGAAAAATGGCCGGTCAGCAGAAAATTTGGAGAGTGCGAGAGCATTTCAAGAAAAATGTGTGCCCGCCTGCTTGCACGAGGTAGCACCTCTATCTTACATCAACAAATCATGTGGGGATACGACTTTAAGAGTTCGATTTCAACAGGTGAGCCAAAAAACACAACACTGCTCTTCCTCAGTCTTCCACACCATGATCTACAAAAAAATACCACTTCAGCTCCAGTTGTACCACAATCGCCCTCACCGACACATCAACTGCTACCATCAAGGTGCTTGGATTGGTCCAATTTTCCTTATTCAATGAAAAATTGGACCAATTCTACCATGCAATATTTGTTACATGGTAGCCTTCTAAGTTGCAGTCAAAGCTGAGACTAGTTATTCAACTTCAAGATTTCATGGATTTATTAACAGTCACGCCTCCAAGGTCCTTATGCTAGCTATAAAAAGAAACTGCCCACTGATCTTTAAGGGGGCTAGTTTGTGAAAGCCTCGGTCCACATTGACAATGAATGATATAAGTGTGCTGTGTACTGATTCTACGATTTTGATACCAGCAATGTGTACTGACTCTAAGATATTAATGCTATCTTCAATGTTTAATTTCAGTTGTCAACTTGAGTTGTTGTGTTATATGAGCACTGCAAAAGTATCAATATGCAATGGAGGGAGAGCTGAGGGAGAGATCAGCCCATTCGCACTTTGAAAGCTCTGAAGAGTTTTAGAGTAGAAATTGGGAGGGGGGCTCTGTCTATTATGATGGAATGGAGATAAGTGTTAAAGCCATCCTAAATCAAAGTAATCACCAAATTCCAGCATGACATGACAGAAGTAATTTCAAATTAATTGTGATTGTAAAATGAAATAAAATAGGGAAATTACAAATAATATATAGTTAGCATTAAATTCATCTGTTGTTACATGCCCAAATGCAAGTGAATTTCTAAAAATAATCTGTGATCTACTATGTGGTTGATTGTTGATTATTTGTGTAGCTGTGTTCAATTTAGTGTGAGGAGCTTGAGCAGTTACAATTATTGAAAAATCATGTGTAAGCGAGGGGAGATTTGATCATCCTCAATGTAGCGATGGATTCTTATGCTGAAAGTCCGTCTAGTTGACTAACTAATAGAACTCTAGATTCAATAAATTGTGAGCTTAGATTTAGTTATCTGCGCTAAAAACTATTTGTAAACAGTAAACTAGTTAAATGTAAAAACCCCATAAACCGTAGAAGTGCCAACAGTAGCTGTAAGCTTCCAACACCCTCCCTTGCTTCAAACTTTCTCGCCCTTGAGCGCCGCTAGGAGTCCCTTGTCTCCGCACAGCTGGCCGAGTGCCTATGCAAAGAGGCAGTGTCGACATTCTTCGTGAAGATGTCTGCTTTGTTCTCAGGCCCAGGGATGTGCTTGAAAGCCACCATCCCATCCTCCTTCAGCTTGCACAGGAAGAACATCCACACGTCAACGTGCCTAGTCCGCCCTCCCACACTCCAGCTATTTGCTAAATCACATGCCCCACTGTTGTCCATTTCTGCTATCATGGGAAGTTCAACTTTAAGTCCAATAGAGTTAATAACCCTATAAATGTACATCATGTCTTGTATCATAGTAGCTACTGCCGCTAGTTCCGCTTCAGTCACAGACAGCTTCACATGCTTCTGGGTGACACTAGAAAATGCGATGGGGGCATCATTTAAGTACACAACAGTACCCGTGATACTCCTCCTGCTTTCTGGATCAGTAGCATAGTTAGAATCAGACCTTCCATGAATCTTCAACTTGAAGTTCCCATCCTTTCCGTCCCAGCTACCCGAGGGCTTAAGCAACAGACGCCTTGTAGGTGTCCCTCTGATGTACCGGATACAGTCACACAGAGCGTCCCAGTGAGCTTCAGTTGGATCGTGATTAAGACAAGAAAGGTCCCCAACAGCATTGGCAATATCATGCCTACTGTGTTTGGTCAAATACAGTACTACACCAGTTTGGTACATGCTGTGCTTCTTGGGATTCAACCTGGGACTGTTCTCGCACTTGGTAAGAATGTTTCCAGGCTTTGTAGGCACCAATACTGCCTTGCCCTGAGCAATATCCTCAAATTTGACAGTTAGACTCTGTACCAAGACCAATTGCGTCATTTTTAGACTCCGTCTGTCACTTGAGATGTCCAGCTTGCATCCAATATAGTCCTTCACCTTCCCAACATCATCACACTTGAAATGCTCCTTGAGAAGCTCCTTCTCATGCTCAATGCGCTTTGCATTTGCAATGCACAGCTTGAATCGATCCAGGTCAGCCAAAGCACAAGTCCCCAGATTGAATCCCACTTGAAGAATAGACACGGATCAGCCTGATTGCACTTCATTTCCTTCATGACAGTCACAACCTTGTCATAATAGTACTTGGCAGCCTGTTTAGTGCCATAGATGCACTTCTTCAACCTAGCCACGACAGGTTCAGTATACTTTGTGTACCACACCACTCGTGGTCTTCCTTTCAGGTTCCGTGTCCGAGTCAGATGCCTCCGTGACTGCGTTGTCATCTTCTCCTTCCTTGGCTTCTGATTCCAACTAAATTTCAGGTTGATTGTCATCATCGGTACCACTAGAGACAGATTCAAGTTCGGTATCATCATGCACAGGGTCCACTCCACCCGGTTCATGCTTCCCAAGCCCTTCAAGTCAGCGCCACAATGGTGTCAATGGAGGTTTCATGCACTGCCATGCAAACTTCAGGGAGCATTGCCATATTGGCTGTGAGGTCATCCTGGTAGTACATCCGGTGAAGCCAAATGACGTCACGGGACTCAGTGATCTTACAAGTGGCAGGGTTCCAAATCCTATAGCAGTCATGAGAATGGTTTTTGGCATACCCCACAAACACCATGGGCATTCCCCGGTTACCAAGATTCCCATTTTTACCACGGGTCCCAACCCCAGCTTCCCCGAAAGTATGCATGTACCCAGACTCGCCCATTTAGGATTGTGCAGGCCCATTCATTGGTAGTGCATCATGGTGCAATCCTTATCCATGACCAAATTGCCGAGGGCAGTGCTGTAGGTGAGTACCTCATTAGCCATGAGAATGCAAATTTTCGCGATCATATGGGCAGCTACACATTGCCCTGGCACGTCCGGCAATAGTTGCAAATTCAACTTCAACAAGACCACTTTGCTGTGGATTACTACGCGCCGTAAACTCCCACTTTGGATTGAGCTTCCATTCTGCACTAGTAGCACATTCCACTAGCTTCTTGTTCTCTCCAGAATTGTCCATCTGGATATACTCCACCACAATTCCCTTATCAGACAGCTTGCGCAAGAATGCGCACATAGGCTCAATGAAGTCATCCTTGTGATTATAGAAGCTTGAGAGGGAATACCTGCTAAATTCATCATGTTGCAAATGTCGCTGCTTCTTGGGACAGCTGACACCCTCCCTATCACTAATCATGGAGATATCATAGTACCACTGTTCACCAGGCTTAGAAGCATGCACCCTTTCAGATTTCTTGGGAATGCACCTCTGTTTTGCCTTTCCGGAGGCACATGATGCACACGGTGTCATGACGCCATCAGTTAAGACCCACCCTAACGCCTTAGCAGTCCTGCGGGTTTTCTCCACACCAGTATGACCTAACTTGCAGTGCAAGTAGTCGGTTCACGAGTCACACTTGCATTTAAAACTTCATAGTACCTTTTAAGTAATGTAGCATACAGAGTGCCCTTAGGAGTTTGCACGACCAGATCAAAGGTGATGTGTTAGGCCAAACGCTTGGTAATTTGAGGTTGTTAAGCAATTGCAACGGAGGCATTGCAATTCCTTGTCCGTCAAAACTTTGTGCAGGATTTGCAAACTCGCTAGGAGTATGTTGAATGATTGTTTGTCAACGGCCTTATTGCAAATGAAAAGCAAGAAATCAGCAAGGTTGTTAGCATATTTCTACAAATTTGGCACTAAAATGCATCCAACTGTCAATTGTCATGATATGTACTAATCCCTACTTAGCACCATATCTTTCGGTGATCATGACCATGTGTGACCTAAAAACAATTCCTTAGAAATTGCTTTCTAGAGTAAATATGCATATATGTACCATTCCTAGGAAATTGCAATAATGTTATCAGACAATTATTATAATTACTAAGGAATTGTATTTTCCTGAAATTTGCAAATTCTGAATCCTTTCGTCCTACTATTTTGATGCCAATTGGCCATGGTAGTCTGCTGAATTGATGCCGAACTGTGCGCCATCACAGAAATCTTGCGCTAAACCACTGTTGACGAGGAATTGCAAAATTGAAAAATGCAAATCCTGCGCAAAGTTTTGATGGACAAGGAATTGCAATGTCTCCGTTGCAATTGCTTAGCAACCTCAAATTACCAAGCTTTTGGCCTAACAGATGCCCTTGGTCCCACAAGGCCTAATCAATTTGACATGGTCCTTTTCACCAGTCGTAGTCCATCCCCCTACTAGGGGCACCTGGACACACTGAGCAGGTTGAAGTTGTAAGTGGCATTGAAACTGACGTCAGTCATTTTGAAAGTAGCCCCTTCCACTCCAGCCTTAGTGCAGTTGGTCACCGTAAAGTCCATTAACATAGAGACTTCAACGTGACCCCAGTCATTCCCTGAGACACAATATCAGCTTGCGGCAATTGTATGAGCCATCCTTGCTTTTTGCAAAATGGTTGCTTGGTGTGGTATCGCACACCCTTACGTCATTACTGCGCAGAATTTCCATGTTGGCAGGCATTTCCATACCCATAGCCATTAGGCTTAAAGATGGTCGGACACCGCTATAGGCTCCAAGTTGAGAAGTCATTCAAAGCTTGAATCTTGTATGCATGATTCAGGTTGAGAAAGTTCACTGACATCGCCGTCATCACCTTCTGACATCACATCATTTAAGCCAGTTCCATCGCGCTTGTCTGAGAATCCTCCATACAACATCGGTGACATAACATGGCATGGTTCCATTGCATTCCGAAGTCTTCAATGTGTTAACAAGATTACGGTAAGTTGATTGTGTCATCAAGCATCCCGATTCATCCCCGAGGACTCCCTTAGTGCTATCCACGATCACCACACTATCAATAGACCCATCAAACACACCATCCAAGGTGCACAACTCAAATTCCACATTAGCATTAGTAACCTCCTTGTTGCTTCCATTGCTGTTGCTGTTTTTGTTTGAGTTGGTTCTGTTGCTACTATTGTTGTTGCTTTTCTTGGGGCAGTTGGCTCCCTTGTGGCCCTTCTCACCGCACTTGCTGCACTTGCCTTTGAAGGCACGCGTGTTTGTTTGGTTGGACCCACCAGTTTGCTGATTGTTGCTTCCACTGCTTTTCTTGTCCGGGCAGTCGCTTGCTTTGTGTCTTCGTTTGTTGCAGTGGTAGCATGTCCCCTTGAACTCGACTTTGCCCAGAGACATTTCATTGCCGTTGCCATTGCCCTTGTTTCTGCCAATCCCATCCTTTTTGAACTTGCCAGGCTGCAACACACATAGCTGTTGAAGCCTGACTTGCATTGCATGCTGTAATTGTTTGTACGGGAATTCGGCTTGCTGAGGCCGCTGCACTTGCTGCAGTGCCCGCATTGATCTGCATGACCAGCGCATCGAACGCATTTGCTGTGACCAAGCTTTGTGCTGCCTGATTTGCCATGTTGATACAGCCTGAATATAGAGAGGGCATGATTTTCATGAGTTGTGTCTTTTCATCGTTGCTGTCAACATGCTGCCTGATGCTGTGTATAGTCTTGCAAATTTGTTGAATTTGTCATCCACGGATTGGGGATTGTAGGTCTCCTTCATCTTGATTGCATCCAACTCTGCCTGCAAAACTGTTGCTGCCATTTCTTTTGACGGAATCACTCTTGCTTTGAGATGCCAAATGGCCTCATGAGCTACTCCTTGTGGGTACTCAGGGTGCATGGCCCGTCAATTTTGTGTTCATGTTTAGGAAGAGGAAATGCCATCCTCAGCCCCCGGAACATTTTCAGTTTGTCCGGATCTGACAAATCTAACCCTTCTTTGTCACTGTGTTTTGCAGGTAGGTTGAACACAATCAAGGCATCGAATGCATGCCCAAATCCCCTAAAGATTGCCGTTGAGATCACCAACTGGATGTGCTCCAAGACCTTCGCCCGGCGGTCTTCCTTTAGACGTTGGACCTCCACCTTAACACCAGCGGTAAAGTCACGATTGTCATTCATACCTGTCACATTTTTAATGCACACAAATTACCCCACCCTGCTGTCTTGTTTTTTGCTAATTTTCACACGTTTCCGTTTCAATTGCATGGCGGGCATCTGGTGGATTATTTTTTAGAGTCTAGTTTCCCGACATATTAGCGGGCTTTGAACCGCTTATCGTCTCGCAACGTTGATCCATACTGATAATAAGATAGATACTCAGCTACTTTTATTGAAGGGGCATCTTTTCTTTTTTCTATTAAATCCCTCACCTCCTGGGTTGTCCTCACATTGGGCTATAAGCACAAACAAGAAGTTACCAGCAGCCGTCGCAAGTCTTTTTGTAGTGAGCTAAACAGAGCGTGATTCTTAGAAACAGAGGAAGTCGGAGGTTTAAACATAATGTGGCTTGACTACGCATAGTTGTAAATGGGCGGGTGTGCCTCGTGCACTTCCCGCGCGCCTTGCACGCACCCATTTTTGAAATAAGATATAATTTTAAAGGTAAACATAGAGCAACACATCATGACTACGCATGTACGGCAACCCGAAAAATTAATTATTTACAGGCAAGTTCGTTTTATCTCCTACAGTGGACATACCTGTTATGGCAAAAAGTGAAAAAACTGTCTCACTGAATAAGGAGAAAAAGGAGGAGAAGGAGGAGAAGGAGGAGAAGGAGGAGAAGGAGGAGAAGGAGGAGAGGGAGTAACGGTCTCAGTTTTCAATACAACAAAGATTTTGAAAAAATCTTGATATTAAGTCGACCCACAAAAAAATATGTATGGACGTAGCCTTATCGGCCTAATAGAGTCATAATGTCGGGTTCGGTATGGCGTTGAGGGAATTCAAGTGTTATGTGAAAATAGCCTTATAAATTATCTTTTAGCCACTATTGTGACAACTACTAATAGGGCTTACATAGATTTAAAAGTACGTACTAAATTTCTCTACAAACAATCACGTGTCTCAAATAGCCATATTACTATCCACGGAAGAATCATCTTGATCCACCAACTCTGTCACAGTGCGTGAGACAGCCTTCATCTTCTTCACTTTACCCTTTGCAATCACACGACGCTTCTCACCCTCAAGCCTAAACTCCACCTTCATCTGCATCACAGGGATCTCAACAAGTTCTTGAGCCAATACTTCCCTAGGTACACCAGTAATAGGGTCTTCTTTAACTCGTGGAATATCCATCTCAAAAGGGACAGTATGACCCGTAGGATAGTGACGAAAGCGCACGTTGTAGGGTTGCCCAACACACTTCATGGGTAAAGGAACTTCCATGGGTGTATCAGGCCAAATCTTCCCATCAAGAAACTGTCCCTTGTGTTCCATGCGAATTAGCTGGGTGGTATTAGCATGGGCGACAGCTTCGGAGGAATTCTTATCATAGACCACTAGATCAGAGTCCTTGTCAACCTTGAAGTGGGCATGAGACCCAATAAACTCGTAGTTAGCCCTATAGAACAAGACCTTGGTCCCACAGTTCGAAAGATCAATTCGAATCATGTCTTCCGGTACAGGATTCGTGAAGACCTCTCCAAGAACAACATAGACATCACTCTTCACGTACGGATGGACCTTATAGGGATCCAATACCGTGAACGAGTACCGCTTGTTCTCTAGGGTCACTCCGTCAAGACCTCCGATGAGGTCATCCAACACATCACGGACAGGAGATGACTTAGGGGCAGATGGTGCAGCCTTCTTGTTGGTAGGAGTCTTCTTCGTAGTAGTCTTCTTCGGTGGCATCTCGTCTTCCTCTTCTTCGTCAGCTGAATCTTCAGTTTCCTCGTTGATGTCTTCCGTGCCCTCAGCGTACTCGTCTTCACTGTCAGTCTCTTCACGAGATGCTGCTTCAGCTGGAACAAATTTGTAAGTCACAAGATGATGTAGTGTAAACACAACATAGCTGTGCTCTGAATTGACTCACCGTTCTTGCCGTTTATGGCTTGACCGATCCGGTATTCGGCAACGGTGGCTTTCCAGTTGTTGCGGAAGGTTGCAGGCTTGCGATCGGGCCAATACTTCTCGCGGATCTGCTCGATGTACCTGGGGTCGTCGGTGTTGACGTTGATTTTGCGTTGGCGAACCTTTTCAAGGAAGTCAGCTTTGTGGCCCTTCCCCCACTTATCTGCTTTGGGAGGCATGCTCGGACGATTTATGGTGATCTGAGCAGTGATGCTTATGCAGCATCATTTTCAGTCGCATGGTGTCGTTAGTTGTGTTGGTGCGACTGAATTGGTGCGTCTGAGGGAGAATCAGTTATTTTCACATCATGTGGTTATTTTCACATTTTGAAAATAACGTTATCTGTAGAAAATAACGTAATCGTGAGAATATAACGTAATAATTTATGTTATTTTCTCACGACTACGTTATTTTCTCACGACTACGTTATTTTCTCAACACCATAGTAAATAAGATGGTAAAATTTTGTTATATTCTCACGACTACGTTATATTCTCACGACTACGTTATTTTCAAATTGTGAAAATAACGCGAGCTTGTGAAAATAACGCGAGCTTGTGAAAATAACAGCCTAGATGACGTTATTTTCACAAGCTAGCGTCATTTTCACAAGAAAGAGTCATTCATGTAGGAAACACGTGTTTCCAAAAAGACTGCTTGCTTGCACTTGATTATTTCATTCGCACTTTCATACGCAACAAGTATCATGATGGGACGAGCATGGTGTTATGGTACCATACATGACAACCTGTCACCAACATTACTCGTCGTCGCCAACCGCACCGTCAGCCAACCACAACACCTGCAACAATTTCACCACCCGAACCAACCACCACCCCAACCAACCACCCAACATCCACCCAAATCAACCCGCCCTCGCCATGGATGAACCTGCACCCAAGAGAAAGAGAGAAACTACCGCCGCCACGTCTCTTGTGGCGCCATCTTCCGTGCCATCTGTAAGTTCTGAGGCCGACGAGTTCTACCAGCTTGCCCGAGGCATTCAACATCGCTCTGGCCTGTCTAAAGCCTCATTTGCGACAGAAGATCGTCGCTTCCGTGAGTACTTTGGCGTGAGCGTGATTGTTGCTCTTTCTGCATGGAGGCTCCTGGTAAAACACGACCTCCTTCCTGATGAGACGGAGGTTGGTGTGGCATCACGCGAGCACATGCTTTGGGCGATGTACTTCCTCAAGTGCTATCCCAGAACTGGAGAAGGGTGTGGCGCAGCTGGGGGTTCGACAAGAAAGAACAGTGCTGTTGACCCCAAGACGTGGAGGAAGTATATCTGGCCCATGATATACTCTCTCTCTGACCTTGAGAGCATTGTGGTAAGTCATTTTACTGGCCGCATAAATTCAATTTGATGCACAACAATCTCTCACTTACCTATTTGTTAGATTTGCTTTGATGAAAGGAGGAGGGATACAACTCATGACACTCATCTTAGTGTCGATGGGACAGATTGTCGGATTCACCAGCAGAAGGATGGGAAGATGTTCGCTTCTCACAAATTCAACAAAAAGTCTGGTGTTAGGTATGAAGTGGGAGTTGCGATTCAGTCCGGTTTCATTGCTTGGATCAATGGTCCTTTCCCTTGTGGCTTTTGGACGGACATAACAATCTACAGACACACTCTGCAGAAGTGGCTTCCTCCTGGCGGCGTTGCGAGGCAGATGATGGGTATGTTGGAGAATCTCCGCATTCCATCAAATGCCCATGTGCTGTGATGGCTCATCCTCAAGAGCAGGACAGGATGAGGGCAATTGTACGGCGTCGTCATGAGACTGCCAATGAGCGTCTCAAAACTTTTCAATTTTGTCTGAACCTTCCGTCATGACCTCACACAGCATGGGTATGTCTTCCGTGCTTGTGCTTCCCTAGTTCAGCTATCAATTGAACATGGGGATCCACTATTTCCCGTGAACTATAACCCAAATGTAGGAATTTAATAAGTTTTTAATGTGATTTTGGACTCATAATGTTATTTTACTCAAACTGTACTAAGTATTACATTAGAAATAACATTTTTCCCTCAACCCTTATGATGTGGATCTCGACAGTACAATACATACCATACGTCTAGAGAGGATAAGAACCCCAAAGAGCATCAACTGCTTCCCTACTTATTCTCATGTGAGACGTGGTATCAGTATTTCTACTCCTACTCCCACATATGAGAGTTACGGTGCGACTCGAGACGTACGTAATGCAAGACGTTGTCGTTTTTGTCCCGCCTGAGAAGTTCGTGGGTTGTCTGAGAACAAAAGTGACGTGCAACTTGCGATGTTGAAGGAGATCTTCCGTTCTCGTTGATGGGATGGCAGGGGGTTGTTGTCAAGACTGTTGACACGGAGGTCCCCAGTGACCCTTTAATCAGATGTTTTACCAATGTCGTTAATAATTTCGGTACTTATTCCTGGAAGAGCTAGTAAAGCACATGATGTAGAGCTGATGCGGTATGCGGTTCTTAGATGCATCTGTCCCATAATCCAGTGACCTGCTGTTTTGTGGCATAAAATCCTCTAGTCTGTTGCGAATCAATGGGTGTGTGAGATAGAGTTGCTGCCTCACCCGTTACATAGGCGTCGGAGAAAGAATAATCACCGAGCTCCAGGGATACAGAACGATGACGAGCGAGCAAGCAGCTCGAGTGAAAATTGCTCGTCTCATGCAGAAGGAAGCCCTGCTATTCCCTTTGTCCGATGCACCCATACTTGAGAACGAGCCATGGCGAGAGAAGGTCATCCACTGGTTCTTCTCGGTGGTGGCGGCGTTGGAGAGGACTCAACAAGCTGGTGTCAAACATCCCTTCAATCGTGCCGCGGTCCATGTCACTACTGCCCTTCTCGACAACCATTTGTCAATACTTCCCATCGATCGCAGCTCACGATTTCGTCGCGATCGAATTGCCTATCAGGTTCTCGCAACGTCCTGTCTCTTGCTAGGGATGCGCCTGGTCCATCACCATCAGAGCAACGAGTATGCTGCGCAACAGGGTGACCAAGAAGAAACACAAGGGGAGATGAGACGTACAATCAACTATCACGAACATATGGATCAACAAGCCAATCATGCGACCAATCAGTGTATTATTGAAATTCCCAACGCAAGCGCCATCCTTCGGATCAGCGCAGCTCCTAAATGCATCTCAGAGGAGCAAGTGCTCGCCATGGTCCGCGAGATTACTTCATCACGTATCTTCCCACGTTCTCAAGCGGTCACAGCGTTGGACTTCATTCAAGTATTTGCCGCTTTAAGTTCTCCTTCAGGTGTTGCTTCAAGCCCACATGGCGTTCTCCTGGGGCCCTCACAGGAAAGACATGCCAATGCTTTGGCTGATGCTGGTCTCTTCTTTGGAAGTTTCCGCCCAAGTATTGTAGCATGTGCAGCTATTACAATCGCTATGCTTCGACGCTTCACAAATGAGCACGACATTACTTCAATACGCCGTCTTGTCTTGTGTTCCATCTTCGGAGAAAACCATGATGACGATGCACGACATGCCGTTCGAGAGTTGGAGTGTCGCTTGGTTCGGGCAACCGTACTACCTCCACGAAACAACCATCATGTGGCAACTTGTCCTTCTGCTCATATTATCCCTCACGAAGAATAAAGACCGATTCATGAAATAGAGCGATGCATTCGAGAGGTTTCTATATTTAGAGGCGACGTAGAGTAGAAATGGGATCTTGAATTCTCGAAAACAGTCACATATCCCAGATATTC